>CAKNXH010001864.1:95773-183264 GCA_932178445.1 Andricus quercusramuli | reverse complement strand
ATTTTATTGGTTTAAGATTTCACTATTTTGTTGAACATTCGTTATTTTTAGGTTGAAAATTAATTTTTTCAACTGAATATTTACCTATTCCACTTTTGGTTGAAAATTCATAATTTTTAGTTGAAAATTAAACAATCTGGTTGATGATTTATGTATCTTCTTGAAAATTCGCCTTTTTGGTAAAAAATTGAAGTACTTGATTGAAGGCTAATCTACTTTGTTAAAAACTTATTTTATTTGTTCAAGACTAATCTCTGTGCTTGAAAATTGATCTATTTTGTTGAAAATTAATTATTTTGTTGTACTAAAAACTTAGCTCTTCCATTTTTGTTGAAAATTGGTCTTTTTTAGTTGAAACCTCAACTATGTGGTTGAAAATTAACATTTTCGTTAAAAATTATTTTTTTTTCATTGAAAATTCAACAATTTGGTTGACATTTGGTTTTGAAAATTTAAATATATGGTTGAAAATTGATTTTTATAGGTTTTAATTCAACTATGTGGTTCAAAGTTCAACTATTTTGATAACAATATAATTATTTCGTTGAAAATTCTACTACTTTGTTAGAAGTCATATTTTTTCAATAACTCAACTGTTTTTGTTGAAAATCGGTTTTTTTGGATTTTTAGTTCTGAGCAGAAAATTAATCTTTTTTGGTAGAGAAGTTCTTGGTGGAAAATTTATCTTCTTGTTTGGAAATTCAACTGTCTTCCAAAAAGTTCGTCTTTTTGGCAAAATTGCGTGACATAGTTTTTGAACGCCCCTAAATTTCAATCTTATTTTTTGTGCTTTCAAGAAGATCACATTTATGAGTGAGTAGTTTTTAAACAATTTTAAATAAGAATATTGAGCCCTAGAGCCTTCATTTGCCATGCGAGTGAGCTTTCTTTCTTCTCTCCAATTTATCCCTCTTTTCTACTTTCCATTCTCCCTTTCTAGAGTGAGTTTTAAAAAATAAATTCACATTTCCGTCCACTTTGTTTGTACATTAAAAAAATGAGCGTCATTTCGTGGAGGTTTTTACTGGTTCCTGGAAAGAATAAAATATACATATTTAATCATTTTAAATCCTATTCTCTTGAAAACGATGCTGTAATCGGGAAATAGATTCACTTACCTATAAGAAAAAATGTCATTCAAATAGCAGGTAATTCTGAACAGAAAATAGATATTAGAATTGCAGAAAATGCATCGCTTACGATTCTGTTCATCATTTGAGAAAAATGCATAATTGAATTAACTTTCTGATTAATTTCCGCAAATGGAAATATCAGAAATATGTATATTATTACTCAATCAGGAGTGATATGACACGTATTCTAGAAATAAAAGACGCCAAGATAGAAGGAATTATGAAACTATTATTTAAAGAGATGAAGGGAAGTAAAAGTACAGAGTTTGTTAGCATGAGAAACAGCAAAGGTGAAATGCTATATGATATAGACGGGATAGTGGACGCTTTAAAAGACTCTTTTAAAGAACTATTAGGAGGTGAAGATATAGGGCAACAAAACTACGACATTGAACATAATGCATTAGAAAACCCAATTGAAAAAGTCAGTGTCACTGAGGTCAGAGATATAATTAAGATCTTGAAAAACGGTAAGGCTGCTGGTATAGACAGTATTAGCGCTGAAATGCTTAAATACGGTGGCGAGTACATACCTCACAGGTTGTGCGAATTGATAAATTTATGTTTCGAGACAGCAGAAGTCCCAGACGATTGGAGAAAAGCGACTATTGTACCAATATACAAAAGAAAGGGAGATAAAAGCAACTGCAGTAATTACAGAGGTATCAGCCTGCTAAGTACAGTGAGTAAAATATACTCAAAAATACTTATTCGTAGGGTATAATGGAAATTACAGAAGAGAAGATATGGGAAGTCCGAAGTGGATTTATGTCAGGAAGATCATGTACAGATCAGATATTTAGCCTAAGACAGATCACAGAAAAAAGCTTGAGAGTAGGAAAGTAAGTTTTCTGTGCATTTATTGACCTAGAAAAAGCATTCGACACGGTAAATAGAAGTAAACTTTGGGAAGTCCTTAAACAGTATGGAGTGAATGGAGGGCTCCTACAAGCAATAAAAACAATATATACGGGTAGTAAAGCAAGTGTAAGGGTAAATGGGAAACTGAGTGACTGGTTCGATATTATGCAAGGCGTGAAACAAGGATGCGTTATGTCCTCGTGGCTATTTATCATATTCATGGATAAGTGTCTAAGAACTGCCCTCTTCGACGAAAAAGGTATAGATCTCGAAACCGTCAAGGTACGTGGGTTGGCTTTCGCAGATGACAAGATTGTTATGGCAGAATCAGTCGAAGACTTGCAAAGAATGTTGAATAAACTTAATACAAGCATGAAGAACATGGACCTCAAAATTAACGTGAATAAAAAGAAAGTCATGGTGTTTGAGGGAAAAAGTGAGAAAACAATATGCAACATTGTCCTAAATGATGTGAGATTAGAACAAGTTGACAAGTTCGTATATCTAGGTAGTCTATTCACTAGCGACGGAATAATAGATGGGGAATTAGATAGGCGCATAAATAAGGGTAAGCAGGTTATCGGTAGAGCAGGGTCCATCCTCACAAATAAAAACATATCAAAAAAAGCTAAAATGGCCATACATAATTCCATATTCGTACCAACTGTACTATACGGTAGCGAGGCATGGACCTGTCAAGAAAAGGACAGGAGTAAAATCAACGCGATCGGCATGAAACCTCTGCGCATAATATGCGGAAAAACACTGATGGACAAAGTCCGAAACGAGATAATCCTCAAAGAATGTGGTACAGGAGAGACGCTAGTTGACATATGGGAAAGAAATCAGTTAAGATGGTTCGGACATCTTGAAAGAATGAAAGATGAACTACTGACGAAGCAAGTATATAAAGGTAAAGTAAATGGCAGAATGCCTAGAGGTAGACCGCCGAAAGAATGGTTAGAATCTGTGAGACATTAATCCGAAGAGACATAAGGAGTCATAGGAACAGAAGAGCTTGCATGAAGAAATGCATGGACGTAAAGGAAGCTAGAGTAGTATGCCAGGACAGAAAATTGTGGTGACAAATAGTTTATAAACAGAGTGACAATAGAGTGAATGATGCCTGAAACAAAGACCTTGGATACTAATGGGCCCAAGTGGGGAACCATACATAACAATTTTGTGAGGCTCCTCACTTGGGGTGATCGCTAGAGAGATCGATCAGCAACCTGGGTCGGAGCAGTGTTGCGGAGTGAACGTGTCATTTGAATAAATAACACGAAAACTCCAGATCAATCTAAAATATCTATACCTAACACATATACAGGGTGTCCGAGTACTCAAAAAACATATTTGTATTTTTGAATTGTAACAAAAAAATGGCGTCGAAAATAATTATAAAAAAATTGTTCTAAAGTTAATAATTACCGAGTTATTAACAATGAAAGATTAACCAATCAGAAGCACGCGTTAGAACGTCGACAGTCCATGTGCCATCGACAAGAGTGTGTGCATAAGCAAGTTCATTTCGTATAATTTCTCCTCGGATCGGTTTTGCAGTAGGTTGTGACTGGTGCAACTTCACACGTCAACCAGATACAAAAATGGAAAAAGATATTTTCCACTCAACAAAATTCGACAACATTCTCATGAATTTAGAAGTTTTTTAAATTTTTTACTGAGTGCAAGAGTGTTGAAGGGAATTTTACAGAATTTAAGAGAGTTCTTCAGAATTCAAGATAATTCTACAGAATACAAGCGTCTTGCACAGAATTTAAGATAATTTTATGGAAATCAAGAGAGTTCTACTCAATTCAAGATAATTCTAGATTGCACGAGAATTCTGTTGAACTCAAGAGAATTCTACTAAATTCAAGAGAATTCTACCAAACGTAAGAGAATTCTACGGAATTGAAGAGAATTATACAGGTTTTAAGAGAATGCATAAATAAAGAGGATTCTACGGTATTCACGAGATATTTAAACAGAATTCCAAAGAATTATGATTAATCCAAGGGAATTCTGCCTAACTCTAGAGAATTCTTTTAAATTCGAATGAATTTTGCTGATTTCAAGAATATTCTGCTAAATTTGAAAGAAAACAAGATGATTTGACTAAATTCAAGAGAATTTCTACCAAACATGGGAGAACTCTACTGAATTTAAAAGAATTATACACAATTCAAGCGAATTCAACATAATTAAAGAGAATTCTACTGAATTAGCGAGATATTTTTACAGGTTTCCAGAGGATTATGATAAATGAAAGGAGATTCAAGATAATTTCACTGAATTCAAAACAATTCTGCTGAAATCAAAAGAATTTTGCAAAGTTAGAGAGAATTTAGCTGCTTTAAAGACAATTCTGCTAAATTCAAGAGAATTCACGAGAATTCCACTGAGTACTCGAAAATTCTACAAATTTCAAGGGAATTCACAGAATTCGTGAGAATGTTGTCGAATTTTGTTGAGTGGAAAATATCTTTTTCCATTTTTGTATCTCGTTGACGTGTGAAGTTGCACCAGTCACAACCTACTGCAAAAGCGATCCGAGGAGAAATTATACGAAATGAACTTGCTTATGCACACACTCTTGACGATGGCACATGGACTGTCGACCTTCTAACGCGTGCTTCTGATTGGTTAATCTTTAATTGTTAATAACTCGGTAATTATTAACTTTAGAACAATTTTTTTATAATTATTTTCGACGCCATTTTTTGGTTAGAATTCAAAAATACAAATATGTTTTTTGAGTACTGGGACACCGTGTATACCTATATACCTATCTACCTTATACCATATAACGACCTACTTTACACCTATATACCTATCCCACTACTTTCCAACCGAGCAAGTCACGCCACGCCTACCCCGAAAGGGAAATGGCTGAATGGTATAATGGTTAAGAATGTCATTTCTTTTCATGTACTCTCAACATGTAGAATATCAATAAGCTAATATTGTAAATCAATATATAAAATAGCAGATACAATGAACTTATTTTTCATGAACTGAATAACAAATGAGTACAAAGTAACTTAGATTACTTTCAAAGTTAATCAGAGTTTTTGAACATCTGGTATCTAATAAAAATCTGTAGTCAATAAATGAAATCTTAATTGTTACTTTACACCTCACACAGTATATGAACCTACCGACGATAAAATATTTTTTATCAGATGTTTTTAATTTTTTATTTCAGATTTTTAGTTTTCGGTACCTACATGTATTATATATTTTACTATATAACTATAAAAGATTTTGTATGAAACCTAATGAATATCTTTTCTATCATCACATAACGTAAAAAAAGAATTTAATTTAAATTTTAATCGAAATGGATTAATATCTAAACCAATTTAAAAAAATTAATTGATTCTGATGTCCAGCGCTTTTTAATTAGAAGGAATTTAAATTTGAACACATTCAATTTTGAATGTCTTCAAACGGAAGTGATGATTAAAACTAATAATGGCCTTTCCTTGCCACAGAATCTTGTATTATTAGAGGCAATAAATATACAACTAATCTTTTTTTGAATAAAATGTGGATGTTTGTAATACTGAAATGTCCTACTTAATTTTTGAAAGTATATTCTAAACAGCCGTTCGAGTAATACGTTACGCCTTTTTCGGAAATCCCCCCCCCCCCCGTCACGCGTTTTCTATAATAGGGTAAAGAGGGGTAGCGACGACCAGTGGGGCAAAGGTTAGTTTGCTTATAATACTGCTATTACTTAACAATTTTAATTCTACTTTGCATTCAATAAATCCATTTTATTATAAAGAAAGTTTTACTCACTAAAATCTTGAAAATTGACGTTGTGAAAGAAAAATTATGCAGAAAACAGTTTTGACAATGAAAGAATGGAAGATTCGTTGGCAGAAATATAAAGTTTTTAACATTAATGGTAAAACTTGCAGTATGAAAATTTGATATTTTGACACACAAAACAATATCACATCATTTCATTATAATAATTAAACGTAATTCAAGTCCAAAATATATTGAATATCGTAAATAATTAAGACCTCACCAGAGGAACAAGCGCGACCAAGATAACTGCAGTTTACAAATGCTTACTAAAAAAAATTGTTGATGAAAAAAATGGGTTGTGGCGGTGGGTTGAGCAGGTTTTCTGTATAATCCGTTCTTAGTATAATATCAACGAATAAGAGGTTAAATCACAGCTATCACTATTTCTATTCAAAATAACGTATTCTTCTTGCTGGATATGTTCGAAGGCAATTTTTCCAGTACACAAAATAACCACTGAAGCCACCATCATATTTTCCCATCTTTAGATGTTTTGATTTTCATAAAAAGCTGCGGTCGCCTTTACCCTCCAGTGGGGGGCAAAGCCAACGAAATACAACTTGTTAGAAATAATGAAATTATCGAATAATTGGTTTATTTATATGATTAATACTTACAGAAATATGATCTACAATAATGTAGGACTCGATCCGAAAAAATGGATCAATTGCACATCTTATTAACTTTAAACAAATTATTAACGGTTACCTGGTCGGCGCTGTACCTCCTTGCCCTGAGTGTATATAACCTTAACACAGGCGTCATATCACAGCTGAACCCCCCCCCCCCCCCCTTCGGCTTGTGAAGTAATACTTGAACGGCCCCTAATACAAAATTAGAGCTATCAAACTTGGAACTATTTCAGCTCGAAATTCTTTAAGTTCAGATATATTAGAATTATTTTTAAAATCTTAATAAACTGCTTTATCAACTATGTATAATTATTTAAATATCTTGAAGTCTTGATGTCTGTAATTTAAAATATATTAGAATGTATGTTTCAACTTTGAAATCCTATACATCAGAACTGTTTTATTTTGCGATATAAATCGATTCTTTGAAATATCCTCAAAATTAAAAGCCACAATGCCATTCAATTTTGGTGAAATGATATTTCAAAGTCAAATCAGAACTCTTTTATTAAATTTTAATGTATCAAAACTACAAGTAACATCAAATTCGAGAAAATTAAGAGTTACTATTTATTGAAGAATTGAAAATAAAAAAATTTTTTATGCATCCTTTTTCTCTGACCAGAAAATTTATAACTTTTGCCGTTTTCAAAATAACCCCGAAATCCCCGTTTTTAGAACACCAAATTTTGTTTGTCTTTTATACTTCATCTCGCCGTTATTCAGTCAATTCTTGGATTTTTTAAATTAAATTTACAGGAAATATTCTTTTTGATGTTCAACGAGCGGCAGAATAAATAAAATATAAACCGTTTGGTTTGAAGAAAAGTTCTAAATTTCTATCTGAGACATTCCATAAAACATGCATTTATGTATTTGGGCTCACGGAGAGTCGAGCAAAATTTAAGGAACAAAAATAAATCTTCCAGCGGGAAAATGGTTTAGAAATGTATAAATATGTTTTCTACGGAAATAATTCTTCAAAATAAGTCATCATTAAGTAATTAGGAAAGTTTTATTTCGGTCCTATTCTGGACCAAAATTGCTCGACAGTTCAGTTTTTAACGGATTTCGATGTATTTTTACATAAATGGCCGTGAGGCTTCTAGATATAACAAACAACTGCTAATAAATGATTCAAGAAAAGGAAACATTTTTTGTTCAATAACAAATTTTTTTAATTTTTCAAGTGTGTCACTGTTTCAAAGATTTTCAAATAAATAAAACAGGTCTTAAATCAGTATAATGACTATACAAAAACAATTTATAATCTTTTAAAGTAAGACAAAAATTGCTTATGAAGTTATAAATAAATTAATGAACAAGAGTACTTTTTTATGGATTTTCAATAATTAGTTGTTGAAATTCAATGTTTTCACATAAAATTAAAAAAAAATAATCATGCGAGAATACGAATAATTAAAAGTAGCTGCTTTTTTCAATCATTTAACCCTTAATGCTCACCGTGGCTCAATTTGACCTGGAGAAACTTTTCAAATGATATTTACGAGTATTAGGCTTGTTAAGTAACGAGCTCATGAAGTAACGATCAGAGTACATTTTTGGTTGTTCAAATGATGTCTCTGAATTCTTCTCATCTTAAAACAATGTTTTATTTTCAATCGGTGTGACCATTAAGTAATTCCTGTGAAGTGTGTCCATTAAGGGTTAAACCATTTTTGTAAAGTAAAATGGTCAATACTCATTTGAATATATTGACACTATCGTGTATCAAGTACTAATTGCATTAAATTAATTATTTTACATACATGAGTATTTCAAATTAATGATTATCTACTGTAGGATCATTATCTACTGTCGGGTGGTCTCCCCTACACAGTTTGACCTTGTCTGAATGAATAGGATCAATTTTTTCGCAAAATAAACTGAAAATGTCTTTTCGATGACTCCTTGTTGTCATATTTAGTAATTTAACAAAAGATTTTTTTATTTAGGGGAAATCTCCCTACAGTGGATAATGCAACCTACAATGGATAATCATTAATTAAAAATACTAATATATGTGAAATAATTAATTTTATTTATTGAATCGTTAAGAAACTATACGTGTTGATAAATTAAAATTAAAATCAATTATTTTTCTTTTATTTGTGTTCTTAATTAATGATTATCCTCTATAGGTTGCATTATCCACTGTAGGTAGGTTTCCCCTAAGCAATTCTGAGGAACAAATTCCCATGTTTACCATTCTTTCATGTATAGAATCGATTGTTTTCGCATAAAAAGATAATAATTGGAGATTACGAATAATTAAAAGCAACTGCTCCTTCTCAATTATTTAAACAATTCTTCTGAACAAATGCACAATTCAAAATTGTCTTAATAAATAGCCTTAATTGTTTCGCAGAATAAACTGAATGTGTCTTTTGAATGAATCCTTGTTACTTAAAAATTCTCAGAAACAAATGGCCATGTTTACTAATCTTCTATGAATAGACTCAATTATTTTTACGGAATCTACTAAAAGTAACTTGCCAGTGACTTCTTGCTATCATATCTTTTCAATCAAATAATAAAACCTTAATTTCTTAATAATGATTTACTTTATATAATTATTTCCGTAGGAAACATATTTATACCTTTCTGAATAACTTGCCCATTGGAAGTTTTTTGGTGTTTCTTTTTTTTTAAGACACAAATGTATTTTATTTACTACACCAGTCCTAAAACATTATGAGGAATATTTCCTATAAGTTGCATCGAAAAATTCCAAAAATGGCTGAATTAAGGCGAGTTGAAATAAAAAAAAAGACAAAAAAATGTGTTGTTCCAAAAAGCAAGGTTTTCAGGTTTACTTCAAAAATAGCAAAAGCTACAACTTTTTGTCCAGAAAAGAAAGATACACATTAAAATTTCCAATTAGAATATGTACTCAGCGAGAAATATCTTCCAGCTTGCGATGATGCATTTAGGCTGCAAATTTCAAGTGTAAGAAACTGAAATCATGAATATTGCACCATACAGAATAATTTTTTACGCATAACAGACGAAAATGTATACGATTCATGCTCAGTCATGAAGAAAGTGTTACTGCTATGTATTAATTATTGATCAAGGTACTTTTAAGTATGTTGTAAAAAAATGAAATAACTTACGAAAAACAATATTATATTTTACGGTACGTTTATTTAGATAACATTTTATTTGAAATAATTCACAGAGAAGATAAAGGAATAAATCTTTACTAAAAAACTATAAGGGGTTATAGAATGAATCAGGTCCCCCAATTAATTTTTCCCAACAATTTTCCTATAGTGGGGAACTTTTCCAGCAAAAATTCCTTAATTCAAAATGTGTATAAAATATTGCAAATAGACCGGAAATAATGAACCAATTACTGTTTTCTCGAAACTGTAATACCTTTTCCTTAAATAGTATATAAAGGGACTACGAGAAACGGACGGATCTTATTAATCCTTGAAATTGAAAAGTCAAGTGAGGCAACTACTGGAGCGAATACGTATATGCGGTGCTAGTGGGAATTTAAATATTAATAGAAAAGCGAATTAAGAACGAGTTTCACGGTCCAAGGCGAAATGCAGTATCACCGTTGTAACGAATCCCTCGACTTACGTCTCGAGCAATCGAGTTGGTACTCTGACTAATACATAACTAATAAGTTAAACCGAGCTGCTGGAGGTCTTTGCTGCTTTTCAGAGCTTCTTCAGAGGAAGCTCAAGTAACCAATTATTGAGCGTTGTGGAAAAAATATAAAAATAAAAAATATATATATATATATATCCAAAAGGTTTTTATGCATTCTTAGCGTATTCTACGAAAGAGTGTGCAAGGACTAGGGGCCCGGGCGTCGCGACGCAGTCGAGTGTATAACGTCGCTTGAAAAGTTGAAATATCGTCCGCGTTGTTTGTCTCGAGGACATGCACCCTCGTTAGACGGGCAAATATGCGCGACAAAAGACTTTCAAAGAGGGGTGCAGGCATGCTAAATAATACAAGATATTATAATTGTGCATGAAGATGATGGAGATATCCGTAAGTTAGCTAGTGTAACCTAATGGTACGTATTTTGTTGGATATTGTTGCATAAAGTGGTCCATTAAAACACAAAATAGCACAGAGAAAATTTATCCATGAAAAATTACCGAATCATTTCGGTGAATCTGAGACATTTTTGCATTTTAAAAGAATGTACATTCATTTTACAATTTATTAAAAAACAGAACTATAAATAATACATAACAGTTGCATAAAACCTCAAGTTAAAAAGCAAAAATTCTCACATGTAATAATTGATGTAAGGATCGCATTATATTCATACCTGTATATTATAAAGTAACGCAAAATAATTTAAATTTTAATGAAATGAATTATTATAAAGTTTACTTTCGTGTAATGTTAACGAGTAACTTAAAAGGAATTATAGATTGAAGAATTTTTCAGAGATTTTCACTTTTGTTAAGAGAGGAATTATACAGAAATTCGGTAAAATAGGAAGCGCTAGGCACCTGTTCATTACCAGGCTAAAAAGTACGAAATTTTCGGTAGATTTATCCTGAAATGAGATGAAAAAAGGGTTAGCTTTACGGAAAATTCCTTCACTGTACAATGGTCGTTTTTATAACATAGAACTCTTATTAGTTTGAAATAGAAAAATTTTAAACTTGAATAATTTTAAGTAAAAGAGATCAGAAATTTAGGTACTTTAAATCGGAAAGTTTCTTATTAGAATATTAGATTATTATATTAGATCAATTTTGACTGAAAAGTGGTTACCCATCTCAATCTTTATCTGAACATATTTTGGGAGATGCCTTACGAGTATTTTAGACCATAAATGAAAAAAAATCGTCGAGCCCTTTTTAAGAAATCTTAGTTAGTATTTTTTTGTTTCGCAGGATTATTTTAAGTATGTTTTTGTTGGAATCATTAAAAAGCTCATATTTATTGGTATAAACCCTTCAGGTTGGCATTCAAAGAAGCCTCTAATATTTAAACATCATGTAACATTCAAACGACTTTGAACTCTTTTAAAACAGGTGTTAAAAGTTATAAAAATGCACGAAATTCCGGGTAAAATTAAAAAATGTAATATTTTATCTTGAATAATTTAGAAGAGATGACTTCCCAAAATACTTTTTCATTGAAAAATCGACTTGAAAAAAAATTCAATTTTAGATTTCGTGAAATAACATTAAATGGAGCTAAGCTGCGCATGGGGGGAACCGGCTCACCCGCAACTTTATTTTTTTATAATTAATTATCTCTTTCTCTGAATACAAAATTTTAAGGTAAGCGATTGTTTTTTAAATTTTGTTTGGTGCCGATTTTTTGTTTATTCCATTTCAAGGTAAAGACAATAATGAAACAATGCACTTTTTAATCATTCCATTTTTTACCTTCCTGTAAACAACTGAAATAAAATCAGAGTTAATTTGAAACTGCGTATAGAAACATGATATGTACGAAATTAATTCATCAAATAGCTCAGATAATCGTTATAAGCTTATCCACCCCGTGAAGAAATTTCCCCATCTTTCCCTATTTGATGTTGGGTTCTGATGGGGCCCTGACCAGAGTTTCTAGTCTGGAAAAAACTTATGGTCACATGTCCATAAGAGATAAAAAATCTTTGAAATTTGACTAAATATTTATTAAAGTTTTGAATGCAGATGCACGTCGCGAAAATAAAGATACGAGTTTGTAGAAGTGAAGGCATCACGTTTTTGAACGAGAGTTTTTTCTCGGAATTTTACGTACTTTAAGAGTGCAAGTTTAAAAAATGTGGCTGTTTTAAACAATATTCAAATGTTAAATATTCGGACATATTGTGGAAATTTGATATATGATTTACTGGGCATTCGTCTTATTACATATTATTTGGAATTGTTTGGAGACCTATTTATTCTAGATTACATTTACATATTAGTAGACCGATTCTAATAATATGTCAATCAAATCTAGTTTAAATGCAGAAATACCTCCATTAGAACCTGGCAGGGTCACTTTTTTTTGGTAGGGTTGTGAAAGGGCGACCCCTACTTTCTTTAGAACACTACTATGAATTCTATAGTAGGGCCCTCGTGGCCACACCGTTACGTTACCGACAGGGCCCTCACTAGTTTTTCCCACTAGAGCCCGATTTGAAACAGGGAAAAGTAGTGAGAGCCCTACTAGATCCCTTTCAAAATTTTTGCACTATTGGCCATTTTTTCACAAAAGCGATTTTTTTCATTAACGCTATTTCAAATTGACTTCATACTGATACTTGCTCGGGAAACTTTTCCCTTCCAACACATTTTCTAATGTTATAAACTTTTATTAACAAATGCACTATTCGGGGGTTTCAACAGAGAGAAAAATGATGTTTTTACTAAAGTTACTTTGCATTGGCTCAACAGTGAAGTTCAATCAAGATAATGCATTATTTTATTTTATACAGACATTTAATAAATGAATGAATATCGCTTGTTAACACGGAAATGCAATATGCAGAAATTTAAAAATCAATCAATATTAAAGTTTTAATGTTTTAATTTTTATAATTTTGAAGGACAGTAAAAAAAGCATAAGAAGGTCAAGCCTGCCATATTTTAAAAGAACACTGTTAACTCAGAAATGAGTCCGAGAGAATTGATGAAAACTGTTCGAAACTTCTTTCACTTAGAACGCTTATTTGAAAGAATTTGTTAAAAAATCGCTTTCATTGACTAATTTGACCACGGTTTTTTTTAATGTGACAAAAAATTGTTAAAATGTTAGATAGTAGTAAAAAAATTAAGTATAATAAATATAAGAAATTTAATATGCCCGTGGATACTAAAATTGTAAACATTTCTAACAGTGTAGCGTAATTCAATGAATATTAGGTTATGAACTAATGAATTAATTCACTTTATATTTAATATGCTGTTTAAAATTAATTTCAATTATTGTTTTATAATATTGGAATAATAATTCTAATTAAATGTTTATATTTTATGTTAAGTTATTCATGAATAAAATGAAATATTAGGAAAAAAATAATAATATATTATTCAAATTTTGAATGTTTTGAACTTCAAGCCCTGAAGGTATTTTTAATTAAATAATTATATTAAAATTATCATTTCTTTTATATTCTGAAATGTATATTTTCTCATTACATTAGTTTGTGGCTAAAAGAATACAATGATCGTATGGTAGTAATCTTGGTAATTTATTAAATTTTGTTAAACAAATTTAACTGTGGCTGTTAAATACTAATTTTTCATTATTGTAATCTATTTCAGTTCAAGAGAAGAAACATGAATATTCAAAAGCATGTTTGGAAGTATGGAAAAAATATAGAGAATCTAAGGCCATTTTGCAAGACGGCGGACAAATCGTATCCCCGAGCCATTAATCTGGGTATATTAGGGTGGTCCAAAAAACGTTTTTCGAGCTACAGGGCAAGCCCCCCCCCCCCCTCAAAAAAGTTTCCATTTCCGGAGAAAAAAAATCCCTAATTCTTTTTTCAGCATTCGAATATTAACACGTGCCACCGGGCACGTGTTGGAGTAGTGATTTTTTTAAAAACATTATGTAATTATTTGAACAATTACTTATTGTTTATTCTCAAAATTTCTAAAAATTGACCCAGAGATGTCCAGTTTTTTCTCAAATTGGTATCCTATGCTACTTTTTTTTAAGTAATTATATAATTTTTGCGCTCATCTTTTAATATTTAATAAATTTATATTTGTTCAAACAATTTTGATTTGCTTAAGCAGTTTTTTCGATAACTTTAAAGTAACTTTAAAGCATATAGTATAATATTGAATGATTCCGAGGAGTAGTAAATTCTGTTATTAATATAAAATATCAAACATGGAATTATTTTTGTAAATATATTTTAATATATATTTTTTGTATCTTTCAGTATGTCACATTGATATTCATAAGACTTTAAAATGCTATAATGAAATATAATCTAAATCTATTTCATATGCAGTCTAATTATGAAGAAATATGAAGAAAGCAATGATAAATACACTTTTATAATTTAAATTTTATTATGACTTTGATGATTTATTTAATGATGCGCCAAAGAAGATGTAAACCATCCATACTCAATTTGAAGGAAATTTGAAGAACAAAACAATAATTAATTGCATAAACAATAACATAAAGTTTTTAGCAGAATTTATTACTCCTTGAAATCATTCAATATTATGTTTAATTCAGTTAATACTATTTGAAAATATTTTTGGAAAATTAATTGTTTTAACAAATTGTATTTGTTTAGACAATTGAAAAATGATTAATATATTCTTTCTATATACTATACAGTCGGAAAAATAATTATATGCATGTTATTTTATTTAATTTTTCTAAAGTTATCGAAAAAAACTGCTTAAGCAAATAAAAATGGTTTAAACAAATATAAATTTATTAAACATTAAAAGTAATGTATCAAAATTATATAATTATTTAACAAAAAGTAGCATAGGATACCAATTTGAGAAAAAACTGGACATCTCTCGGTCTATTTTTAGCAATTTTGTGAATATTTTTAGCAATTTTGTGAATATTTTTTACATTTTTTGGGAATAAATAATTGTTTAAATAAGTTACATTTGTTTAAACAATTAAAGATTGTTTAAAAAGTCATGAGAAATATTCAAATTGACCATTAGTAATTATTTGTACGAAAAAGACGACGGAAATTGCTAAAAAGTAACAATAATACGTAAAAATGAAGATTTTTATTTTGGGGTCATGTTTGGGGCGCTGGGGGGGGGGGGGGGGTAAGGGTGGTTTGAAAATTAAAGTTATTACTATGCTTTTATTGCATAGGCACTCCTCTTCAATCCCTAGAAAGTTTGGCACGTTTCGATTAAACCCTGAAGTATGTGTTCAATTTTTCGAAAATCCAAAATTTCCCCATGTTAATTAAATGGGATTTTGAAGTGCCCGGTGGCATGTGCTAATATTCGAATTTCGAAAAAAAACTAGGGGTTTTTTTTCTCCGGAAATGGAAACTTTTTGGGGGGGACTTGCCCTCTAGGGTGAAAAAAAAAATGTTGCAATGCTCTTTTGGACCACCCTAGTGTATATTGCTTGAATTAAAAAAATGATTGTTGACCGCTATTGTACTAATGATACTTTATTCAGCCCCTAGTGATGAAAAGTTAACTTCGTGCAAATATATTTACTATAACCACAAAACTTTTCAACCTTTCTAATAGGTCCACAAAATGCTACTATTCCTTTCCCAAATTCTACAAAAAAGAAGAATTTCTTTGTTTTTTTATGTTATTAATTAGACTCAGAAGTCTTGTCCCCAGGGAATTGAATCGGGCGAGCGCCCACTTTGAAATACCGCCTAATGGTTGAAAAATAGGCCGTATAAAGAGTTAGATGACTGCCAACCTTGCAGTGAATGGCGAAAACGTCAGTCCTGTCACAGTCAGTCCTGTCACGTGACTGGGTATGATTTTGAGTATCAGGGATGACGTTTTTACTTACCTCTCTAATTTAAAGTACAGGTGGGGAGTGCAGTCAATCAGTGTTCCTATTCATATATGGTATTGATGAAGGGGAAGTCGAGGCGTTAACACTATAAGTACCAGGCTGGGTCAATTGACCCCTTTCGATTTTTAAAGTGGTAAATCTCAGCAGCGGTTGCTTGCAGAGAGATGGTGTTTTGTGACTTTTAATTGTTTATAAATAGGAGTATTTGACCATTTTTTCGGAAATATTGATTGCCCACTTTAAAAAAAATCGAATTTTTATAGTCTGTTACCGGCAGGGGTCAATTGACCCCTATCGCGTTTTGGCTGGTATTTCATCACAAATCATTTTAGATTCCGCAAAAAAATTGGTCATTTTCGTGAAATAATGTTAACCATGTGAATTTATTTAGAAATATTGTTTAAATAATCACCAGTTGTTGTTAATTTGAAAAAAAATTACAGCAAGAAGTCATTAGCAAGACATTTTTGATCGATTCTGCAAAAAAATGGAGCCTATTCATTGTGACATACGAAAACTGTGTATTTGTTTATAAAAATTGTTTAGATAATGCTGCCAAGCAGCAGATATTTTTATATAATCATATTTAGGCATAAATTTCTCTCATATTCTATATAAAAACTGTGAATTTCAAACAACTAATCATTGCAAATCACAAAAAATGGCTTTTGTTCATTAATTTGTTTAAAACATTATAAACCATTTTTTTACTTTAACCTAATGAAAACTATTGCTAGATAGTAATTACACTGACATAAGCTCTTCTTTAGTCAATTCGCAGATCTTACATAAAAAGGTACATCTGAAAAATTAGGATAAAAACGTGCGACGTCGGTAGGACTACGCTGGGGTAGGCGAGCATTTTCACTTCTTTGTTGTACTTCTTTGTTCTTTGTTGTTTCAGGATTCACTGCTACTCTTCTCCACTTATATTAACGATGTAATATGAATATAACATACTTCTATAATTAAATTTTGACTGTAGAAACTGTTTAAAATCATTACTTGAAACCCGACACAGGTATGGGTGAATCGACCCCTCGTGGTAACAAAGGGTGACAGAAAATCCCGGTACTTCTAGTGTTAAGGAGGAAGTTGTAAGGCCACTTAGCGGCCACGATGTAAGAAGAATAATTAAGTTTGTTTGTCTGCCCTGTCCAGTAAAGGGGATTTATATAAGCTGTATATAATAATAATAATAATAATAATAAGATGATCTATGTATCTAATTAAGATAAGAATAATAAAATTATTCTGCGCTAGTTACGTTTTTATTAAATTCTTTTTCTGTTTTAACTACTCATTGTAAAAACAGGTATTTAGCCCGAAGCCAAATACCCCTCACTCAAAAACCCCTAAGCCCCTTAATCCCTAACCCACAAACCCCCAAGCCCCAAATCCAAGCCCACAAACCCTAAACCTAAAAAGGTTTCGGTATGTGGGTAAGGGGTTTGTGAGTAAGGGGTTTCTGGGTTAGGGATTTCTTGCCTTGGGCTTTGTTGGTAAGGAATTTGTAGACTTCGGGTTTATGGGTTGGGGGTTTGTTGGTTAGGGATCCGTAGGTTCGGGAGTTTGTGGGTAAGGGGTTTGTGGATTTGGAATTTGTGGGCTTGGGCTTAGTGGAGCTCAGAGTTTGTAGGTTTGAGGTATGTGAATTAGGGGTTTGTGGATTCGGAGTTTGTAGGTCAGGGATTTGTGGATTAAAAAAAACCAATCGACTGTTTGATGACCGCGTGAACCTTAAAGCATTTCCGAATATTGAGAAATTTATAAATATAAAATTTTCAAAATGCGGTATCTCGGCGAAAAAAGATATATAACCTCAAATAGGTAAAAACCAAATTTTTTTACACTTTTAGGTTAGGATATATAAAAAATCTGAAGAGGAAGAGCGATTCTGAGGTTGTATTCGGTTTCAGCGCAAAAAATTACTTCTCAAATAACTATTCATTGTCCACGGGGCAAAATCTTGCTGGTATTGTAATAGATATTTATGCTTCTGCATGAAAACGTTTTGAGACTGATCTCTTTGAAGTCTGGTTGGAAAAAGTCTTGCCTAAGTACACACGTAATTATAATGTACCTAGATATGTACTATTTATTTATTTTATATTTGTGAGTTATTTTGCAATCCTTAATTTTACTCTTTATGTTCCTGTTACATTTTTGCATAAAAACGTCCTGCGTTTGATCCCTTCCAATTCTAGTTTTGAAAAGTCATACTTGGGTAGGTAGATACCCAATTCACTCACAGGTTGCTGTCAACAAATTGCTACTATTTATTTATATCTTGTGATTTTCGAAAAATTGTAGTAGCCTGTCGTTCCTAGAGCGAATAAATACCATTTTGTACTAAGCTATTGTGTACTTTGATCATCAGTTCAGTCACCTTCATTTTTGTCACAAAACCGTCATTCCTGTCACGTAGCCGTCATTCCTGTCACACTATTAAATTTGAAAACCTCCTGGACTATTCGTCAAATATAAATTCAAAATATATCACCTGTCACTTTTGTTCACAAAGGAATGCTCTCGTATGTTTTGCCAGTGGTTGTAATTTTTACTTCCCAAATTGCACTCTAAATTTAAAAAATGTAAGCTGAGATCGTGCTTTTTAACAAAATCATGAAAAATTACAAAATAATGCAATAAAAATAATTATTTTCACTTTCTATTGAAAGAAGTAACATCAGACTGAAGTAAAGACCCAAAATTCATAATTTTTAGACTTTTCCATCATTTAAAAAAAGGCGTGACAGGAATGATCCTCCCCATGCATTTTTTGGACTTGTGAATTGAGAAAAAATAGTACATTCAAAAATTGAGCTCGGCCGCTTCAGGGATGTTTTCTTGAGGCATCCTTCAAAGGTCAGAAATGTTTTCCAGCTAATTTTCATTATATTAACTTTTCGAAATGTGCATTAGTCAATTTGTCTGCCGTCTTGCAAAATGGCCCTAAACGAGTGCTCACATTTTAAATAAATGAATTTATTTTAAAAATAAAATTACTATAAAACCAAATTTTCTACTTCAGTTCCTTTTCAATCTAAAAAAGTTTACAACAAAAGAAATCTAAATGACTGCATCCTTATTCGACAGATGTTACAAGATCAGTTACATCATTGTTAACCATTATTATCTTTATCTAGAAGACGGCGGGTGGTTCTCTGGCATTGGGGGCAGTAATTTTTTCAAAATGTCTGCTTTTTTGTTTCTGATATTCCCCGAAATTTTCTATTCAATAAGAAGTAAACAGTTTATAACGTTATTTTTAAATTAATAATTTTTACGAATCTGGTTAGGGGTCGTCCATGTATTATTAAATGCTTTTTTGGACCCTCACTCCTCCCTTGTAACGCTAACGCAACAATGGACAGTGAACTTCCCCCCAAATGTTACGTAAGTTTCAGTAATCTTATTTCTGCCACTATAAAACAGTGTTTTATATGTGTGCAAAAATTATTTATTATTATTTATTATAAAAGATAGGTGGTGTGTTTTTTCCATTCGAACAGAACTGGTTTTATGAAAAATATTTGGAAAAAAAATTATAAATGAGCATCCCATTATCCATAATATACAAAAAACGTAATTTATGTTGAGTTTCAAAAAAATCTAACTTGATCAAAAATTATTTATTCTAATATATGATTCTATATTGTTATTTGTTATTGAAAACTGTGAACATGAGAAAATAGCAATCTATATTTGCTTGTTTAATCACAGGTTATCCTGATAGGATACCTTAATTTTAACGCATATCCCGAAAACAGATTTCAACAAATTTTTTTGTTACTCCTCTGCTACTCTCTTATATTACTACAATTTATAAAAAAATTATTATATTTGTAAAATATATTACGTAACATTCTAGAACCCTCCCCCATCGTAACAGGACCATAAAAGCTCCTCTTGAACACTCTCCCCTGAAAGCGTTATTTCCGAGTTGACGCTAGTCTTATGAATTTTTTTGTGACGTATTCGGTCGTGTATTTTCTATATCGAAAAGTTATGGTCCCCTTTCTCAAGAGTATAGGTATAGTATTATCAACTTTCAAAACTGTTTTGCATTATTAGACAGATCTTTTTCTTTCTCGATTTCATTAATATCAAAAACTGGTTTATATGTATCCATATGATAAGGTTTCATCTCGGAGAAACCAAATGAAAAGGTGTTAACTCGTGGAACCAAATGAAAAAGGTGCTGCAGAGTGGAGGGCGCTGATGTTCCCAATACCATGTATATGGGATTTTGAAGCTTTGCTAATTGGCTACGCGAGTTGGCACCTTTTCATTTGGTATTTCCAAGACGGAAACTGGTCATTTGGACACATTTGGACACAGATAAAAACTTTTTTCTTGGTATTTTTAATTTCTCAGTCCGAAAAGTTTCTACTTATCGCCAGTCATAATATCGATGTGTTCAAATGATAAGGTTCTATCTTGGAGAAACCGAATGGAAAGGTGCTACAGCATTGTTGATGTTTCCAAGGCTGTTAGCACCTTTTCATCTTGTCTCTCCGAAATAGAACCTTTTCATTTTGACACGTCGATTTTTCGATTTTGTGTAGTATCTGGTATCTAGCAGGAAACACGAGGAGCTTAACGGACATACGTCTACAGTCTACACGGGCCACGTCTCCCAGACATAATCTGGGCGAGGTTAAGCCTGGGTCACGTCCGTGCACACTGCACATGGATCATCCTTCGATAAGTAACAATAGTCATTAGTGTATCGACCATCGTGCTACCTAGTAAACTCTATTTCAGCGTATAACCGAGACCAGCCCAAGCCACTGATTTGCATCCCGACAAAGGAGTGCTTGCATGAACTGGCTATCGTAGATCCTGGGAAAATCGAATCTTCCAAAATTAAACAGGGCATCCCCTTTATGCAAAATATATCATTCATAAAAAAGTAAGTTCAAAATTTTTCCAAAATTAGCTTCATCACTTACGCATTATAGGGTGGCCAAAAACTAATATTTTTGTTGTTGTTTTCTTACATTCTATTTTCTTTCATTTGGTGTAAAAATATTTTTGAAATTTTTTATGAAGTAAAAAAATGTTTAACTCGTGGTCCAGGGTCTTTTTTAATGCTGAAAAGTGTTAGTTATTCTTTTTTTGTGTAGAAATGACAAATGATGTAGGTAGAAGCAATAAGTATGAAAATAAATTAATGGTAGGCACTATTAAACATAAATCTACCCTAATTTTATTTAGAATGCTGCCCTTGAAATTGAGAAAACTATCCTTGGTAAGGGGTTGCGCCACCAGCGACTATCGTCCTTCATTTTTAAAGCATTGAGCAACCAGATTCATGAAACAGAGCTTGAAGAATAGACGTAAGGAGGCCAAAGTCCCGTACATTGACTTCACCAAAAACGAACATTTTTCTGTCGGATGTACATAACGCATCGAAATGCTAGATCTTCTCGAGCACGGATCCGGTGTGCCACACGTGTCGATGGCCGTCATCATCGTCTGTGTAAATTTAACGTCAAGGCTAAAAGAAACACAAAATTCCTGAAATTTTTTTCTTGCTTCAAGATAAAATCCGCTAGAGCGTTAACCCGGCAATTAATACAATGCAACTAAATCCAAGAGGAAACCTTTAATTGTGCATTTTGAACTGGTGAAAAATTCCTTATTTATAAAATACAATAATTCTGACTTTTACATTGAAATCTGAAAATCTTAATTATTCTATATCCAAATCCAAATCTTTATACGCGAGGGTTATGTTGATGCGTTTGTGCACTAATTCTAAAGTACCTACTTCGTCCATTTCAGGATCAGTTCAATTACACACACTTCAATCACAGATATTTCGTGATAAATAAAATTAGTGTAATTCGATACCTGCATGTTAAGAAAACCTCTCTTGGAGTGATCGTCTAAAACGACCACTCTATCGTTGGTCGTCTAAAAAAACCACTCTGTTTTTTGAGTTGGCCTCTCGTTTTAGTACGCTCACTTACGGCAAAGATCAGATAGGTTTAGTAATTATTACTCTGCGGTTTAATATATTATTTTTAAATATTTTGAATTCCTTGAATACCGTGAATTCCTTGAATTCCGTGAATTGCTTGAATCCTTTGAATTCCCTGAATTCCGTGAATTCTTGAATTTCGAGAATTCCGTGAATTTTGTGAATTCCTTCAATTCCTTGAAATCCTTAAATTCCGTGAATTGCTTAAATTCCTTGAATTCCGTGATCCGTGAAATCCTCGAATTCCGTGAATTCCGTGAATTTCTTTAGTTATGAGAATTCCTTGAATTTCGTGAATTCCGCAAATAACGTGAATTCCGTAAATTGGTTGAATTCCGTGAATTGCTTGATTTCCGGGAGTTTCTTGAATTCCGTGAATTGCTTGAACTCAATGAATTTCGTGAATTTCTTGAATTCCTTGAGTTTCTTGAATTTCTTGAATTCCGTGAAATAATTGAATTTTGTGAATTCCTTGAATTCAGTGATCCGTGAAATCCTTGAATTCCTTGAATACCCTGAATTCCTTGCATTCCATGAATTGCTTGAATTTCGTCAATTCTTTGAATTTCGCGAATTCCGTGAATTGGTTGAATTCCGTGAATTTTTTGAATTCTGTGAATTTCTTGAATTCCGTGAATTCTGTGAATTCTGTTAATTCCGTGAATTCCTTGTATTCCGTAAACCGTGAGATCCTTGAATCTCTTGAATTCCGTCAATTCCTTGAAATCCGTGAGTTCAAAATATTTTTAAATAATATATTAAGCCGGAGAGAAATAATAAATAAACCTATCCGCTGTTGCCGTGTAAGTATGCGTACTAAAACTAGGGGCCAACTCCAAGAACGGAGTGGCTTTTTTAGACGACCAACACCAGAGTGGTCGTTTTTGACGATCACTCCAAGAGAGGTTTTTTTAACATGCAGGTATCGAATTATTTTAATTTTGCATGTAAATAACAATTTATCCATCTATGTAAATCACATTCATATCTGCCATTTTAATACGCGTGCCACGCTAGTGCCATATTCGGGAATGAGATGTAATGCAACCATTTTTATACGACAAAAATTTGCTCATTTTCGGTTACACTACTTTGGTCTCCTTATGCCTATTCTCCATGGAGCAGAGGCTGCTTGAAACTCTTTCATATTAAACCTTAAGATTTCAAACAAAAAAGTATGCGAAAGCATTAATAATTAATTTCATACCTATCACAGCTTTTAGCCAAACTATTTTGAATATGTAAAAATAATCTGAATATACTGAAAAATTCTCCTTAATTTCCTTCGAATCCCTGCTAGAAACATTTTAATAAGTATGAAGTTTTATTGAAAAGCTATTACTACAAATGTTACGAGGCAGAAGAATTCAACAAAATACATTGAAATAAGTCAAGTTAAGCCACAAAGTTGAGACTCCAAAACCTCTGGAAACATTTAATGTAAACACTGGGATTGCAGAGCGCGCTGTCACATTTCCTGTTCATAACTCGAAAATGAACGGCGACGGGCTTACAAAACGAATACCTTGCATTCAGCTTTTATTTGAAACCATTTTTCTATGATTAGGAAACATTTTTTGAAAATCTGGAATTTCTGAAAATTTGTCCAAAAATAGAGAAAATATGATTGAAAGATCCTCGAATTGCTAAGCTGTTGTTATAATCTGATGATATTTACTATTTATTTAAAATTCAAACATTTTTTGAATAATTTGAAAATTCCTTTACGAAATTCGGTGATCAGAAAATTATTCCACAATAACAGTTTCAAACATACATATTTCAAGTGAAAGAGGTCACTTCGGAGAGAGGCACGTTTTTGTTTCGGCAACGAATTCTTTTCGAGAAAATGGTGAAAACATGCAAGATAATCATTTTTTCATTTTTCTCAAACCCAGTTTGTCGTCTGTGAGAAATGTGTTTTTTATGTATGATTGACAATTCAATCTTTTTATGGTGAACATAATAATATATTTTTTATATATACTTTTTTCCATGACCCTTTCTTTTCCTCCCTCTCTCCTTTCCATATATCCCCAGCCTAGAAGCATTTTTCCCTTCATTTTCATCGTCACCAATTCCGCTCCTCCCTCCCTCATTTTAACATTATACTCCATCCTCTTCTCCTCACTTCCCCTAGACTCTCTATGGAACTGTTTGACACCATTCTGAGTTTTTATTATAAGCAGATTTCGGACAGAGTTCGACAAAATTACTCTCAAGCGGTGATAATTTGTTCGTAAGTGTGAGAATACCATATTTGGAAAAAGGAATGGTTGTGAGACTTGTGAGAGGTTATGGTGTACATATTGGTCATAGACATAGAGTGGTTGGGCGATGGTGCATACTAAAAGGGTCCATGAGGGAGGGTTAGATGGTGGGTAGTATGGTTGCAAGGGAAAAGTGGCAGTGCGGAGAGGAGAGCAGTGGGAAGGGGCGTGAGGTTAATGAAGAAGCAGAGAATACGATTATATATGCGGGTGTGGGGTATATGTGTATATGAGTTTAGGCGGGATATATGTGTTTATTGAAAAGGTGAGTAGAAAGATTGGGGCAATAGTGTATAGTGGTATAAAGGTTAGAGGGGTGAGGGGAAAAAGACGTTGAGGGAAGAGATAGAAAGAAGAGATAGGGTTGGGTCCGAGGACTAATTGATAAGGAGGAGAGTGAATATGAGGTAATTGGTATATGTTTATAAGCGAAAAGCGGCGATGACGACGAAGGATAGGGAGTAAAGGTAGCTGAGAGGGGAAGAGGTCCAGTATATGAGTATATTAAAAAGGAGAGAAGAGGTTTTCGGATGACGTTGTATAGTAGGTTGGTTAAAAATCCCTTTTTTATAGAGGGCAACGATCCCCCAATTCGGTTTCCAATCCGAAAAACTCACTTTTTAAGATTTTTGGAATAACTTCTGGGGATTCTAAAAATGTTATAGAAAAATTTGCGGACTTACAGAGGACTGTTTAACGAAAAATAATTTTAGAAAAAGGTAAATTTTGCCTAGTGGACGCTCGATAACCGCTTTTTGGAGTACTTTTTTTTTACTTTTAATACTATTTTTTAAATTTTCTATTTGTTTTGGGGGTTTGTCTCCTCAACCCACAGGAACTTTTTGTATACGAACCACCCTAATAATTACAGCAGATAATTGTTTTGAAATACTCTAAAATAAATGTTAACTGCTTATTGCTTTTTTTTCGTTTTTACATTCTTAGAAAGGAAATAATTCAGGCGGAAGACACTCCCTGAGAGGAAATAATTCGTCACTACTTGGACAGAGTCCAGGTCAATTAGCGTGTATTAGCCGTACAAAAGGGAATCGCGTGATGTAGAATTGCCATTTATATCGGGCGTTTGTTACGGATATTCCGCCCTCCAAAGCCATTGAGTTAAACTCAAGACCTTTATCTCTACACAAAGCTTCACGTCGACCCATATTCCACTAACCTCGAAATATCTTTGAAATGTGTATTATTCTAAATATTTAAGATTCCAACCACGATCTTTAGTGAATAGCTCTCTAATTCTCTTTGGAGACAAATCTCCTGCACTTTTTAAAAGATTTTCATAACTTCAAGGGCTCTACTTTTATAATGTATAATTAATTTTCCTTATCCTAAAAGCTTTTGTGAAAATGTTCAATGCTAGGAATATTATAAGCTCTATTATACGCGCGCTATAACACGCAGGACACATTTCATTGCCCATTAATAATATAAAAATATAAAGCAAGATATAGGATTCTAATTTTGAATTCAAGGAATTCAGAGAATTCAAAAAATTCAAGAATTCATTAAATTCAGCAAGTGAACCGAAAAAAATTAAAATGAAATTGTTTTATGAAATGTTATTTCGTTGGTAGTAATCGACTGGAGTAAAAATGAATACACATGAATAAATTATTACTGTGAAGGCTCTAATGTCAAAAAATCCGGGTATCCGTAAGTTAGGGAAAACCTGGAAATCAAGAAAAATTTAGGGAATCTTGTTGGACAGGAAAAATAGGCAAAAGTCAGGGATTTTGAAAAAAATATTGCAAAAATCAGGGAATTTTTATAAGAAGCACATTAAATAACTTTCGAGGATAATAAATGTAAAATTCTTACATTTTAATTTGAAACTGTTTTTTCTGCTTATAGAAGATATAATACATATAATACAATTGTCAGTAATTTATTTCGTTGAAAATTTAACTATAGTGGTAGACGATTAGGTTTTTGTGGAAATTTCATATTTTGGTGTTGAAAATTCAACTATTTTTTGAAAATCCGTTGTTCTAATAATCGCTTTTTCTTTGGTTGGAAATTAATTTTGTTGTATCTAAGAACTCAACTAATCCAGCTAAAGATTCATCATCTAAGGTAAAAATTCATCTTTTTGTTTGAAAGTTTAACTAATTTGTTAAAAATTGATCTTCTTTAATTGAAAATTCAATCGTTTGGATAAAAATTGAACTAATTTCTTAAAAATGTTTTTTGTTCGAAGGTTCACCTCTTTAGTTAAAAATTTAACTATTTTGTTGAAAATACGTTTTCTGGGGGGTTGAAAATTAATTTTTAAACACAAAATGTAACTTTTCCATTTTTTGTTGAAAATTGATCTTTTTTATTTGAACATTCGTATTTTTTGGTAGGATGCTAATCTTCTTGGTTTGATATTAACTTTTGTTAATATGTGTCTTTTGTCTTGAAATCTCAACAACTTGGATAAACCTGTTTGTCTTTCCGGGCTGAAAAAACCTTATTTGTTAAAAATTCCTCTCTTTGGTTGAAAGATGGACTATTTGTTTGAAAATTCGTTTTTTTTCATTGATTTTTTCTACTGAAAATGGTAACTTTTCCATTTTTAATTGAAAAATTTGGTTTTCTAGTTGAAAATTTGACTGCATCTTAAAACACCTATGCATTATGTTGAAAATATCAACAAATATCAAAATAAATAATCAAAATTTTTCGTCGATCCTTCATCTTTTGTTTGAAACTTATATCTTTCGGGTTGACAATTCAACTGTCTTGTAAAAAAGTCATCTTTTCGGCTTAAAAAATCAACTATTTGGGTGAAAATGCAACTATTTGGCTGAAAATGAAAACTGTTTTAGTTTGAAGTTTAATGTTTTTCATTCAAAAATTAACAATTTGTTTGAAAATGTATCTCTTTACGTTGAAAATTCAACAATTTGGTTAACAATTCAACTGTTTTGTTGAAAATTTGACTATTTTTTTTTAATCATCTTTTTTGGTCAAAAATTGAACTGTTTTGTTGGAAATTCGTCCTTTTGGATTAAAAACTCTGATTTTATGATAGAAAAGTAATCTTTTTTGTTAGAATAAATAAATAAATTAAAAATTTTGTAATTTAAATCTAAACTTGTTTTATTCCATTTATAAAAAGATTATATGTTGAAAATGTTGAACGATTAAAGTGTTGGTCTTTGAATATTATGGTCAGGAGAAATAAGAATTAGGTCAGGGAAAAATTAGGGAAAAATCAGGAAATTTTAAAAATGAAGTTTCACGCAACCCTGAAAAAATCCGATATTCCTCAAAAGTCTGCGTCAAATCAAGTAATATTGATTGCAAGGTGATGTGTATTTAGCCAGAAGGTATTTCCGATAATTAATTTGTGAACTTTACATCCATAATTAATATGAATTTTAACGAGTTACGCTTACCACGAAAGGGATTTGGCTTATAATGGTATAATAATCAAAATAATCAAATTCAGTTTGGTTCTATTTCATCATTTAATTCATCTACCTTAATTAATAATCAAATTTATTATTGTATATTGGAATTACATTATATTGACTATTCCAACTGAATTATTAAAATAATATTTTCCAAATGTTCACAGCTAATATACACTGTTCGCAGCATGAAGTTGGTTTGTAGTGGTGCTTTTGTTTATTCATTATTTTATTTTTAAATCCATCAATATTTTAAAAATTATTAATATTGGTACATCTCAGTTTTAATTAGGCAACGTATATGTACGGGTGCGAAACGTGGGCGCTGACGAAAGGAGAGGAGAATAGGTTTAGAGTTTTTGAGAATAAAGTACTTAGAAAAATCTGTGGTCCAAAAAGGGACGAAGAGACCGGCGAATGGAGAAAACTGCATAATGATGAGCTGCATGCTCTCTACGGGTCAGCAAATATTAATAGAGTAATGAAAGCGCGTAAACTAAGATGGGCGGGGCATGTAGCAAGAATGGGAAATGAAAGAACAGTGGCGCGAGTTTTAAGAGGGAGACCGATTGGTAAGAGACCCTTAGGCAGACCGAGAAACAGATGGGAGAAAAATGTAAGGGATGATTTAAAAGAACTAGGACATGATTACTTAAACTGGATGGAGGGTGCACAGGATAGATATGTGTGGCGGTCTCGGGTAGATGAGGCAATGAACTTTCGAGTTCGAACTGCTAATCTATAATAATAATAATAATATAGTAATGGTAAATTTTTATAAACTAACTGCATACTAACACAACACTCATAACACTAATACAACTATGAAAGACTTCTAAGTTCACGGTTTCAGTCATTTTTCGTTCGTGAAAATTAAAATTTTAGGAGGAGATTGTGAAAATAGGTGTTTCCAATTTTTGAATAATTATTCATTTTGATATTAAATTAATTCTTTAGATTGGCTCAAAAGTCATTTCGCTCGTAAAATTATTGTAAGGGTATATAAATTTACTGCGTCGATAATTTTTTCCGTTAATAATTTAAATTTCATAATATGCTTGAAAGTAAACAATTCGCATTGTTTGTGTGAACTTTATATCCTTTCAGTTTATAGACACAATTTTATGTCTAATAGAAAGCTTTAATGTATGAACATACACTGTTAGAAAAATCTCTACTAAATTTAGTGTACATGTAATGGAAGCAAGAATGCATAACCTGAAATTAAATTTAGTATACCAGCGTAGAGTAAATTTAGTATATTCATACTGAATTTAGTATACACGTATATGAAATTTAGTATACACGCATATGAAATTTAGTATACGCGTGTACTAAATTCAGTATAAATATACTAAATTTACTGTACGCTGGTATACTAAATTTAATTTCATGTTGTGCATTTTTGCTTCCATGACATGTATGCTAAATTTAGTAGAGATTTTTCTAACAGTGTAGTCAAAGTAAAAATGTTTCAGATTGAATAATTTTTTAATATTTTGAAATATAAATTATTAAAGCTTCACATTTGATGCCTCAATATTGGATATGAAATTGGTTCGCAGGGATGCTTTTGCTTTTTTATTCCTGTTTTTTCAATTGGTTCGTTTTATTATTTGAATTATAGAAACACGTAAGTGTAAAGGACAATAACTTTCAATTTATAATCTCTGAAATTCTTTGAATTATTTTTAAGTCTTCGAAATTGTACAAAAAAAATGAAATTAATGATTGGAAATTATTATTTTTGAAATAAATATATTTCACGTTTTACTTACTATGTTACTTTAGGCTCGAACTTTTTTCATTTCTATAATTAGTTTCAGTAAAAATAATTAAACTCCTCAAATCTATTACAATTACAATTTTTTAATTTTAAATACGAGTAGTCGCCTTCTCAATTCATTATGTAAACAGGTAAGTATGATTTAAAATATTATAAAATTTTTATGACTTTCCCCTTTTTAAATCTTTAAAAAATGTGAATTAAAAAAATGTAAAGCTTGCGATTAGTTTTCAGCTTGAAACTTTCAAGACTAAATTATTTTAAACTGAAATCATTTAAAATTAATCAATCTTGAATTTAAAGCATATCGAAGCATTTAAAATGGTTTAGTTTCATTTTTAAATCTTTCAAAATTGTTTCGTTTGAAATGAATTATATTTTATAGTTAAGCAAAATAATGAAAACCAATGATTTGTTAAATAATTTATTTTAACCTGAAATATCCACAGTGGCTTGAATAGACGTTTGAAATAAACAATTTTGAATTAAAAACTTTAAGTAAGTGAATAAATTATAATTCAATGTCTTCGAGATATTAAGCTGGAATATTTTGATATTAAAATTCAATATCCAGGTATAAAAAACTCTAAATAGAAAAATATTGGAACATTAAACTTTGCGATCTGGATATTAATTCTTAATATCTAGATATTACACCTAAATATCTAGATCATTGTCCTACAGTTGTAAATCCAGATATTGAGTCTTAATACCTATTTTTCTCTGTGTTTGAATGAGGAATACCTGAAATTGTAAATTTTAAAAGGCTATGAAAATAGAGAATTATTATTCTTAGGCTTAAAAATTGAAATAATATCACTACCAAGCATTTGAAACTAAAAAATAGTCAATTTTAAAACTCTAGTTTTCTTAAGTCTTTTTTCAAAATTCAGAATTTTACAGTTAGAGCAATGAAAATTTAAAAAATTCGCTAAATTCCTAAAAAAATGTTGAGTTCATTGAATTAATAAATTCTCTTATTTCTCTGAATTCCATGAAATCATTGAATATTTAGAATTTCCTGAATTCTTGGCAAATTCTTAGTTCCTGAAATTCCTTGAATAACCGAAGCCCTCTAAAATCCCTGAAATTCTCTCAAATTCTCAAGTTGTCTGAAATCTTTTATTTCACTAAATTCCCGAAAATCCTTGAATATTCTGAATCTCCTGAATTCCTTGAATTTTGTAAATTCCCTGCATTCCCTGAATGCTTAGAAATCCCTGAAATTCACTGAATTTCGTGAAATTCTTGAATATACTGAATTTACAGAATTCCTTGAATATTCTAAATTCCTGTATCATCTTAATTTCTGAAAATCTTTGCATTCCTTAGATTCTCTAAATTCCTAAATGCCCTGAAATTCTTTAAATTTCTTGTAATCCTTGAATATTCTTAATTCCCTGAACTCCTCGAATATTCTCTGAATTCTATAAATGCCCTAAATTATTTCAAATCTTCTGAATTCTTTGAGTTCCCTGAATGTATAGAATTTCTTGAATATAATTTATATTTCCAACTGTGAAACTCTGAATTTCGAAAAATGAAATGAAAGATTTTTATTTTAAATTTTAAAGCGAAATTTTTATTTTATTTTAGAGGTTCTAAATTTGAAAATGGTCCATTTTTAAGTTGTAAAATTGATTAAGTTTAAGTTTTAAATGCTTAGTAGTGACAGTTTCTAAGTTTTAAGCCTAAGTGTAAAAATTCTCCATTTTGATAGCATCCAAGTCTTTGAAAGTGTACAATTTTAGGCATTCCTCCTTTGCAGGTTGTTTAACATCAAAGACTTTGAATTATAATTTATTCAGTTATTTGAAGTTTTTAATTTGAAATTGTTCATTTTAAAAGTCTATTCAAGCAACTGTGGACATTTCTGGGTTAAAATGAATTATTTAACAAATCGTTGGTTTTCATTATTTATTTCAACTACAAAATATAATTAATTTCAAACGATACAATTTTGAAAGATTAAAAAATGAAACCAAACCTTTTTCAATGTTTCGATATGCTTTCAATTCAAGATTGTTTGATTTTGAATGATTCCAGTTTGAAATAACTTAATTTCGAAAGTTTCCAGCTGAAAACTGATCACAAGCTTTAAGTTTGTCAAATTTTCAGTTTTTAAAGATTCAAAAAGAGGAAAGGCATAAAACTTTTATAATATTTGAAATCATTGTGATATTTTTATATAATAAATTAAGAAGGTGACTCCGCACTTGTGCTTGAGATTAAAAAATTGTAACTTTCATAGATTTGAGGAATTTTATCATTTTTCCTGAAACTAATATTTATCAGGAGTCAAAAAGGTTCAAGGTTTCTTCTTTATTGAAAGTATCTTGAGGAATGAAAATATTACAGTCTTATCAACTAAAAAAGGAAATTAAAGAAACATAGTAAGTAAAACGTCAAACATTATTTCCTTTTACACTTATGTGTACTTACTATGTATACACTATTTATACTTCGAATAAGAGAACCAACCAATTGAACAAAACAGGAATAAAAAAAACGAAAGCATCTCTGCGAACTAATTTCATACTGTGAACTCGGCTGTGAATTATTGAAGATTATTTATTTTTTATTTTGTCGGTTTTAATTTAGAAAAGATCAAATATTGAGACATCAAATGTGAAGCTTCAATAATTGAATTTTAAATTATAAAAAAATTGTAATGCGGGACATTTTTATTGAAGCTTTCTATTAGAAATAAAATTGTGTCTATGACCTTAAAGGATTTAAAGTTCACACATACACACAATTCGAAACGGCTTAATTTTAAGCACATTATTGTGAAATTTAAATTATTAGGGGAAAAAATTATCGACGCAGTAAATTTATAACCTTCTAATAATTTTATGAGTGGAATGACTTTTGAATCAATCTCAAGAATTAATTGAATATCAAAATGTATAATTATTTAAAAATTGTAAACACATATTTTTACAATCTACTTATACAATTTAAATTCTGAGCAAACCAACTTCATGCTGCGAACAGAAAATATTAGCTGTGAACACTTGCAAAGTATTTTTTTATTATTTCAGTTAAAATTACTGGAAATAATTTAATTCCGATACGTAATCATAAATTTCATTATTAATTAAGGTAGGTGAATTATTATTAACCAGTGTGTTTTCAATATTGGAAAAAAATGTATAAAATGTTCAGTAAATTAAATGATGAAATGGAGGCTAGTTGAGTTTGATTGTTTTTATTATCATACCATGAAGCCAAATCCCTCTCGGGGTAAGCGTAACTCGCCCGGTTCCAGCCTCGTTATCATATATACATTTAGTCGTTACTGATTCAGTTCGTGAACTCGTTAAAATTCATATTAATTATGGATGTGGAGTTCACAAATTAAATATCGGAAATACCTTCTGAGTGAATCCACATCACTTTGTAATCAATATTATTTTATTTGACGCCCACTTTTGAGGCAAATTTGACTTTTTTGGGGTGGCCGTAAAATTCACTTTCAAAATTCCCTCACCTCTCCCTAATTTTTCCCTCGCCAATTTCTTATACTCACTCAGTATTATTATTCAAAAACCAAAATTTTAATTTTTTAACATTTTCAACATAGAATCTTCTTATAGACAGAATAAAATAATTTCAGATTAAAATTGAACGATTTTAAATTTATTTATTCATTCAAATCAAAAAAGATTACTTTTCTACCATAAAATGTACATTTTTATTCCAAAAGGACGAATTTTCAACAAAACAGTTTAATTTTCGACCAAAAAAGATGATTTTTTTTTAAATAGTTAAATTTTCAACAAAACAAGTGAATTGTTAACAAAACTGTTGAATTATCAACCTACAAAGATGAATTTCTAAAACAAACAGTCGAATTTTTAATAAAAAACAAACATTCAACTTCAAACTAAAACAGCTGCATTTTCAAACAAATAGTTTAATTTTCAAGCCAAAAAGACGAATTTTTGAGAAATTAGTTGAATTTGCAACCCGAAAAGTGGAATTTTCAACAAAAAGATGAATTCTCAACGGAAATGTTTGATTATTTATAAATTTTGATACTTTTCAACGTTTTAACTAAAAACGAATCTTCAACGAAATGATTAAATTTTTAACATAATATTACAATTTTCAAACTGTAAAGATGAATTCTCAAGAAAAAAGAGGAAGGCTACCCAAGTGTCCGCCTCCGACTTGATTCGTTCTGAAGTATGTATTAGAACCGAGGGGTACATAACTTCGAATTTTGGTGTACACCGATTGCATGATTGCAAGTGATTACAAGTTATTGCAAGTGATTTCAAGTGATTGTGAGTGATTGCAAGTGTTTGCAAGTGGTTGTACGTGAATGCAGTGAATTCAGGTGACTGCCATTGAATGCAAGTGAATGCAGTGATTTCCAGTGATTGCAGAGTCAATCTTGAGTGACTGCAGTGATTTAGTGGTGAAATCCGAGTGATTGCAGTTATTTCGCGGTGAATTCCGAGTGATTGCAGTGATTTAACAGTGAATTCCGAGTGATTGCAGTCATTGCACGATTAAATGTGAGTGATTGCAATTATTTCTTGGTGAATTATGAGAGATTCTCAGCTTTTTCAAATGAACATAAATCAATTCAAAATCATTGCATGCAAAAGAGCGATTGTAATCAGTTTTTAAAGTACTGCTAGTAGGGCCAGAATGTTAAAAAAACTCGAAAAGTTGAGTTGGCTTGAAGCTTGATAACTCGAAATTTCTGAAATCGTACGACGAAAATTTTTGAGACCTACTTTCCAGACGATATTAGATATAGTTCGACATCAAGTAATCAAAAATGAAATTTTTAAGAAGCATTTTCATATCAACCCCCCCCCCCAAAAAAAAACGTTTGTGAGTACAACGTTATTGCAATCACTTGAAATCACCTTGAAATCACTTGCAATCACTAACAACCACTTGCAATCACTAACAACCACTTGCAATCACTCACAATCACTTGCAATCACTTACAATCACTTGCAATCACTCTGCAATCATCTGAGTTCACCCTGCAATCACGTGACATCAAGTGCAATCACTCTGCAATCACCCGAATTCACCTTGCAATCACGTAAAATCAACTTCAATCACTTTGCAATCACCTGAATTCACCCTGCAACCAAGTGCAATCATTTTGCAATCCAGTACATTTTCTCACAAAAAGGAAGAAATTTACGTTTTAAATTTGTACTTATCAAAATCGATTAAAAGTTTGTATATTATGCATATATATTACGAATTGTCCGAATTTAATGCAAGAAATTGCGAGGAATTAGAAAAATAAAGTATCGCCCCGTGCAATTGTTATTATTGATTGGCGACAATTAGGCATTTCATGTTGTGACGTCAGCTGGCAAGATGTCACGCGCTAAATTCGGAAAATTCGTAATATATTTGTATAATTTACAAACTTTTAACCAGTTAACTGGTAATGACGCATATATGCGCAGAAATCATCCAGGCCAAAACTGGTAATGACGCATATATGCGCACTTTGAATAACTGCCACAAAACTCAGTGGATTTTGATAAAAATTTGTATGCCCCAGGTTTTTTGGTCGCTGATGACGAATCCAAGGTCAAAATTGAGAAATTCAAAATGGCGGACCCAATATGGCGATCCAATATGGTAAACTAAAATGCAAAAGTCACGTGATTTGAATGAAAGTCAGTACTTAGTAGTTTTTTGGTCGCTGATGACGAATCCGGGGTCAAAATTGAAAAATTCGAATCAGCTGATAATATATTAGGAAATTCATCAGCGACTTAAACAACTCTTCAGTACTGCCTTTCATTCAAGTAACGTGATTTTTGCATTCTAGACCACCATATCGGACCCGCCATTTTGAATTTTTCAATTTTGACCCCGAATTCGTCATCAGCGACCTAAAAAACTCTAAGGGAATGAACATTCATGATTAACACGGAATTATTTGCTTCTACCAGTTTTGGCACATAACGTCGATTTCGAGCCTACCAGTTAACTGGTTAATCGATTTTCAGGTGATTGCAGAGTGATTGAACTTGATTTGACGTGATTGCAAGGTGAATTTGGGTGATTGCAGAGTGAATGCACCTGATTCCACGTGATTGCAGGGTGAATTCAGATGATTGCAGAGTGACTGCAAGTGATTGTAAGTGATTGCAAGTGATTGTGAGTGATTGCATGTGGTTGCTAGTGATTGCAAGTGATTTCACGGTGATTTCAAGTGATTGCAAAGTGATTGCCATAACGTTGTACACCGATTGCAGGAGTTATGTACCCCTCGATTAGAACACTAAAAAATTAATTATTTAAAAGGCAGTGTACACATTTTTTAGACTGAAATTATGTTATTAGATTGCAGTAAAATATTGGTTTTTTAATCATCACCCCCTTAAACGGAGGTTAACTGCCCTGCGTGGCTAACATATACAAAAATGTCTGATTGTCACCCAAGTTAAATTTTATTTTTGAATGATTATTGATGTGGTATAAAAAATACAAGACGTTATATCCTTTTAAAGTACGTTGTAAATTCAAGAGGACAGAAAACATTCTGAAAATAGAAACCATCGCAGTCTACCGGCATGAGGCACTCTCATTCTGATTCCTGATTTTCTGATGCCTAATTTTCTGGGACTTCAAAAAGTCCCAGAAAGAAAAAAATGTAATTAAAGTTAATTTCCATGTAAAGGTAAGCATTCAAAATAAAACATGTAATAAACATGAAGAATATACAATTTTTAAGGGTATAAAAAAAATATATATATATATATATATAAAACACCCAGAGCTTCAATACGTTTCGCATCAGTCTTTGCGAAATCAAGCCGACTACCTCCGGAAAAATGGATATGTACGCGGAGCGCTTCCTCAACCGCTGCTTGAACAAGCTGCAGACGAAGATGAAACGACATTAAGACCAACCGCAGAAAGCAGGCACCTTCTGGAAGACGATCGCAATTTCAGTACAAGGAGGAACATCAACATGCAAGTTCCTCGTAAGCCCCAAGATCTGCCTGAAATGGATGCCTCCCTTCGTGGAGATATCTCGCAAGAGTCTCTGGACTTCTCTGGACTCTGGACCTCTGGACCATCAATTGCTCAGTTTATGGTGCTGCGAGAGCTTTGGCTGATTCAAATCGAAGGCTGAAACCGACGATGGATCAGAAGACCAGACGACGCTTGCATCAACTGAACAAGAAAATTGGATGGGCAAGACAGAATGCGTCCCGTGTTCAATGTGTGATTGACTACATAACATCTAGTAGACCGTTCACGGAAAGGGTTCGAAAGTTCGCCCAAGAACTAAGGACCTTGAATCACACACTGAACAAGTCAAAGTTGCTGACAATCAAGCAGCATATTGTTGACAAAATAAGGCTGTTATCTGACGCAAGGAGGAGGATACAGAAGAGGGAGGGATGGAACAGGGAGAATCAACAGTTTCTTGCTGACCCATCACGCCTCTTCAGTGATCCCCCTGTTTTTGTAAAAAATCCACCCAAGTCCAAGGAGGTAGAGACTTTTTGGAGAGAGGTGTACAAGATCCCGAAAACACTAGTGTTGAAAGAAGATACTTACAATATCATCCGCTTCAAGGAGTTTTGCGACAGCCTCATAAAATCTGAGGAGGAGTGCCCATCAGTCACTGCCGAAGAGGTGACGGTGCTGGACCAGATTGTATCAAGAACTTTCGCCTCATATTTAAAATCGGAGACGCCCATTCCGCAGTGGCTGGTGTTAGGACGCACTATACTCCTACCGAAAAAAGGCAACTTGTCCAGACCAGAGAATTACAGGCCAATAACTCGTTTGAACACACTGTATAAGATCTTTACAGCTGTCCTAAACAAGAGGATCGTTCGACGAATTGAGCCTGTATGGCGAGAGATGTACGAACAACGAGGCTCGAAAGAAGGTGTAGCAGGCTGTCGAGAGAACCTGCTAATTGACAGGTGTGTCTGTAAAGACGCTGCCGCCCATCAGCGCGTCCTGTCAATGGCCTGGATTGACTACCGGAAAGCTTTCGATTCAACCTCTCATAGACTTATCATCTGTCTGTTGGAAAGCTTGAAGGTACATCCACACATAGTGGGATGCATAGAGAGATTGATGCCTCTTTGGAAAACTAGATTTACCATCTCATCTAGGAATCATCGACTGACGACGAACAAGGTCACCTTCCAGAGGGGCGTCTTTCAAGGGGATAGTATGAGCCCTTTGCTTTTTTGAATCACACTTCTGCCTCTATCTCTCGCACTACGAAATTCTCCTGGATACCTCTGTGGCGACACTAATTAGCGTGAGCATAAGGTCATTCATGTATTTTATATGGATGACCTGAAGATCTATGCCGCTGGTAAACGCAAACTTCAAACTGCTATAAATATCGTCAAGAACTATACAGGAGGGAGTGGGATGGACTTTGGTTTGGATAAGTGTGCCAAAATTCATTTGAAGAAAGGAAAGATTACTGGCGTTCCTAAGGACCCTGAGCTTGTGGATATAAGTGTTATTAGACATCTTAACACTGGAGAGACCTATACATACCTGGGCGTGCCTCAAAGCCGCATTCAGGACGTAACATCAGTGAAGGAGTCTCTCCGAAGCAGATACAAGCATCTTCTTCGACAGATTTGGTCTTCCAATCTGTCGGCGTTGAACAAGGTATCTGCGACTAACATGCTTGCCGTTCCGGTTCTACTCTACTCGTTTGGGGTGGTTCAATGGACGAAGAACGAGCTTAAGGCCCTTGATGTCACCACGCGTAAGATCATGCATATGCATGAAAGCATGCATATCAATTCGTCAGTTCCGCGATTATACATTTCACGCCGTCAAGGCGGACGCGGACTTCTGAATCTCCAATGTCTACATAACCGAATTGTTTGAAGTACAGCTTGCATCGTTGCGAATGGCAGAGATCCTCCCCTAAAGATGGTCAGAAACAACGAGATGATTGGCGAAGGAGCGTTCCTTTACAAAGCCGCGGAGCAAGCTGCCGAGACCCTTGGCCTGAATTTCAACATCAGAAGTGAGGAAAGTGCATTACTCCATCTAGATGCTTCACGTCTAAAAGCCGAATTAAAGAAAGCAGAGGTTAGTAAATTTCACCAAGAGCTACTCGACAAGCATATGCACGGAAACTTTCACAGAAATGTAGAAAAACAGTCCTTGTCAAAGGAGCAAACTTTTGCTTTCCTCAAATCATCAGGGCTCAATTCAGGTACAGAGGGCTTTATTTTCGCATGCCAGGACGGTGTAATTTCCACCTTAGAATACCGCGCCCGCATTTTATGTCAAGAAGTTCCCAGTGATAGGTGCAGAGCGTGTCATGCACACGCTGAGTACCTAGAACACATACTATCGGGATGTCCGACCCACGCAGGAACAACGTATATCTATAGACATAATGCGGCCCTAAGAGTACTTTATTACCACCTTTGTCGCTCTTACGGTGTTGGTCGCGACCCTGCCCTGCCGAACGCTCCAAGGGATATAGAGTCAATTGTCCGAAACGAGAAGTACCAGATTTTCTGGAACTACGATTTTCGGGCAGCAGTCTCCGTTGCGCACTCGAGGCCTGACATTGTTCTCCAAGACTTCGAGAAACGAACGATATTCGTGATCGAATTCTCGGCTCCGTCCGAATACAACATCACTGCAAAGGAGAAAGGAAAAGAGGAGAGATATCAAGACCTTAAAAGAGAGCTGCAACGACTGTACCCAAAATATTCGGTACGAGTAATTGTCCTTGTGATAGGTGCTATCGGAGGTGCTAAATTATCACTGGTTCGTAACTTTAAAGCCATACCCGCGTGCCAAAAATATGCCAAGGCACTTGCGAGATGGATGCAGAAAGCTGTCATCCTTGGGTCGCTTCGTTTCCTCAAGACACACGAGGGTTTCGCCGGCCTGTCGTTGTGATTTCGTCGTGCCCTGTGACCACCCATCTCACGGATGTGAGACGTGGGCCATAGGTGTATTTTACCGCGGTTCTACTGAGGGCTATTGACATTTTATTTTTAGATGGCAGTTGCTCTTAGTGGTACCCTGCGGTGGTTGTTTAACTTTTTTTTTAATTATATATATATAGGTATCGTAAAATAATTTTATTTGTTACAAAATATTATAGGAAAGAAATAAAATAAATTTCTGTAAAATTTTGTATACCACAATGATTAATTCGCAAAACTTAAAAAGCTTCATGAATTTGAAACGTGCTTTGAGGGTGGTTTAACCCCTTTGAGTCAGAATGGGGGTGCCTCATGTCGGTGAACTGCGATGTTTTCTATTTCCAGAATGTTTTCTGTCCTGAAGATAATTTTTTACTACGACCATTTTGCTGAAACTGTTACAATTGTTCGAGAGAGAAAATGTACATTTAGGGTAGCTTACCCTCTTTGAATTTGAAACGTAGTGTAAAAGAATATAACGTCTTGTATTTTGATAACACTTCATTAATCATTCAAAAATAAAATTTAATTTCGATGAAAATCAGGAATTTTTGCGTGTGTTAGCCTGACAGGGTATTTAACCCCCATTTAAGGGGTGAGGGTTTAAAAATCAATATTTTACTGCCATCTAATAACATAGTTTCAGTCAAGTAATTATTCGAAAACTTTGTAGGGTAATTTCACCCCCTGAATATGAATTTGTGCACGTATAAAAAAATACGTGTGCCTTATTTCTGAGTGCTCTAAAACATACTCCAGAACGAATCAAATTGAAGGCGGACACTTGGGACGCCTTCGTTTAAGAAGATAATTTCCTTCCAAAAAAGACGATCTCAACATAATGCATGAATTAAAAAAAAACAGTTAAAATTTCAACTAAAAAAGATGAATTTTCAACCTAAATGATGAATAGTCAACTGAAATAGTTGAATTTTCAGTTTGAAAAGTTAATTTTCAAAAAAAAAAAAAAAAAAAAAAACATTTTCAGACCAAAAAGACGAATATTAAAAAAATAGTTGAATTTTTAACACGAAAATATGAATTTTCCACAAAAACCTAATTGTCTAGCATAATCGTTAAATTTTCAACCAAAAATAATGGCTTTTTAACAAAAATTGATTATTTATAAAACCAAATAATAAAATTTGGTAACTAAAAATATAATCGTAAGGAGGAAAAGCAACTACAGAAAAAGCAATAGAAATATAAGGCAAATAAATTACTGACAATAAAATTATATCAGAATGGCCGCAAAACAACATTTTCGAAATTCTCTGATTTTTCTTTGACCAGTTTTCATTTTCCCTCACCTGACTAACATAACTCCTTGACTTTTTCCTTGATTTCTAGGTTTTCCCTAACATACGGTCACCCTGCTTTTTTTGACAGTTCAGTCGTCAGGATTATATTATATTCATGTGTATTAATTTTTACTCCAGTCGATTACTATAAACGATACAGAATTTCATAAAACAATTTTCTTTGCATTTTTTCAGTGCACTTATCTATTAAAGTCATAATATTCAAAAATAAGTGCACTCTAAGAAGATAAAATGGCTCTAGTAGAACTTTTCTATAAAACAGTTTGCCATGTTAATAAAAATGGATCGTTTTCAGATATGTAAACATTTTTTTCGCCGTACACTGAAACTTGGATTTTCGTAGACTTGATTTGAGCGTTCTGAGCATTGATGCCGTGGCGGTTTCTTAATGCGGAAAGCGCGAGAGGTGCTGCTCAGTCAAGCGTGACAAACGGCTCAAGGACCGCACTCTTACCGAGCTTGTTGCATCACATTGCGTCATCTCCAAATCCAACAGACTTTCATGCAGCCCTGCCTGTTTGTTAACGGACGGTCTGGATTTGTGTCGAAGACCATAACCGAAATTGTGCACAATTCCAAGGTAATTTAAATAATAGCCCAAAATACTTAATTACATATAGTTGAATTATATTTCAATTTCTAGTCTGAAATATGTACATCTAACTCGAGCAAATTTATCTACTGAATTAATCTTATATTCTTTTTTGATGATTGTACATTAGGGGATTAGGGTGGCTCAAAAATGCATGGCAATTTTTTTCATGCTAGAAGGCAGCGAACCCCCCCCCCCCCCCTTATTTTGTTCCAAATCCGAAAAAAGAAAATGCCTAATTTTTATTTTTTCGTTTGACACCCCTATCATAACCCCACGAATCCCTGAACACTACCCTTAAAAACCAAAAATATCAATTCCCCATAAAAACGACCTTTTGGGCGCTGTATTCTCGTCTTTTTTTACCTAAAATTATTTATATTGATTTAGCGGAATATTTATTAACATTTCTTCATTCATTTTCAATTATTTAAACAAATGGAATTTGTTTTAATAATTTTTGTTCGATAATTCGTTTTTTTCTGAAAATTATTACTATTGGTCCAGTGGAAGATTTATCAACAATAATTGATTAATTTTCAATTATTCAAACAATTGTAATTTGTGATAATAATTTGTTTTTTTAATTTTATTTCTCAATGAAAATCATTATTGTTTCCTAAAAAAACTATTTAAACGAATTCAATTTGTTGAAAAATTAATTAAGCAATGTTAATAAATATTCGACTAGACCAATACAAATAATTTTAGGTGAAGAAAAGATGAGAATACAGTGCTCAAAAGGTCGTTTTTATGAAAAATTGATACTTTTGGTTTTAAGGGTAGTTTTCCGGGACTCGTAGGTGTGAGTTAGGGGTGTCAAATCCATTTGTCCGATACATGCGATTCTTCGTTGGATTATTCTCTACAAGCCTCTATATTTTCCCGTCACATTTTTCCAAACCCTAGGAATTATTACAAAAACTCAAAAAAGTGATTTTTCCCCATGTATTTTACATGGAAAACTTCAAGTCAAAACCGCAGCAGTGAAAATCGAACAAACGAAAAAACAAAAATTGGGTATTTTCTTTTTTCTGATTTGGAACAAAATGGCGGGGATTGTTGCCCTCTAAAAAAAAGTGTTTTTGAGCCACCCTATTGTACATAGAAGCAGCGGGCGATTTTGGAATGGCAAACTTGTCTGCAATTTGAGTTTTGTTCAGTGTCCCGTGGTGCACTTCATCTAAAATCATCAACTTTATCTGAATATCAATGCTTGTTTGCTTTCTTTTGGCCACTGTAATGTTCGAAAGCACCAGATGGACGGATAGCGATTCACCTGTAAAAAATGTTCCAAAAATATGCAAGTGTGGATATTGAAATGATTGCTTTTGGAATAGAGATTCCTGAACTGTGATTCGCCCTTTTACCGTAGTTAGTTTGAACATACCTGCATAACAATTTTGAGACATTGCATAGGCCATATACAGTCCTGCGACATTCATTAATTCAACTTTTATGAAATGCACCTTTTGTAATTAAATATAATCATAAGACCCTCATGACAATACAAAAATTCTTTATAGCAATTGGGTCAATTTAATTCGACATTTTTCAAAAAAATCAGTAAAAATATCACAGAACGATTAAAAACTCACCAAGAAGCATAAACGTGTTCGTCTTAAGTGGAACAAAAGAACCGATGGGACCTCAGAAGTTGTTCGAAGTTCGTACTAACCGAAATTCGTGTTAACCGAATAAAAATTCATTAGGCCCTGTATAATCCTGCCGGGACCGCAATTTCTGTACGTGTTAACCGAGTGTTCGCCTTAGCCGAGTTCGTGTTAACGAGGGTTTACTGAACTACTTTTCCCAATACAATTTATATGGGATTTTGAGGGTTCAATAAATTGCCACGCGAGATAGCTCCTTTTCATTTTGTCTCCACGAGTTAGCACTTTTTCATTTGGCCTCCTCGAGATGGAACCTTGTCATTTGTACACGTCGATCTTTAAAAAGAAGTGAACTCTTAAAAATAAAATGGTTCGACTAGAACTCTTCTATAAAACAGTTTACCATGTAAATGAAAATGGAGCATTTTCAGATAAAAACTCGTTTCTTGGTATGTTGAATTTCTTAGCGCGAAACGTTTCCCCTGATCAACAGTGATAATATGGATGTGTCCAAATGACAAGGTTCCATTTCGGAAAAACCAAAGGAAAAGATACTAACTCGTGGAACAAAATGAAAAGGTATTACAGAGTTAAGAGCGCTGATGTTCCCAATACTGATGTTGCCACGCGAGATAGCTCCTTCTCATTATGTGTCTACGAGTTAGCACCTTTTCGTTTGGTCTCCTCGAGATGGAACCTTGTCATTTGGAAACTACGATCTTTAAAAAGAAGTGAACTCTTAAAAATAAAATGGCTCTACTAGAACTCTTTTATAAAACAGTTTACCATGTCAATGAAAATGGATCGTTTTCAGATAAAAACTTTTTTCTTGGTATTTTAAATTTCTTAGCGTGAAACGTTTCCACTTATCGCCAGGGAGGATGGATTTTACATGGACGTCGTCTATACAGGCGCCTGCATAAAACAGCATCCGTATATCAGACGTGTGGTAAGCATCTACATTTAAATTTCAGATCCATGGAGATTCTACCGCAAGCGGATATCCGTAAATCCACAACGGTCTTGATGTTTCGAGAAAAGCTCACAAGGCCAAATCTAGATCGCACTAGGAGTATATGGGTGATTCTCCACATACAGGGCACTTTTGTGTCTCGGATCTCTAGTAACTAAAGTAAGTAGTGTTTCTTTATAAAACTTGGCTAACTTCTTCATTTTAGGATGATACAAGACCTTCGTAAAGAAAAATCAAGTCACATCATCGTTTGTCTTAGCAAAATGCTCCCAAATACTCAAAAAATGCCTTTTTGGGATGTCTCTACGTACATGGCGCCAAGTTTAGAGACGTGTATTTAATACATAGTGAATTATCTTTGAAATTATAATTGATAGTTCGAAAGTTTGACTCAAAAGCTATCAAATTCATAACAAATATTTTAATTTATTTGATATATTAGAAGAGAAAATTTAATTATACACGTGTCTCCCTAAATGTTTCCAATGCTTACGGTAAACGAATCTCCCATACCTTTCATCAACTTTTGATCATTTTTAAAGTCTTATCTTCTCACAATATCTCGAACAAACGTCACACTACTCATTCGTCAAAACTTCATAACAAAAAAGTAAGAACTTTTTTTGCAAAGTGAAAGAATGTAACCTAAAATGTAGCGTATTTTTATTAGTATCGGATACCGTACCTGATAAGAACTTTCATACTTCGTAATAAATATCAATGAAAAGATGACAATTCCGTGTAGCAAATAATAAAGGACTTTTTGTCAGGAGGATTTATTAATTACTTTTATTTTCAAAGCGTAAAAAGTAATTTTGTATGGTTTTCGGTTACCGTAACATCGGATACCATAACCTGTTTTTCGCTGTCAGGGACGAAATGGAGCTAATCGAACCCCTCTTCCAAATAATTTTATTAAAAATTAACGTCAATCGAGAATTAGTTAATAAATGTAAGAGAAATGTAAGAAAAATCTAATTTGAAAAAAAATTTCAAATTTGAAAAAAATATATAATTTTGGAAAAACTTTGAATTTTTTAAAGAAAACTATTCTTCCCTGCCATGTTATGTTTAATGTGTGAATATTTTACAGTATTGTTTTACTTTACATACCATCAGAGAAAATCACCCGCAAAATCAAAAATTGAAAACGTGTTTATGTGCTACAGGTCCTTCAAGTGAGAATTAAGCGTGAATAATTTATAGGGCCCCTTTCTTGAAGGCCAATGAACCTAACCATTATGAAAAAAAAAAAAAAAAATTTTTGAAACATTTTTCCAAAAAAAGTTGCCCTTGCCAAAAGTTCCCTGTCTGTGGAGAATCACCCATATGCTGGCTTTCCACATGATCTTCTGACATGTTATAAGAATTAATAATACATTTTAACATCAACAAATCAAGTTGTGGCAAGGGTGGCCATAAGACATCATTTTCAAAATTCCCTGACTTTTCTCTGATTTTTCCTTGCCAATTTTTCAATTTCCCTACCCGATAATATTTAAAAAACAAAATTCTAATCTTGCAACATTTCCAAACTTCACCTCTTAAAATGCACTCAAAACAGAGAGGATACTAAAACGCGCCAAATTCCTGATATTTCAAGTCAAAATATATTGCATTTTCAAAAAAATAGTTTTGAATTTTCAACCCAAATGGACGAATTTTCAACAAAAAAAGTTAGGTTCTCAAGTTAACAAGTTGAATTTTTAAGAAACAAATTTTATTTCAAGCCCGAGAATTTGAATTTTCAACTTAAATAGACGAGAATTTTCTTCAAGACCGTTGAATTTTCAACCCGAAAAAATGAATTTTCAACAGAATAGTTAATTTTTAACAAAATAGTTGAATTTTCAACTCGGAAAATTGAATTTTAAACAAAAAAAGTTCATTTACAATTAAGAAAGATGACTGCTCTACCTAAAAAAAATGAGCTTTTTATCCAAAAAGAAGAATGTTCAACAAAAAAGTTGAATTTACGGCAAAAAATGACTTAATCTTAGTTAAACTCAAAAATGAATTAATTTTTAACAAAATAATTAACTTTTAACCGAAAATAGTTGGATTTTCTTATTGAGTCCTATTCACTCAGTGTGAAGTCTGAATTTTTAATATAGAATCTTTTATAAATGGCAGGATAGAGGAGGATTGAAGGTGTTGTATTGGAACGTAGCAGGGATAAGGAAGAAGGATGAGGAGTTCTGGAGGTATGTACAAGAATTTGATGTTGTGGGACTGGTTGAGACGTGGGTAGAAAGAAAGGAATGGGACAGAATAGAGCCAAAACTGCCAAGGGGGTACAAGTGGAGACTCCAGGAGGCGGTCAGAGTGAAGAAAAAAGGAAGGGCTAGTGGGGGAATTATAACGGGGGTTAGAGATGGATTAGAGGAAGAAGTTCATGGAGAGAAAGAGAGGGAGGGAGTGCAAATGAGGGAAGTAAAAATAGGAGGGATACCGTGTAAGTTTGTGACAGTGTACAATAAGGATGGGATGGAAAGAATTAAAGAAAGGGTGGAAGAATTGCTAGGCGAAAGAGAGGAGGGTATGGTGATACTGGGTGGGGATTTTAATGCGAGGATGGGAAGGGAAGGGGGCCTTTACAGGGAAGGGGAGAGCTTCAAAAGGAATTCGAAGGATAGGATAATAAATAAGGAGGGAGAGATTCTAAGGGACTGGATGGAGCATAGAGGGTGGGCAGTGGCGAATGGTATGGCTAATGGGGACGAAGAGGGTGGGGGTATCGGTGATAGACTACGTGGTAATGAATATGCAAGGATGGGAGGAGACGGAAAAATTCGCAGTAGAGGGGAGGGTGGAATCAGACCATCAGCCATTAAGTCTGTGGATAAGAGGTGAGGGTGGAGGAAGACAAGGCGGGGAAGAAGTCTCGATAGGGGAGAGGGTGACCTGGACGAGGGAGGCGATAGAGAAGTATCAGGAGCGGCTAGGAAAGGTACGCTTTGGAGGGGAGTCTGTGGAAGAGATATGGGAGGATCTGAAAGAGAACGTGAAAGGGTGTGTGCAAAAGAAGGTATTCAGAAAGAAGAAGAAAGGAATGGTGAAGCCATGGTGGGATAGGGAATGTAAAAAGATGAAAAGGAAGGTGAAGAGGAAGTACAAGAAGTGGAAAGAGGGTAATGCGAGAAGGGAGGAGTACGTAGAAACGAGGAAGGGGTTTAGATTGATGTGTAAGAAGAAAGAACAGGAAAAGGAGAAAGAGCTGGAAGAGGAGTTAGCAAATGTTAAGACGGCGGGGGACGTCTGGAAGATAATAAATAGGTTTAGGAAGCGCAGGGTGGGGGTCAGCGAGAAGATAGGGAGTGAGGAGTGGAGGGAATTTTTTAAAGAATCGTTCCAGGGCTCAGATTCAAGGAAGACGGATGGGGGAAGTAGAAGAACGGGGGAGGCAGAGACTGAGGAGTTGAATGACGAGGAGATAGAGAAGCAGATAAGGAAGTTGAAAAGGTCAAAAGCAGCAGGGCTGGATGGGGTAGAGAACGAAGCATGGCTGTTTAGTACACAAGAGGTTAGGGAGAGGCTGAAGGAGGTAGTGAAGAAAGTTTGGAGGGGTGAGGGATTCCCAGGAGGGTGGAGAGAAGGCTTAATAGTGCCACTGTATAAGAAAGGGGATAGAGATATGCAGGAAAATTATAGAGGGATTACGCTAATGAATACGGCGTATAAAGTATATGCGATGGTGGTGGCAGAGAGACTGCGGAAGGATGTTGAGGGGAAAGGAATATTGCCGGAAACGCAGGCGGGATTTAGGGCGGGTAGGAGTACTATCGACAATATTTACGTGCTGCAGCACGTGGTAGATAGAGAATTAGCGAAGAAAGGGGCGAGAGTGTACGCGTTTTTTGTGGATCTCAAAGGCGCGTTTCCATCGGTGGATAGGGGGAGGTTGTGGGAGGCGATGGAGGATAGGGGAGTAGAGAGGGGCCTAATTGAAAGGGTAAGGGAGATATATGAAGAGACAAAAGACAAGGTAAGAGGAGGGGAGGGGATTTCGGAGGGATTCTGGATGGATAGGGGGTTAAGGCAAGGGTGTCCACTTAGCCCAACGCTTTTTGCGATTTTAATTGCGGATATGGAAAGTAAGCTGGAGGCCGGGGTGGTAGGAGGAGTCAGGATAGGAGGGGTTAGAATTTGGTCACTAGCGTATGCAGATGACATAGTGTTGCTGGCAAGCAGCGAGGAGGCCTTAAAGGAGATGATTAAGAGGTTGAGAAGATACCTGGATAAAAAGGGGTTAGAGCTGAATGTGGAAAAGTCCAAGGTTATGGTGTTCAGAAAAGGAGGGGGAAGGGATAAGGGAAGGGAGTGGAAGTGGAAGGGAAAGGAGGTGCAGGAGGTGAAAGAGTTTGTGTACTTGGGCTTCGTGTTTCGAAGGAATGGTGGAGTGGATGGTCACATAAAAGAGAGAGTGAGGAGGGCAAATGTAGTGATGAGGCAGGTGTGGGGGTTGGGAAAGAAGTTATTCGCAGATGATTTTGGAAGGAGAATGAAATTGTTTGATTCACTAGTGATGAGTGTGCTATTGTATGGGGTAGAAGTGTGGGGGTGGAAGGAAAGTGAAGAGGTTAATAGAACGCAGGAGAGGTATGTAAAGTGGACCCTGGGGTTGGCAAGGAACACGCCTAATTATATTGTCAGGAGGGAGACGGGGAGAGCGAGTGTAGGAATTCTAGCAGGGAGCCGGGCGTGTAAATATGAGGAGAAATTTTTGGAAGAGGGGGGAAGTAGGCTAGTTAGGGCGTGTTGGTGGGAAAAGGAGAACAAGGGAGGGGGTGGGAAGATGGAGGCTGAGAGGGAAAGGTATTTTAGAATGAATGGACTGCAGATGGATGAAGTGAGAAGGATGCACGAGGAAGGAAGGAAGGTTTATGACGTGGTTAAGCAAAACGGCATGGAGAGAGAGAAGACAGAAGGGGAAGAGAGAATAAGAGAGTCAAGATTCAACGGGAACTATGTGTGGATTATGCCAAGTGCAAGAGCGCAATATTTATGTGAGAAAGGAGAGAAAGGAAGTCAGGAGCTTATAGCGAGGATGAGGTGTGGGTGCATGGAGGGCTTCAATAGGTTCTGGCTCTCGCGAGAGAAGAGGATGTGTGAACTGTGTGGAAAGGGGGATGCAAGAGTGGAGCACTGGTTGGAGGAGTGCGTGGAGGTAGAAAGAAGTGAGATAAGCATGGAGGTATTGTTGCATGAAAAGGGGGAAAAAAGGGCAGTAGCATGGGTGAAGGGAGTGTTGGGTAAGATGGTGATGAAGAGAAGGAAGGAGGAAGAGGAGTGGAGAAGGAAAGATTGTAAATAGGAGAGAAAGTAGATATAAGTAACATGTAAATATTGTAAATAGTAGATAAGTAGTAGGTATTAGAGCGATAACAGAGGTTGGCAAGCGAGGCAATGCGAAAAAGTAGGGATATGCGAGCGAGGCGAAGCGAGGAAGGCAAGGCGATACGAGCGTGCGGCTTAGAGATAAGGAATGGAAGGATGTTAGTTTTTTAAGGGTTAGTTTTAAGAAAATTCTGTAAAAAATGGATGTGTAAGCAAGTCAATTTTTTAAGGCCAGCAGGCTGAAAAATAAACGTTTATCTATCTATCTATCTTTTATAAATGAAATGCAACAATCTTGAATTGATAACTTTCCAATTTATGAATGTTTAATTTAAAATATTATATCTTTTAATTTATTCTTCTCGACAGTTACTTTACTTTACTTCTTGTCGAAGTAACCAATTTAAAGAATAGAATGTCAAAACGCATTTCAAGTTTGAAATTAAAAAATTAAAATTTGTGGTAGCGAATCGCCGCCAAGTACTAAAAAAAAGTACACGGAGAAAATTTTTAGTTAACCGAGTAGGCTAAATAGCTCGGTTAAAGACATATTATTTAAAAAGAATCAATGAATTGTTGAAAGTAATCATGTGCTTGTTGCTATTCACAACCGAGCTGAAACGCTTAAAGTCAAATGGTAGAAAATAACACATTAAATTGTTGTCGGAACCAAGTTTAACTCTGCAAAATTTTATGGAGTAGTTCTTTGTTAAAATGAAACGAATTTTTCAGTTACAAGTAAATAAGTGCTTTGCATTACATTTTAACCAAGCTGCAGATAGTAGTTATATTTTCACAAGCAAACTAGTCTCTTTTTACACAATCAATAAGCTTGTTAATTTTTCTCAAGCAAGTTAGTAAAAGTAAATCAAGTTAAATTGACAGATTTTAACCGAGTAGTGATAGATTTTAACCGAGTAGAGATTTTAGCACAATTGCGCATGCGTCGGACCAGCAGCCAGCATTACGACGCTAGACCTTGGTTGTGGTTTGTGACGCGCCCAAAAAAAGTGGAAATTTTTTAGTGCAAAGAGTGAAAAGTGCACTGGACATATGGCATACGAGGACGTATGCAATTTGCTACGAGAGTGGGCCTGTCGCAGTACATAGATCACTTTAAAGAATGCATTTTCCCCACATTCTATTTGTTAGACTTCCCATTTGACCGAATTTCTATGCAGCCGAATTATTATTCTACCTAATCTCCGTTGCTCGGCTGCATAGAAATTCGGTCAAATGGGAAGTCTAACAAATAGAATTTGGGGAAAATGCATGCGCTATATATAAATAATGGTAACCGAGTAGCTTTGCTGCCGTAGCAGTATAGGTCGGCTGCACCAGCCAAGTACATTAGTGACAGTAACCGAGTAGCTGTGCTGCCGTAGCAGTATAGGTCGGCTGCAACAACCAAGTACATTGGTTACGGTAACCGAGTAGGTCAGCTATCGCAACAGAATGAGGTTGGCTACTGTAACCAAGTAGGTTGCTAATTTTAAACAAAAAATTTTAGCCAATACAACTTGGTTAGATTTTACAACGAAGTTTGCAGGTGCTATATTAGCAGTATTACTTGGTTACTTTCAGCAGAATTTTTGTTATTTTCAACAGGTTTATTTTCTCAGTGTAGAAAAACATTCTGAACACACATACGAGAGAAAAATCTGCCATCAAGGACGTACTGCAAAAAAATCGCTACCGATATATATAAATTGTAACGTAAATTATTTTATGTGACTCCGGTGCATTAACGCGTTTTTATGCGACAGCGTAGAGTATCGTAATGTTGTACATTACGATACAGCGGAAGATCACTCTTCACATTACACTCCGATGTATCGTAATGTACAACATTACGATACTGGACGCTTTCACAACAAAACTTGTAAATGCACCGTCGACATATAAAATAATATATGCGCCAATGAGCACAATTCGGGACTTCACGCGACTCGCTTACAATGCTCGCAGGACTTATCTCGCCTCGGCTTTGCCTCGGCTTCGATCGTCCTGCGAGCATTGCCGCTTGTCGCGTAAAGACCCTCTTTATGCACCTCGGCGCATAATATACTATTTAACACTTAAAGTAAAATATCTTAGCCAATTTATGAGATATCTTAACCAAACTTAGGGGGTGTATACAACACACCAATGTACCCAAATTCTGTAGTTTTTAAAGATATTATTAAAAAATTGAAGAAATTGTGCTAATATCGAATTTTCAACCAAAAATAACGCCCAAAAAAATGTGTCTGCAGGCTATACTTCTATTTCAATGATTATAAAGCTTTGACAATCACGTCTCGTTTTATTATTCTATTACATACTAATAAGGACGAAAGAAATTTCCATAGCCATCTGTTGAGAACAAAAGATTTAAAAACGTGATTTTTGAAATTCAGAGCAACGTACAGGTTACACGCTTTTACTAAATTAACTAATTTTTTTTAGAATGATGTCATCATATATCCTAAAAGTAGTTTATAATAAATTTAAAACACATTATTTTATCATGAAAATTTTCAGTTTTTGGTAATTGTTTAACGGATTCTAACATGCAAATGCATCTGCAGCCAGAACCAATTTATCAATTTCGATGAGAATTTCCATAAATATTGTAAATAAAGTTGACATGTGCCGCTTTTCAAGAGAAAGTGATAAATCAACATACCATGAAGATAGATTTGAATTGATCAAAAAATATACAATTTTTAGCATGCAGACGCACCGACACTAATTGATCGATTTCGATGAATCCTTGCAGGAATATATACTAATTCTAAAAAGTTTGAATGATATTGATAAAAAAATTGGGGAAATCCCTTAACTCTAAAATTAAAAAAAAATGCTCACGAAAAAATCAACTGCGGATTACAATTTTATTGCAATGTTATCAGAAAATTTTATTACTGTATGTGGACTTGTTATCATTGCTAAAAAAAATGAAACCCCACCAAAAACACTACGTGTGAAAAAATTCCACAATGTACATGAGTATTAATATTTTATTGATTTATGTTGATGGTAATCCAAAATGTGAAATCAACAAATAACTACGAATAGTAGAAAATTTATAAACAGATGTGTTTTTCAATAAAAAAATAAACCGATATTGTTTTTAAATAATAAATATAAGTGTGGCAACATAACAATATTGATAATAATAATTATTAATATTATTACACGAGAAGAATAAGTTTTATAAAGTTTATGGAACTAATTCAAAAGCAGCGGATATAAGCGATAACTGAACAGAGTTTTATATAATCTTCCAAACATTCCAGATAAACTGTAACATTATTCAAGTGTTATTATAAAAAAGTATCGCAGTTTTCAAAGGGAGCTTGAGATAGAAAATGTTTATAGTTTTCGTGGAATGAATCGATAAAAAGTCTTCAAAAGTTGCGTAGAAATTTATTTGGAGATATTGAGTGTTTGTGTAAAGCACTGCATAATATGAACTAGAGAACGGAGTTCCGTAAAATTCGAAACGATTCGGAGAATACTTCGTGCGCAAGTGTGTATGTTTTGTTTACTCTGCATGAATATCGACAGTTATAGGGGTAGTTGTGCTGTTGAAATAGAGTAAATCCTTTTATTATAATTTTTTATTCTCTTTCGTAAATTCTAAAATAGTAAATCCTTTTGAGCACACAGTTATTTTTTCCATTTTGTTACAGATTTGTAAAGTTATTATCTTTTTGGAAACAAATTTAGAGACGCCCAATCGTAAATTTTAGTTTCGGTTCATGATTTTTTTATTCTAACATAAGCTCATGTCATGAGTATTAATTTGACAAAGATGATTCGTTTTTGTAGGGTTCGGATCCTCAGAGATTAAGATTTTTCAAACCGTTTAAACATCCGTTTATATGTCAAAGTGATACTAAGTTTGTAGATGTGTAATAAATAAGTGCAATAACAATAATATTATCAAAAGTTTTTTTTTTTGTTTTAAATTGCTTCAACATATTTTGCAATTGCTCTAATTCACATTTCCCGGAACTCTAATATAAAGTTTATAACCTGCGCGCCAGTACATGTCATATCACCTTGGATTTTAAATACTATTGAAACGTTATGTACATCTAGTAAAAACATTTCATCACATCGTATAACCAGACCTTTATGTTATGACTTCCACTAAACTCTCTTCCATATGCGCTACTCCTGAATTAGTTCTGTAAACTGTATAAAACTTATTTTTTCCTTGTACGATTTTATTAATATTCATATAATGCAACTGATCTTTAAAAAATCTGAAGTCGGGGAAAAGTTTCATTTAAAAGTTGTTCATAATGTTTATTTATGTTGTTTGCTTTTTTATGACACCATGAAATTTTGTTGTTGAGAAAAATCTTAAAGGATTCTATGAATATTTTCGCGAAATTCTTGAAAATAACGCGAGATATAGACATTTTTCAAAAACTTTGTTAGAGAAACAATTTCATTTCTTTGACTCTTTTCGTATCCTGTTTCATTATGGCAAAAAATGTGAAATTTCGTTTTTTAGACAAGAAAAATATTCTCTCTTATCACCAAGGAGCGGACACAGGACAGAATAATAGATTTAATCGGCAAAATTCGTAGTTTCGCACACGATTGAAACCTGAAAAATCTTTCAATTTAAAATTATAAATTAAAAATTAAAAATTTCAATTTAAAATTTAAAATTTAAAATGTTTTTATATGGTTGAATGTTTATATTAGGACGAATTTAGAAAAACTGCCGCTGATTTGCAACTTTTGAATTTCTTAAATTTCCCAAAGAATTTTGAAATAGGAAGAGAAATTTCATTAGAATCAAAAATAAGAAGTCACTTATATTATATTAAAAAATATCACACTTTAAAAAAAACTTGGAACATTTTTTGATTATCTGTGTTTTTAATTTGAAAAAATGGAATAGTCATAAATTGGTCAAAACTTGGTTTCGACAAATCAGTAAGACAAGTTTCGTCTTAATCCCTCTAAAAACAACATGTTTGAGTGGAAAATAATTTTGTGACTTAAGAATAGATTACACAGCCACACAAAAAAAATGTTTGGCCTGGGGGTCAGACCATGTTTATTATATGTTTTTGGGGTCGCTGAAATCGAATCCGAAGTCCATTTTACCCCATAAAGTCAGGTTTTTGACATGACTTCAAAAAACCTTCGCAGCCACACAAAAATAAAAAACAATTCTGGTCTGGGGTTCAGGCCATTCTTACTATATGTTTTTGGGATCGCTGAAACCTAATCCGAAGACCGCTTCACCCCATCATGACAGGTTCTTGACACAACCTTAAACAATCTTATAACCCAAGCCCAATTAGCCCGTTATACCTAATATATTGAACCTCATAATCTCCTAACCCCAGTACCATTCGACCCCTTCACCCCTTGACCCAATAACCTCTTGATCCTGCTCTAACCTAAAATTCAAACAACCACATAACCTTACAAGTTATAAATAACAAATAACAAATGTCAGGTAGATAGAATTTTAATCACTCTCTTTTTTCGAACTATAGTTCGTTCGGGTTAATTGGGCTCATGTTATAATATTTTTTCGAGGTTATTTCAAAAACCTGACATGATGGAGTGAAATTGACTTCGTGTTCGGTTTCAGCGACCACAAAAACATGTAAAAGGGGCCTGACCTCCAGGCCAGAATTATTTTTTATTTTTGTGTGGCTGCGAGGACATTTTGAGGTTATGTCAAAAACCTGACGTGATGGGATAAAATGGACTTCGGATTCGGTTTTAGCGACCCCAAGGATATAATAAACATGGTCTGACAGACATGAGTCACTCTAGACAGGAAATTTCGAATAATAATATAAACTATGATCCATTGCGATAAATATATTTTTATAATGTATTGCTGACATAAATGCCAAACTGTTTTTAAATTAAATTTCTATTAATGCGTAAAACACTTTGTCGTGCGACAAGAAAGCTGTGCCTAGCGCCACCAGGCCTTCGAAAAAAGTACCCTGGCGGCGCCAGGGCCCGCCAGGCCTTGACTACACCACTGTCTAAAATATCAATTTATTCAACATTAAACGAATTTATTTGATTAAAAAATACTTCTATTTATAAATTTTCTACTATTCGTGCATGGCTCCATTTTTTTTTCTCAAAATTTTGATTATCTTCAACATAAATAAGTAAAATATTAATACTCAGGTACTTGAAGGAATTTTTTAACACGTAGAGTTTTTGGAGATTTTTAATTAAAAGAAATATATTTACGTTTTATATTGACACGTTCAAGCCTCACTATATTCATTGTTGAAAAAGGGGAAATAGGGATCAATTTTACAAAACTTTGGGCACTTTTAGAAGAAGAGAAAAATAATTTTACAAAAACAAAGAGAAGAACTGTTGGAAAAAATGAGTAAACAATTGTCTCCGTTTACTTCTTATATTTATTGTATCTGTACACAAGAAACCAGCGGAATAATAGATCTGTAATCTAGTGAGTAAAATGGATAAAAAGAGTAGATATTAATATTCAGAAACAGTAACAAAAAGTGATATGCAAAAGGTATAATAACTTTTGTAAATTGCTCGGCGAATTGCGGATGTCTTCCCGACGGCTGACACCAGACTGACGAGTCCTTCCCTTTAGGCGAGAGCTGAAGGTCCAGTCAAAAGTTCAGGTCAAAAAAGCTTGCATTACTGAGACTGTATTTGTCTATTCCTGGGTGGTGTATAATACCGATGAACTCCAACAAGAACTATATAAGCTACAATAAATTTTCAAAATGTCTTGCTTTTGGATCAATTTTTTCATGACTATGTATATAATTATTTCTTGCTTCTAAATTTGACCTTAATATTTTATAGCTTGAAAACTTTATTTGAAATTCGAAATTACCCATGTTATTGATGGAAGCCATTACTTTGAGACTTGGAGACTTTCAACTTTCATTTTTCAGTATTCAAAAATTTAAAACCTATTTATTAATCCTAGAGTTTTAAAATATTATTTTCTCAGAATTCGGAAACCTAACAATTCTAGACTTACGTACGTATAAATTTAAAGTTGTGCAATCTTGGAAGCTTCAAGTTATGAATGTCCTCAATTACTGGGACACAGAAATTTTTAACATTTAAATTTAAATGCTTGAAAATTTGATTGAATATTTTTTGATCTCTGGTTAAAATTGATCTATGTTCAGCTTTTTTAGTATTTCATAAATGGGATGTCTTTAAATTTCAAAAATGAAATTAGGATAAAAAAATTATTTTACAGTGTGATAAACAACACTACATTCAAAAATTTTAAAACAATTAAATTTGGCTGCATCAAATTTTAATTTTGCAAACATGAATTTATATTTATATTGTTCAGAATTCGTCAGAGAGTGAGAATCAATCAGAAATTTGGAGGGTGAATGACTTTCAGCCACTCTTATGGGTCACCAAGGAAATCCCCATAAGTGAAAAATTTGAATTTTACGTAATAACTGTTTATTAACACCTTTTCATTAATTTTGTTTTCATAAATAATAATTAATCGGTAACGTAAGATTACCCAGTCTTTTTAAAACTAATTGCCCATTGTTTGAACAATTGTAGTCAGTTTAAACATTTATTTAAGTCGTGAAATTAACGTATTTTCCAGAAGTTATGGGTACTTTGATCAATGATATCAATCAAAGAATTTCTATAGTTAATTTTACAATTATTTAAATAATACGTCTTTATTGAAGTATACAGTTTACCTGAAAAAAAGCAAGAGCAACACTTTATCTCAACAAATTTTCGACTGATTTCAAATAATATAAATATAATTGTAAAATGATTTAAACAAATTATGGCATTGTTATAATTGACTAAATAACTTATAACGTCTAGAAAATACGATCATTTTGCGACTTACATAAGAAAACACATGTTGAAATACATTAAAATTGTTCAAACAATTGAAAATTAGTTAAAAGATGACTGAGTGTTCTTAGGTCATCGATTTATGATTATATATGGGAAAAAAACTTTCTAAAAGCGTTAATGAACCGCAATATTACGTAAAATTCAAATTTGCCACTTATAGGGTTTTCTCAAAAATGTTTTCTCTTCAAAATTTATGATTGATTCTTATTCTCTGACGGATCCTTAACAATATACTGAAATACGAAATCATTTGTAACATATAATCGCGTTTAAATCTTAGATTTACAAAAATCTGACTTTTTCCCATGTTAAATCAATGAAAAACTTCACGGTCTTTGCGCGACCCCTGAAAATGAACCAATTTCGCTCAAATTTGGAATTCTTTTTGCATTCGAGCAAAACTGGGGGGTGAGAGCAAAGAAATTCGAAAAGTAAAAAATAAGGGCCACCTTAGTGCACATATTTTGCGTTTGCAACTGAAAAAGGTGAAATTGGGGAACAATTTTCAAAATAGGATATTTTACTAATCCAGATTAAACAGGGGTAGGGAAAAACTCCCTACCGTTTATAATGCAACCTACAGTGGATTGTCATGAATTAAAAATACTAATGTAAGTAAAATAATTAATTAAATGTATATAGTTAAGATATTATTCTTGTTAATGCATTAAATTAAAAATGAATTATTTTACGTATTTTCATTTTTTCATTTTTGTGCTTTTAATTAAGTATCATTATTATTCACTATAGGCTGCATCATCCCCTATGTAGGGAGGTTTCACTCAATGGTAATTATGATAATAGGGGTAATTGCAACAGATTCAACATTAATATTTTAAAATAATACTTTAATTTAAACAAATCATGAAATGGATGATAAATCATTTTAGTTACTTACGTTCAGTGAAGAAGTAGAGACAAGTATATTTATTTTTATGAAGAATACCGTCTTCAGTCGTATAGTCAAAGGTGGATTATTATTTAAAGAAAGGAAAGGAAGGTAAGTGCAAGTATAAGAAAAATAAAAGAAATGACTGGAAAAGGTTTCTTTGAGTTATAAAATTCTTGAATCATCTTACTGGATTATATTAATGTCAAGATAAAATAATCCACATTTTTATGAAATTAATATTTGAAGTAGCTTTTAAATAAAAAAAATGAATTAATTATCATACCAAAGTATAAAGGATCTAACAATTATTGTTTGGAGGCAATTGATGATTTTAATTTTGGAATTTATAGAGAATTCCTTAAGAATTATAAAGAAAGTCAAACAAAGACAACTGTTAAGTACACTTTTGAAAACGGAGAACGTAAGGCTTCACATTTTACAAACGATTATTTTTTTAGAAGGGAACTTGCAACATATGTAGAGCTTTAAAGTTCCTTGAGATTAAGCATTTCCACCCTCTATATTGAAGCCAGATTTTTTCCATTTGTTTCAACCTTTGTAAATATAAATTTTTGCTGTTCGTGCTATTCTTTAGAGTAGTCCTTCATAATACAGGTCAAGAATTTTATAACACACGACATGAAGGGTATGAGAAGAAAGAAGAGAAAGAGATAGATAAGAAAGTCGTGAGTCAAAATAAGACACGCAGTGCGAATAGGAACTCGTACCTTATGTCCACTATGCAGAGTGTCTCTGTAAAGTAAAAGAGAAAAGAGAAGAATTATAAAAATGGACACAGTAGTTGTGATAGACATACAATCAAAATCAATTATTTATATCAGACAATAAGAACGTCTTCCAAACTGCAAAATCTTTCAAAAGATATAAATAATTACTTATTCATAAAGTAAAAGAAGACATTATGTAGCAAAAAAATATTTAAACTGATTTTGTAATTTGGATAGACGATCTACGGTCGAAATAAACTAGAAAGAGACAGAGAGAAAAGGAGATAGAGCGGGAGCGGAAAAATATAAGGTGTTGATTTTTCAAATGAATTTGCCTACAATTACATAATACATACTATCTATAGCTTCATTTATAGTGCGATGGGATGAAAAATTTATTACTAACATTCAAGAATTTTAAAAATATGAGACTCATTATACAAAATTTATGTATAATTATAATTTCATGATAATTATGACCATTAAACCCAATTCTTGGAAATTTAAAAAGACACATAAAAAGGACCAGAATCGTTAAACCTGTTGAGTCCTTTGATTGTTAATAATTAGCGGTTTCGTCACTGGAAAATTGTGTATCCTGATTTAGGATTTTATTAAGAAAATTGCAGATAAAATTCAGATTAGTCAGCGCTCCAGAAGCAAATAGACATATTTTGCAGTCGTCAGCTTCGCTTGAGTGTCGTCTTACGATAAGGGAACCTCCGCAGCTAGGCACCCTTTACGTGTGACATCCAATTTCACGTTAAAGCAACTCTACAATGTTCAATGGAAAGTGAAAAAAAATATATTCACAAAGAATTTGACGTAATAAAAAAATTATAACACGTTACAAAATATAATAGATATCTGTGTACTATTATTATCTATAGCTATTCTTCAGTTAAAAGTGTAGCTACTTAAATGCTATAATAAATTCGTACCATGGTGATTTAAGTTTATATATAAAATATGTATAGGATATATAAAATTGAAAGAAAGCTTAAATTCAATGTATTTTGAGTTAAATTTGTTTCATGGATTAAAAATATCTTAATCATTGTCGTATCAATTAAAAACTATCGACAATTATTTGAATAGACTCAATATTTTATCGATTTCTCATTTTTGACGATTTAAATATTCACAATTTTAAAGATATAGAAATAAGCAATATTCTAATCTCGAATTAGTTTAATTATTTTCACAGAAAAAAAACGGTTTTGAAGACAAACGAGTCTTGTTTGGTGTCAGAAAACGCTTTGGGCTTACATGTAGCTTTAAGACAAAAAATATGCTTATAATACTGAAGGTGTAATTAAATAATGCTGCAACAAAAGTATTTTTGTGTCTGTTTATATGAATATATCAAAGAGTTTCCTTCAACAATTAGCTTTTTGATTTGGATTAATCTAAATCTAAGGAGCCTGATGCTGAAATAATAAAAATGTAGAAATAATAATTAAGTACTATCTTCGACAATTTTTTGCTATCGCTCAATACATATTCTAGAAAAAAAATTACTTTGTTACTTTTTTCCTTGTCTAATCCTGAAAAAAGCATCAAAACTTAATGAGTAGAGAAATTTTTATTCATTAGAGAATTAACGAAGACTTCATCATGTTGAATTAAAAAATTAATACCTTTTTTTATATAATTATACCAAACACTGATTATGAAGACTGAAAAATTGCATAATAATTATCAAAATGAGCTTCCTTACTGAAATTGAATTTTTTAAAAGATTAAACCTATAATAAATTGTTATTGCAAATTTTATATTTACAGACAAACTTTTTGATTTGAATTCTTTACATCTGTATACTTCTAATTGCAAAATTCACAACATATCGAGTTGTAAGATATATTTAACCTTTTTTACGTTCGAGGATCAATTGACGTTTATATAAGAAATCCAAATTTTTAAATGAGCTATTATTTACCCAATAGAAGTTGACAGGCTAAGTTTAAGGGAATGAATACTAATTATAATCGAATTTTCAAGAAGACAGCTTTTATAATTAAATACTATTTCAAACTAATTGAGATAAAGTTAGATATACTGTCTGGGAAATTGTATCTCCGCATCTAGTAAAATCTATCGCTTGCCAGTTTAAAAGATTTCAAATTCAAAAACTTGAAATATATTTTAAATTGCAATCCAATCAATAGTATTAAAACATCTCTTCTTTTTTAATTTAAGACTTTCAAATACGAGATAATTCGAATTCGATCATTTACGTCTAAGCTCAAAATCATCCCCATTTTAAAAAATAGAAAACTGAAATTTACGAGTCTTCTAATTAACAAATTGCTGATCATTGAAGTTCGGAAACTTATTGTATTTATAAATTAAAAGACTTTAAAGTTAGAATTTTTAAATTTTCAGGTTTATTGAATTTAAAGAATTGAAACTTTTAAGTAACATAAACATAGAGTATTCTTAATTTAAGTAAATTAATCAAATCTCAGCTTTCCAATACGTAAATTTTGCGTACTGACATCTTTATTATTATTCAAATTATTACAAAAAAAAATATACTGAAAATTGTTCTGAATAACCCAAAAATATTTTATATAAGAGCTGGATGTCTGAGTGATGGGTGTGATTTCGGTCTTCAAAAAAATCTGAAAACAAAATAAAATGCGAATTTATAATCTAGGAAGAATTATCTTCGATCTATTGGATAGGATCAGGGATTAATTAATAATTAATCTATGATCCTTCGTTGCCGAGGGGTCAGAGTGGTAAGAAGATACCCCTTTCTAGATATTACGAATCTAATTACTGCAAAATTCTTTTAAAATTCTAATAAAATTTTCTAAGTGTAAAACATTTCCTTAATGTATTGATTACTTCTTGACCATTTAATTCAATAAAGAAATAATACTGGAGGTTTCTCGATCAATTTGGATCCAGTTCCTTTTCCTCGTTCCTAAAAGGGACCAAAAAACTTAAGGTAAATTATAGTCTTTATTAACGAAGCCCAAGGCCACCGAGAGGGGGGAGGGGGTTAATGGGGATAAAAACTCGGGGCCCTACAGAGGGCCCGCAGTCCTGAAATTTTTATTTTTTTTATTTTAAAGTTCCAGCAATTTAAATATTTTAGTTGGAAATAGTGAGTTTTTTTACATTTAGTTCTAAATTATTACAAGATCGATCAAAAATTAATTGTATTAATTTCATTAAGAATTTTCTGTTTTTTACATCTCGCACAGAAGAGGAAGAAAAAAGAAGACCGCGAAAAGGAGGCATCAAAAGGACACCTTTCTTTGAACAAATTGTTAAAATTTTCTGGTTCCGATGCTGTAGCTTCATTTGAGCTTTCTTCAACATCAAGTCCTTCAGTACCCCATGAAGACACTGTCTACTCCTTCAGTCTTACTCTCTTAGAAACAGCTTTAAAGGATAATGCCAGTGATAATTTGACTGCACCTTCTTCGTCTCATGAAGACACTGCTCACGCTATTGGCGATAACGTTGACATTTTAATCTTTTAGAAACAGCTTCCAAGGATAATACCAGTAATAATCCAACTGCATCTTCTTCTTCCCGACTCTTACCTTCATTACCCCCGATTATTCGATCATATTTTGATATAGGATCACCCTATTTTAAAGGCGACATTGACATTAAAAAGTCACATGAAAGTTTGCCTCAGTGTTTTCAAAAAAATTGTGGTGGGGTACGGACTGGGGTACGGAGACTGTGCTTAGAGACTGGTTTGCGTGAAGCAGAGCGAAGAAAGCCCTGTATCGTTTACCATGCAGAATCTATAGCAAACATTGGCAAGCTCAAAAATCCGCTTTGTCATCACCTGAAGGCTATTCCGCTGCATGAAGGTAGAAGAAAGTACATGACAAAACCCCTGAACATAAGAGTAGTGTCTCGCAAAAAAAATGTTATATGCAGTCGAAAGCAGAAGTTGTTTAGGACCATACAATACGAGCGAGAAGTGTGAAAAGAAATCGTAATGCGACTTCTTAATGTAACCTTGTTTCTTGCTGAAAGAGATTTGGCTTTCCGCGGAGATAGTAACAGAATTGGAGATCCTTCCAATGGTAACTTCCTTGGAATCCTTGGACTTTTAGCAAAATATGACCCGCTTCTTAATGAACACCTACAAAAAGTTCGCCACTCTCAAGAAACCGGGAAAAGACTACAGGTGCATTACTTATCAGCAGCTATTCAGAATGATTGTGTGGTTGTTTGTGCAAATGAAGTGATAAGTTGTATTCTACAAGAACGCGAGGAAGAAAGGTATATGATTCACTAATCGGGGATGCAACTCCAGATTGCGCTCACGTTGAACAAACTGAATTTTTAATTCTCTATGTCAATTTCACCAATGAAGATGGAGCAACCTATAAAGCCGAAGAGAGTCTATTGATCTTTGCTGACTGTACTAAAAAAACGGCAGAAGCCACTGCCCCAGCTTGTAATGTCAAAACTGGAGACATTCAAAATTCCTTTGGCGAATAGTCAAGGGCAACGGCAGCAATATGAAAGGTGCCTAGGCAGAGGAATTCTCTAAAACCTTCGCAGAGTACAATCAGCTGAGAGTTGTTTTGCAGCCATCACATTTTTTGGTGTTGCAGCAAAATTGTACACGATATTTAGTTCCAGTCCACGAAATACTAAAGAAGAAAACAGACTGCTCTCTGCATTCAACCTCTCGAACTCGCTGGTCTTTATTGAATCTAACAGCAGAATGTCGTGGTGATGTCAATCGACTTAAAACGTATACACGGACCATAAATTGTTTTCTTACGACATCGATTTGGGTCAAAGTTTCAAAACCTACCGACATTGCATAACAAAGTAATTCAGGCTCGAGGGTTAACGCTCGATGATATCTGTAAAAATTTAAAAAACCTCAATTGTAGAGCTGCAAGCTCTGTGTTATCAAGAGTGGGGGGGGGGGGATTTAGAATGGAGCTTTCATGCTGGCAAGGTACATCGGATGGCCAGAATCTCTTCTAGAGGAAACCAAGAGAAGTTGCAAGCGGAAGAAAATGGCAGATGAGGTCCACCGTGGACGATAAAGAATCTGAAGATGAAAATGTAGCACAAACGAACCTGCAGCATGAGCTAGTGGATGAAGTTAAGATATTGAAATCCATTTTTGTTGCAAATTTCGGCGAAAAACTCTGCAACCTTTACAGTTACTCAATACTCTTCAAAGAACGAATCTTGATTGTTTGTTTCCAAATTTGTGGATTGCCCTCCGCATAGTATTAACTATTTCCACAGCCGTATCACGAATTGTTTCCCTCAGTGAGAAAACACTCCAGGTTTTTGCAGATTAAAAAAAATCAGAGGTTGCGAGCACAAGTCTATGTAAAAATCGAGATTTCCGTAGTTTTTCTTTACATATTACTTTTAGAGAAATATCTTCCAAATAAAAATTGCGCAGATGATAGAAAAGACAACACTCTCATCATACGTCCGATTGAACCAAAAATTATTATTTGTCGCTGGTAAAAGTAATACAATGTATGATCTACTAGGACCATATAGATATAAGAGTGTACCCCTAAACATTCTTCATAAGGATCGCCAAAATTCTACTGAAACTTCGTAAAAAGTAACATAGCTCACTTCCTTTTTTGGAACACAATTTTTTCAAAAACGAATACTTTACACAAAGCTTGGGTTATTTGACTATATGATGCCTAGTCTAAGACGTTCATATGATCCAGTTCCAAGGAAAAAATTATTTAACCATTTTATTATAATTGTTGTCTTTAGAACTTACCAGACACGTTCAGGCAGATATCTACAAAATTTGTAAATGGTTTCAGAAATTTCCGGTTGTGACTCGGTTCAGGTAAACAAATTTCTTTCCTTGGACTAGTTACGCAGTTAACTAAATTCTTCATTAATGAAATAATCAGTTTTTTTCCTAATCACAAATAATGGGGGTCGTTTATACTCAGGTCTTCACCTGGATGCTCATCCTTAATTATCTTGTTGAATATTCTATTGCTATTATTTTCCAATTTTATACGAGTTTAAATAAAGCATGTTCGAGTTGTTGGTATACTGGTCCAATTCAATAATTGTATCTTCTTCCAACCGTGTTGGTTGCTTTATTTAATGTTCTTACCTAGTCAATATCTATTAACATCAGCTAATCTATATGAGTTGTCCGAAATGAATACGAATTTAATCTGAATTCATTCCGGCGCAATCCTGAATGTGTGTTATGAAAAATGGAATTCGAAAAACATTCGCTATAGTCGGAATCATACTTGTATAAAAAATTAAATGAAGAGCAACTAGGTGAAAATATTTTCGTGGAATTCCACGCGAATATTTTCACCTGAGTATCATGCCATACCCACAAATTTTCGAAAATTATATTATTGACTAAAAAGTAAAAAATAAAACCAATACATATTCTGATAGTAGGATTTTGATAATCTCATTCTCCAATTTTGTTTCTGTAAGCATGCCACTCGGGCCTAAAGTAAATTGCACTGTTTTTAAAAATTGAAAATTAACTTTTTTAATCACCGTCGAAACACAGAAAAAAACTATGTGTAATTTTTACCCGGATTTCGGGGTAAAAATTATCTGCAACAAAAATAACCACAGGTGGACAAACTTTACCCTGACATCTCGGGTATTCTTCTGTATGTAATCAAGTTGGGACGGTAAATGTCAATGTTTACCTCGAAGGCCTGAGTAAAATTGTCATCGTCTGTTTGCAACCAGCAACACGTCCCATGTTTACATCCAATACAACATCACTGAAGATAAAACAACTGTGTAATACCTTTCGCGGCTCAATTAAATACGCATGAAGGTTTGCACGAACGTGCAAATTCAAAATGTTTCAACCCCGGGGATGTACCGCTTCGAAAATGTTGTTTGGATGCATGCTCCTTCCAGTAATGGGCCATGGCCAAGCCATTTTTTAATGAAGAACCTTTGTAATATGCCAAAATTATTTATGCAAAAACTTGTATTATTGACCGAACTTTTTCTTATCGTTTCATATCTATTTTGTTTAATGATGGAGTTTTATCAAATGAAATCTTGTTTTCTCGAGAAAAAGATTCTCTATAATTTTACTACTTCCAACTTTTAAAAACACATAAACTAATGTCAAATATTGTCATTTGCTTAGTATATTTTTTTTCTTTTGAAAATTATTTGTTGATGAATTTAGGCATTACAAAAATTATGTTCGAAAATTGAATGCGGCATGTTGGAGAAAATTTTTTTCTTGAGAAAATAAGCTTCTAGGTATTTATTAACGAAGAGTCTCGTCGCAAAGTGGTCTCGAATAGGAATTTACCGTTCATAATAATCGCCCACAGGTCGTATTTCTTAACCGATATTAGAGTATTTTATTTTTTTTAGAAATAGTCGGCATTAAATTTTTAAGAAAATTGTGGTAAACGATTTTTTAATTTTTGTCACAGAAAAACAATATATAAACAAACAAAGTCACAAAATTGGCCATTTCAGCTTTGTGAATTTGTATCTCAAGAAAAAATACAGAAAGAAACTCACTATTAGCCGGAATTATTGCATCTGCACTCATAAAACTGAAATAATTGTAATAATATTTAACTTAATCATTATAAAAAAAATCATAGAGAAATTCTTACTAGTATTTTTTTCTCATATCAAAAATTGTTTCTTTTAAGCTAGCTGCTAAGATTTTTCATCAGAATCATAATTTATAACGGAAAGTTAGCTTAAATTAACATTTACTGTTTTTTATAAACAAATTCTCAATAAATGAGGTTTTCTCATAAATAAATTGATTTATCGGACCAAATGCTCTCTGTAAAACATAAATAATATATATTGTTAATAACAATTTATTTAAACAAATGTCCCAAATTACCGTTTCCTCATAAAAAAATTATTTTAACAAATTATTATTGGATTGACATTTCTTGTGATGATTAAGCAAACAAAGTTGATTGAAAAATAATTTATGTGATTTTTAGAAACATTTTTTTTAACAAAAACTAAACTTGATCATTTTTACATACAAAAGAGAAGTTATTTTCACTAAAATTATCTGATAATAAACTAACAGTGACTCAAAAACTGGATATGAGACACTAAATAACAATTTGCGTAATTTTTAATAACAATTTCTATTAGAAAATGTCACACCTGCTGTTTTATGGGAAAAAAACTTCTCCCGAAAACATTTTAGACTTTATTAAATTTTAAGAGAATCATAATTATTAGGTCCAAGCAAGATATTACGCATGAATATAATATTTACGATTTTTAGTGCTGAATATTAGTGATGATATCTTAATTGTGTGGCATTTTCTAATATAAATTGTTATTAAAAATTACGCAAATTTTTATTCAGTGTCTCATATCCAGTTTTTGAATAAATGTTAGTTTATTGTTGGATTATTTCAGTGAAAAAAAAGTATCTTTTGTATGTAAAAATGATAAATCTTAGTCTTTGTTCAAAAAAATGTTTACAAAAATCACGTAAATTGTTCTATAAACAACTTCGTTGGTTGACCATCGCAAGAAATATCATTCCAATAATAATTCAAAAGAACAAATAATTTTTTCTAAGAAAAAACGGTCATTTGGGACATATGTTTGAATAAATTGTTATTAACAATCTATATTATTACCTCGGGTCGCGGATAGAGGGTCTCTCTTTCAAGGTTTTCTGCTGAATATGGTTACAATAATTAATAAGCTGTCGCGGACAATTGTCCAGGGATGGACCCGAAGGAATAACCCCTGAGCGAAGGCGTAAGAACCGTGCCGAAAGCTGAATGACACCTGGGTGAGGTGTCTCAAACGGTGACCTGAGGTACCGGGCGACCTCTCAGAGTACCAGCCTTATCCTTGCACGCGAGGCTCTACAAGGATGGACGAACCCTTTCCCTGGCTGCTCGTGGGAACAACAATAACAACATCAAACATGGTTGTAGTAAGTGCGGTTCAAAACAATCTAACGCGCAGGGTTCCCGACGATGAGTCGGACTACAATGCCGACTACCCTAGAGTTGGGGGAGCCAATCAAGACGGAGTCAATGCGGTTGACTGGCAGAATCTCGTTACTTTTAAGTGGACGAATCGACTCAGGGATGACCTGCTGGAGTGCTATGATACCAGTATGGCCCCTGAACGAAAAGGTTACATGGCGCGACTGCATACTCTGTGGTGCGAGAAGCGCCCAGAGCTCTCACATTTTTCGGAGAAACGTCTGAAAAACCGTGCCGAGGAACTACGGAAAAGAGGTGATATAAGCGGAGCGCCTACTCAACCGCAACCAGAACAAGTCGGGTGTAGAGAAGGAGAAGTGATCCTGAGAACAACCACGAACAGAAATCCAATAGAGAAAGAACGATGCTTCAGGACCCCAAGCCCAAAGATCTGACTGAACTGGATGATGAGCTACGTGGAGATTTTTCCGAAGAATCCGACCTCTGGACTATCAATTGTACAAATGTACTGTCAATTTTAACATGCAGCGAGAACTTTGGAGGTGCAAACCGTAAAACAAAACCAATGGTTGATCATAAGACCAAAAGACGAATGCATCAACTCAGCACAAAGATAAGCGGGGCAAGACAGTACGCATCACTTATTCAGTGTGTGATTGACTACATAACATCTGGCAGGACTTTCACTGCCAAGGTTCGACAGTTCGCCCGCGAAATGCGGATCCTTCATCACACAATCAACAAGTCAAAGCACCAGCTGCTAAAAACGCCACAGTGAAGGAGAATGAAAAAAAGAGAGGTATAAAGACCTTATAAGGGAATTGCGACGGTTATACCCGGAATATTCTGTTAAGCTAATCGTCCTGATCATCGGCGCTCTTGGAGGTACCGAGGTTTCACTGGTTAATAGCCTGGAAAGCATCCCTGCGTGTCAACAAAATGCTGAGACTTGCGGGGAAAATGCAGATGGCGGTCGTCCTTGGGTCGTTCCGTGTCCTCAGGGTGCACGAGACTTTCGCCGGATCATCATATTGAATTCGTGCAGACTATAACCTCCCATCTCACGGTCATTAGACGTGGTTACAGCTGAAATTTTACCGCGATTTCGCTGGGAGCGGGTGACATTTTGATTAGCACCCGCTCCCAGCGAAATCCTGCGGTTTTTCTTATGACAAACTTTTAACTATATAATTAAAAAAAAGTTAAACAACCACCGCAGGGTACCACTAAGAGCAACTGCCATCTAAAAAGAAAATGTCAATAGCCCCCAGTAGAACCGCGGTAAAATACACCTATGGCCACGTCTCACATCCGTGAGATGGGTGGTCACAGGGCACGACGAAATCACAACGACAGGCCGGCGAAACCCTCGTGTGTCTTGAGGACACGAAGCGACCCAAGGATGACAGCTTTCTGCATCCATCTCGCAAGTGCCTTGGCATATTTTTGGCACGCGGGTATGGCTTTAAGGTTACGAACCAGTGATACTTTAGCACCTCCGAGAGCACCTATCACAAGGACAATTACTCGTACCGAATATTTTGGGTACAGTCGTTGCAGCTCTCTTTTAAGGTCTTGATACCTATCCTCTTTTTCTTTCTCCTTTGCAGTGATGTTGTATTCGGACGGAGCCCAGAATTCGATCACGAATATCGTTCGTTTCTCGAAGTCTTGGAGAACAATGTCAGGCCTCGAGTGCGCAACGGAGACTGCTGCCCGAAAATCGTAGTTCCAGAAAATCTGGCACTTCTAGTTTCGGAGAATTGACTCTATATCCCTTGGAGCGTTCGGCAGGGCAGGGTCGCGACCAACACCGTAAGAGCGACAAAGGTGGTAATAAAGTACTCTTAGGGCCGCATTATGTCTATAGATATACGTTGTTCCTGCGTGGGTCGGACACCCCGATAGTATGTGTTCTAGGTACTCAACGTGTGCATGACACGCTCTGCACCTATCACTGGGAACTTCTTGCATAAAATGCGGGCGCGGTATGCTAAGGTGGAGATTACACCGTCCTGGCATGCGAAAATGAAGCCCTCTGTACCTGAATTGAGCCCTGATGATTTGAGGAAAGCAAAAGCTTGCTCCTTTGGCAAGGACTGTTTTTCTACATTTCTGTGAAAGTTTCCGTGCATATGCTTGTCGAGTAGCTCTTGGTGAAATTTTCTAACCTCTGCTTTCTTTCCTTCGGCTTTTAGACGTGAAGCATCTAGATGGAGTAATGCACTTTCCTCACTTCTGATGTTGAAATTCAGGCCAAAGGCTTCGGCAGCTTGCTCCGCGGCTTTCTAAAGGAACGCTCCTTCGCCAATCATCTCGTGGTTTCTGACCATCTTTAGGAGAGGATCTCTGCCATTCGCAACTATGTAAGCTGTACTTAAGACAATTCGGTTATGAAGACATTGAAGATTCAGAAGTCCGCGTCCGCCTTGACGGCGTGAAATGTATAATCGCGGAACTGACGAATTGATATGCAAGCTTTTATGCATACGCATGATCTTACGCGTGGTGACATCAAGGGCCTTAAGCTCGTTCTTCGTCCATTGAACCACCCCAAACGAGTAGAGTAGAACCGGGACGGCAAGCATGTTAGTCGCAGATACCTTGTTCAACGCCGACAGATTGGAAGACCAAATCTGTCTAAGAAGATGCTTGTATCTGCTTCCGAGAGACTCCTTCACTGATGTTACATCCTGAATGCGGCTTTGAGGCACGCCCAGGTATGTATAGGTCTCTCCAGTGTTAAGATGTCTAATAACACTTATATCTACAAGCTCAGGGTCCTTGGGAACGCCAGTAATCTTTCCTTTCTTCAAATGAATTTTGGCACACTTGTCCAAACCAAAGTCCATCCCAATCTGTCCTGTGTAGTTCTTGACGATATTTATAGCAGTTTGAAGTTTGCTTTTACAGGCGGCATAGATCTTCAGGTTATCCATATAAAATATATGAGTTACCTTATGCTCACGCTGATTAGTGTCGCCATAGAGGTATCCAGGAGAATTTCGTAGTGCGAGAGATAGAGGCAGAAGTGTGATGCAAAAAAGCAAAGGGCTCATACTATCCCCTTGAAAGACGCCCCTCTGGAAGGTGACCTTGTTCGTCATCAGACGATGATTCCTAGATGAGATGGTAAATCTAGTTTTCCAAAGAGGCATCAGTCTCTCTATGCATCTCACTATGTGTGGATGTACCTTCAAGCTTTCCAACAGAAAGATGATAAGTCTATGAGAGGTTGAATCGAAAGCTTTCCGGTAGTCAATCCAGGCCATTGACAGGACGCGCTGATGGGCGGCAGCGTCTTTACAGATACACCTGTCAATTAGCAGGTTCTCTCGACAGCCTGCCACACCTTTTTTCGAGCCTCCTTATTCGTACATCTCTCGCCATACAGGCTCAATTCGTCGAACGATCCTGTTGTTTAGGACAGCTGTAAAGATCTTATACAGTGTGTTTAAACAAGTTATTGGCCTGTAATTCTCTGGTCTGGACAAGTTGCCTTTTTTCGGTAGGAGTATAGTGCGTCCTAACACCAGCCACTGCGGAATGGGCGTCTCCGACTTTAAATATGAGGTGAATATGCGGGCCAAATGTTGGTGTATAGAAGTAAACTTCTTCCACCAAAAGTTCTTAATACAATCTGGTCCAGCACCGGAAAAGTTCTTCGTGCCTCTATGTGCTTTTTTCACCTCTTCGGCAGTGACTGATGGGCACTCCTCCTCAGATTTTATGAGGCTGTCGCAAAACTCTTTGAAGTGGATGATATTGTCAGTATCTTCTTTCAACTCTAGTGTTTTTGGGATCTTGTACACCTCTCTCCAAAAAGTTTTTACCTCCTTGGGCTTGGGTGGATTTTTTACAAAAACAGGGGGATTACTGAAGAGGCGTGATGGGTCAGCAAGAAACTGTTGATTCTCCCTGTTCCATCTCTCCCTCTTCTGTGTCCTCCTCCTTGCGTCAGATAACAGCCTTATTTTGTCAACAATATGCTGCTTGATTATCAGCAGCTTTGACTTGTTCAGTGTGTGATTCAAGGTCCTTAGTTCTTGGGCGAACTTTCGAACCCTTTCCGTGAACAGTCTACCAGATGTTATGTAGTCAATCACACATTGAACACGGGACGCATTCTGTCTTGCCCATCCAATTTTCTTGTTCAGTTGATGCAAGCGTCTTCTGGTCTTCTGATCCATCGTCGGTTTCAGCCTTCGATTTGAATCAGCCAAAGCTCTCGCAGCACCATAAACTGAGCAATTGATGGTCCAGAGGTCGGACTCTTGCGAGATATCTCCACGAAGGGAGGCATCCATTTCAGCCAGATCTTGGGGCTTAAGAGGAACTTGCATGTTGATGTTTCTCCTTGTACTGAAATTGCGATCATCTTCCAGAAGGTGCCTGCTTTCTGCGGTTGGTCTTAATGTCGTTTCATCTTCGTCTGCAGCTTGTTCAAGCAGCGGTTGAGGAAGCGCTCCGCGTACATATCCATTTTTCCGGAGGTAGTCGGCTTGATTTCGCAAAGACTGATGCGAAACGTATTGAAGCTCTGAGTGTTTCTGACACCAGAGAGTATGCATACGCGCCATAAAGCCTCCGCAAACAGGGATAATACTTGGATATAATACTACATATAATAATAATACTACAGGGATAATACTACAGGGATGATACTATATATATATATATATATATGCCTTTCAAGTCCATTGTGAATCACGTTTTATCAGAAAAATCAATTTAGTTATGAGAAAAACTCTTTAATTGAGAATTTGTTGATAAAAATGTTTATAAAAAACAGTAAATATTAACTCATGCTAACTTTTGTTATAAATTATGACTATTATGAAAAATCATAGGAACTAACGTGAAACAATTTTTTCTATAAGAAAAAAACATTAGTAACAATTTACTTATAAAAATTGTTTACAATAATCAACTTCAATATTAATAGAATTATTTCTGTTCTATGAGTGCAATAATTCTAGCTGATAGTGAGTTTCTTTCTGTATTTTATCTTGAGATAAAAATTCACAAAGCTGAAATGGTCAATTTCGTCACTTTATTTGTTTATATATTGTTTCTCGGTGACAAGAATTGAAAAGTCGCACACCATGATTCTCTCAAAAATGTAATGATGCGCATTTCTGAAATAAAAATACTTTAAGATCGGTTAAGAAATACGACCTGTGGACGATTTTGAACTGTAAATTCCTATTCCAGAGTGCGTCTCTATTATTTCGAGTCGACTAGATATAGCCATTCACTAAAATCACAGTAAATGACAGATATTTTTTATCTAAAGTTGAATAAAAACGTTTCAAACAACTGCCAACTACATATCAAGTTGTGAATGTAGTTGTAAGTCCACCTCCGAATACAAATTGTCCGACGTCCGATAATTTTATTGCAGTTGACAATTTTTTCCATTTTTTTAGCAACTTTAAGATAAAAAGTATTGGAATTTACTATGATCTTATCATTTCAGAGATAAGAAAAAACAATAAAAGCGATAAGAATCAAAAGTTCGCTCAAAGAGACAATATTTTCAATATATGATATTTTTGTACGTTACCCATTATAATTTTTGTCTTTAAACTTGCCAGATACATAGAGACAGAGGTCCACAAAATTTTTATGTGGTTATAAAATTTCCAGTTGAGGCCCAGATTTTTATCCAAGGACTATTCGAAAAAATTGCTTTATTTGTCCCAAGCTAGCCTCGGTTGAGTTAAACAAATTTATTTCTTCAAACTGATTTATGAAATATAAATATCTCAGAAGGACAAGCCTGTCTATATACCATGCGATAATGACTATACGATATATCTAATGAAGCAATAGAATAATTATCAGTTACTTTTTCAACCAAATTCTTCATGAACGCAATAATCAGTTTTCCCATAATTGCAAAAAATGAGGATCGTTTATACACTGGTCTTCACGTGGGTGGTCATCCTGAATTCTCTTGGTGAATATAATACCAATCGCTATTCCTTTCCAAAATCTGCTTGAGTGCGTCCTAAATTCATACGAATTAATTCTGAATTCATGCCAAAGGAATGCAGAATGTGCGTGTTATAAAAAGTGGAATTCGTAGAACATTGCTTACTGATGCAGAATTTGACCGAATTTCTGAAACGGAAAGTACATTGAGTTAAAGTGGAAGTAGAAAATTGTCGCTCAAAAAATCAATAAATTTTATTAAACATCCTGACGAAAGGATTTTTTCACCTCATTTTTTAATTTTTTTTGTGAGCATGCCAAACTGCGAGTTTGCGCTTAGGCCCACGTGCGCATGCGTCGTCGCATCCAGCTGAACAGCTGATGTCGACTGACAAACAGTGGTGTCAGAACGCGGATATCTCTGGCATGCGCAGAAGTGATTTCTGTGTATGTTTAGATCGATACATGGCGTTACATAACCTAAAAATACACAGACATGACTACTGCGCATGCAAAAGATATCCCCGTTCTGACACCACTGTTAACAAATTTTAGACCGGAAAGTGAATAATAATTTCTTTTAAATGTAAAGCTGTATTTGGTATCACTCTTGAAAGTGGCCTACTCTTGTAATATTTTTCCCTACTTCCAAAAAAATGTAATCCTCTGTTTCTTCTTGCAGAGTTAAGTTCACAGTTCGAGTGCCTGCCTAATGGCGAACCTATTCCGGGTGTTCCTCGTGGCAAACAATATTTTTCTTTTTTTAACTGGCAACATTCACCTGACATGTCTCTTCACGAAGCCAAACATTATTCTCCTGGCAGGTCTCTTCTTACAGCCAAACATTCTTCGGCCAGGTCTCCTTCTCCTGCCAAGCCGCCTCTTCGTGTCAGGTCGAGGTCTCCTCATAGAATGTATATAGCTTCACCTATCAAACTTGCTTTTTCTGACGTAGTTGGATATAGATTTGACCAGCTTGAATTTATTCGGCTTACTAGCAACAATGATCCGAACCGGAAATTCGAATTTAGAAGATACACTTTTCCTGTGGATAAACGAATTAAAATACTCGAAGGAGGAAATTTCTATAGGCCTATATCAACCCAAGAACAAATTGTGTTATCAACATTCGATGGTGACGTCTTTGCAATATTGGAAAGTAGTAATGTTCTTGCTGGAATATATGCACCTAAAGTTCCCACTAATCGTACGAGACGGGCAAAAATAAACATGGGAAGCGGCACGATTACTCCATTAACCAAAGATGAAATAAGGTCAACTCCAGTAGGCTCCATACGCCCAATCCTATTCAATTTTAGAGTAGAGAATGTAAATCACAATCTTTCATACCATTAATTTACTCACACAAAAATGGAAGTATAAAATTGTTTGTGATCCGAAGTCGGCTTAAAATGTTATAAACAATAATAAAAAGTGAATGTATGTATTATGGTTCCTGAGGCTTCAATGTTTCGTCAGTGCCCCAGTCAGTCTTCTTCGGAAACAAGTTAAAAAATTTCCTTTCCTTTCTCTCATGAAAATATTTTTTGAGGAAAATCATTATTCGTTCATCAGTCATGAGAAATAGCTAAAAAAATTTCAGTGACAGTAACTATGAAAATAACTAACTTCCCTCAGTGACAATAAATTTAGAAATATTTGTTCTGACTAATATATGTATATTAGTCAAAACAAATATTTCTAAATTTATTTTCACTGAGGGAAGTTAGTTGTAAGAAGGAAAATAATCGATGTTCGCATTATTTTATCATTATAAATAATCTTAAATAATGAAAGTTACTTATTTCAATAATTATATTATAAATAAAAACAAAAACACAATCTTCATTTACCTATATGAAGGCTTTGAAAGGTTATTTATTTATTACCTCGACATAAACAATATTTTTTATGATTTGAATAAAATATTTTCATTCTACCCAAAAAAATGAAATTTTAAGTAAGGGCCTTGTACTTCATTTCACTTTTTCGCGTTCAGGTATCAGCATTTTTATTTTTGAATATTAATATTACAATTAAAAAATTTGAAAGGCAAAAAATGGAATAGAGAAATTTTTTGGATTTATTTTGATAAAGCATTCAAAACATCAGAACTTTTCTAAATTTAAATAATTTTAAATTAAAATCCATAAATCCAGGAAGGATTTAATAATACTATAAAATTAAAAATTAGAAGGCCTTTAATGTATGTAGCATTATTTCTCAACTACCATCATTTTGATGATTTGCAGCTGATTTAATACTAATGAAAGATTATTTCTCCACCACATATTCGATTGAGTTTTTCATTACCTTTCCATTAATCATAAGTACTATCAGAAAAAAATTGTTCGACCTTGAAAACTGAAGATCAAAAATGAATTCGACTTTTTTCGAATTTAGGGTTCTTTTGTTTGTGTTAAAAAAATGCAAGCTCTTTTCCTTCAAATATCTGCAGGTTAAAAAATAGACACATTATTCATCATATGTAAAATTAAACAGTCGGTAGGCAATAAAAAATGCTTATATTCAATATAAAGTGAATGAAGACCCAATCGAAACTGTAATGAGAACCAACATTTTTAAATTGATATTAAAATAGTCATAATAATATATCGATTTTTAACCTGAAAATTTTAAAAGGAAAACACCTAAAGTTTTTTTAAAAAAGAGCAAAAAAGAAAAAATTAGAATGAAAAAGTAAAAATGATCATTATCTGTGTGAAATTTTCTAATTGTAAATACCTTTATATTATTATCAATAATATTACAAAGTTTTACACCCCGTTGAATTTTGAGTTTTAAGAAATTAACTCTAAAAATAATTCAATGTTGTCATTTCTTTATGAATATTTTGAATGATAATCGTTTTTTATCAAACCATCTATTTACAATCGACAAGTATTTCTGGACGAGGGCTTCACAACTAGACCGATGGAGTGTACATTGACTACAAGTGAATTCAGTGACTTCACGCCAGTGACTTCAGCGAAGGTGCTCACCTGACTTCACCATTTTTTATTAATACAGGTTAATCGGAAAACCATTGGCCAATTGAGGAATTTTCCAAGTTCCACAGCCATTGGCCATGACGACATATTGATCAGCATAGGTCAATTATTGTATGATTGCCCACTGAAATGTGGTCAAGTACAGTCATTGGCCACCTCGTTGGTCACATCAGGTTATATATTATTCATGAGCACATTGAAAGCAAAGTGATTAGCCATTAAATCTTATAATCATTTGCCAGAGACAAAAACTGTTTCTGACATGATTTCCTCTAATCATTCATGGCAACGGCCATACCACGCTGGAAACACCAGTTCCCGTTAGATCACTGAAGTTAAGCAGTGTTGGGCGTGGTTAGTGCTTGGATGGGTGACCGTTCGAGAATAATAGTACTGCGTTGCTGTTGGCGGTCGTGGGTGTGGTGAGCCCACACTTGTAGTTATTTACTACAAGAAACTATCCACCTAGAAAAAACACTACCCGAATCGAGTAGTGTCACGCATACCCCTAGAGGCTCGCCGAAAGGGAAACGGCTTAATGGTATTCATAAGAAAAAGTGACAAACAATTATACATGGTTGATAAAAAATTTGGGCAATTTTGAATTAAGTTTTGCAAAGCTATGAGTCATTTGCTTTCCAGATATTGTGGCCAGTCACTATGTTTCCGCTTAATTCACGAGGACGTTGATCGGCCACCCATTTATAAATATACAGACATCATTTTAAAATTATTGTAGAATACTAATATTGTGCAGTTTCATTCTCCAAACTAAATTAAAGTCGGAAGTTTTCAGCTAAATTTATCGTAACTATTTAAAAAATGATAATTTTCAACACGTGAACACTCTTTACCTCAACAGCTTTTCGTTTAAATTTCTTACTCGTTCAGCATCACTGATTTCGCTACTGCACGAAAATAGCTTGTCAACAGCACGCAGTATTTCCGAACGGTCACCCATCCAAGTACGAACCGCGCCCAACACTGCTTAACTTCAGTGATCTTACGAGAACTGGTGTTTTGCGTGGCGTCGCCGTTGACGATATATATATATATATATATATATTTTTTTTGTACCATTAAGCCATTTCCCTTTCGGGGTAGGCGTGACACTACCCGATTCAGGTAGTGTTTCTAGGTGGATTATTTATTACTAGTACTACTAGTGTGGGCCACCACACCCACGATATATTTTTTTCCTTTGCAAGAAGATCATACCTTTTTAAGATTTTTAAATAATTGCAAGAACATTTTTTTTTAAGTCAATTTTTAATCCGATTTTTGTCTTCAACTCAAGCTCACATCTACAGTTTTTGGAATTTCTTTATAAAATGTATAGGAAGCATTCCTTATAGTGTTACTGTTACTGTGTTAATGCATGTCAGTCCCTTCCGTTATGCTTTTATTAAACTTCGCAAAAAAACGTAATTTTTTCAAGTTTGAACATTGAAAATGATATTTGCAGGTATATTCATGTGCATGTTCGTAATCAACGCATCAAAAGACATCAGTACACGCATTTCGGAACTTCACACCCAGAAGGAAAAAAACAGCCAGATGAATGCCAGATTTAAATTTAGGGCAAAATTACTTCGGAAATGATGCGATTCATTCCACAGATACATAGGAGACATTTTGTTGACCAGTTTCTTTGATAAATTAGCTTCATACATGAACAGAAAGAAGAAAGAATAACTTATGCTGTGTAAAATTATTTCATTTATTCGCAACAAAGATACAGTTGAACTATGCAATGTTGGACACTTCTGGCTTAAATGAAACACGCACTTGGCAAATATTTTATTTATGCTCTCTAGTGAGTTATTTTTTGATATTACGGTTTCCGTTATTGTATAATATGCAAAATTAGTAGCAGGTGGCTGACAAACTACATTTTGAAAATGCCTTGATTTTTCCCTGACTAATTTTTCATTTTCCTTGACCTGAACTTGGAAGAATTCAGAAGAATTCAATAGATTTGGAAAAAGCCAAGCAATTCCATCGATTTCCGTTGAAGTGTAGTCAACTTATGGGCATTTCAGGAAAGAATTCGACGAAGTTTCTAAAAATTCTGATGAATTTCAAGAAATTCAAGTGAGCTTAAAGCAACTCTAAATGTGAAAAAAATCACTCAATTCAGTAAATTTAAAATCAGTTTATAAAAATCTGAGGGAATTCAAAAGAATTTGATAAAATGTCTAAGAACTCGAGGTGAGTTTAAAAGATTTCAGGATGAAAAAAAACTAAAGCAATTCCACAAAATCCACTGAATTGAGTTAATTTAGAAGAATTCAAGTGAATTCAATAAATTTGAGAGAATTCCAAAGAATTAAGAGAATTAAAAATAAATTAAGACGATTTCATTGTGGATTCCAAATTGATTGCAAAAAATATTGGAAAATCTCTTTAAATATTTTAAAGTCTAGGAAATCTCTCACTTCTTGTGAATAAATTCTTTGAAATCCATTAAAATATTATGAAATTCTGTGACGTCTTATGAAACCTCATGATATTTCCTGTTATCTTGTAAAATTTATTAAAATACCTCGAGAGCTTTAAAAATCTCTTTAAATTGTTAAAATTCTCGGAAATATGATCAAATCCCTCGGAATCTTTTAAATATCCTTAAAATTTTCCTTAAAATTAAAAGTTTCAAATTATTAAACTTCACTGAAAATTCATCGGTATCTTTTAAAATACCCTAAAACATTTTGAAACCTTTGAAATCTTTTGAAACCCCTTGAAATTTCTTGAGGCTCTTGACAGTTTCTCGGAATTTTTGAAAATACTATAAAATCTCGAAAATCCTTGAAAACTATTGAAATCTATTAAAAAATCGGCACTGACTAGTATGACAGAATTTTTCGTAAAAATAACCAATCAAGTATAGCGCTAGGACTAGTGTTGCGAAATTTTCCACTGTGTTAGCCCTGAACGAGCTGCAAAAAGGTTACGGAAAATTCCGTAACGATAAGTATGTATGGACATGAATTCAATAGTGGTTAATCCATGGGTTAATTTATTGAAAGGGAAGTGACTGAAGTTATCTTTTTATTTAGGGATTTTTGTGTCTTAATCTTTACAATTGACTAAAAAGTGATTTTAGAAAAAAAATTAATTAAAAGTGATCGTGCGGCAGCCCTGATTATTCATTCAGAAGAAAAGGATCTCTCTCCTCTCACTTGACTGGGATTCGAACACCAGATCAACTGATTTCCGGTCAGGTGCACGTACTGTGAATAATGGAAATCTACAATATCGATCAAAGATAAATCCTTTAATACAGAAAACTTATTTCGTCATCACAGACTAGATGGAGATATAAATTCAAATTTATTAAATTCAAATTTATTTAGAAAAAAGGATCTCTCTCCTTTCACTGATCTCTCTGTAGCTCAATTGGTTACAGCATCTGACCGGAAATCAGTTGATCTGGTGTTCGAATCCCAGTGGAGTGAAAGGAGAGAGATAATTTTTTCTGAGTAAATTTGAATTTAATAAATTTTAATTTATATCTCCATCTAGTCTGTCATGACGCAATAATTTTTCTGTATTAGAGGATTTAACTTTGATCGATATTGTAGATTTCCATTGTTCACAGTATGTATGATTGGATTTCTCAACGGATCGCTAATTACCATCTCCGATGATAATACAGATTCATATTTATCATATCGATGGGTTTTACGAATATTAGGCTATTGTTCCTTTACCGTTAAGAAAGCGACTATCGTCACATTACGAATAAGAATTAGTCTATCGTTCCCCTGCGGATAACAATTAGTCTAAGTTCATTTTTTTTGAAATTTGGTAAACAAGTAGAAGTGTTAAAAAAAAGAATCTGTAAAAATGTCTTGTTTTGAAAGTTATAGGAGCCTTAATTACGTTACAAACTGTAATACAAAATACTAGGGATGGGTAACGCTCAGTGAGAATCGATTCTTCGATTCCTCGATTCCGCCGGATGCGTCGATTCCGAGGAATCGAAGAATCGAAGGTAGGAATCGATTCTTCGATTCCAATTCTTCGATTCCTATTCTAGTATTTCACCACTCCCCGCTTCTCAAAAAGCCCGCGTAAATTAAAAATTTCAAATGGTTTTTTGAGAGGTTTGTTGTAAAAATTAAAACCAATGCAACACATATAAATTTCAATTCATGTTTTGATGTTTTTTTAAGAAAATTTATAAACTTTCATTAATTAGGTTTTTTTCTTTAGGAAAACGAAAATGGGGCATAATTTCTGAAGTGTACCCACCTCAAAAATTAAAGTTGTCCGATCGGGCTAAAAATTGGCCTAATTGTAGTCCTGTTAGATAGTACTTCTCACACCAAGAATTAATTTATTGTGATCATTATTTATCAAAGTGGAGGGCGTAAAATTTATGGGGTTTTCAAGCAAAGCCTTACTTTCAAACGTTTGTAACTTTTGTCCTGTTGCCTGAAACAAAATTTCACCTCGAATATTTTCGATAGATTTTTCCACAAAATTTCTGGTGGTGATAACGATTTTCAAAAATTTCGGCACTTTCTTTTTCTTCAAAATAATTTTGAAAGAAAGCTGAGATTTTTTCCTATGAGATCTCCAATTTTCAGAGTGGCAAATTAATTCGTCTTTGAGTAATAGAACGATACGTAAACAAGATGCCGTGATAGGGTGAGTGGCGCGCGATTTCCCCTAGTGCGCTCACGCCGAGGATCTTTGTGCAACGCTTTAGTGCTAGTTTTTCAACTTAAGTAGTATTATATGCCACTAGAATAACTGCTCTCTGCATTGCCAGGATGAATTAACAAGGCCTGCATTACGGTCAGTGTAAAATTGATTGGGAATATGCTTTATAAATTATAAGTGAGAATGCAGGTACAATAAGTGTTCTAGCAGGAAGTAGTGGCACACATAATGTGTGCGTTTGCGTGCATCATGAGAATGTCAAGTTGATGTTGAATGAAATAAATATTCCATATTTAACAGAGGATACTGACATGGTGCTCACAAATTATCACGACTGCCTGGATGCTATTGTATGTCCTGACTCTTAAAGTTCCTGTCATTTAGGAGAGTGTGAAAACTGTCCAGGTACTGCAAACTTGAAAGATAACATCACAAAAGCTTTTGATGAACATTGTATTGATGAAGTGAGGTTTGAAATTTGGCTACAGACCGACAGATGTACTCTTAAGACTCTGGTAATCGATACGGATGAATTCGTAGATGATTTCTGTGAAAGGCTGTTGAAATTAAAAACTCATCACTTCATTTCAAAGGAGCAATCATCTTTTTTCAAAAACCTGAAGGAAAATTTATTGCCTGGGGAGTTCTTGATTTGCTTTGATTTCGCTGAGAATTACGCCTTCATAATTCAGAATGCAGCGCAATCATTCCACTGGAATAACGACCAATCTACAATATTCACTGTCGTGATTTATTATAAAAACGATGGAGAGCTCAAGCACGTAAGTATCGCAATCATATCTGATAACTTAGCTCATGACACGGTGGCTGTTCACGAGTATCAAAAGATAATAGTAGATTACTTGAAAACTCATTTCAGGCCAAAGAAAATCTACTATTTCACTGATGGTGCAGGGCAACATTTTAAAAATAAGAGTAGCTTTGTTTATCTCCAAGCCCATGAAGAAGATTTTGGTATCCAAGCTGAATGGCACTTTCATGGTACATCTCATGGTAAGGGTGCATGTGATGGTATTGGAGCGAATATAAAGTGTAAGGAAATCGAAATTTTTTTCAGCAGCAAAGAAAATCATGCCTTAGCCACCGAGTTACTGAAAGCCAGATTTGACAAAGCTGTCACGATACCAGGTACATTAAAGTACCACGCTTTCATTTCCACTCAAGATGGAAAACTTCAACTCAAGAAGTTTTCTTCCTCTGAGAAATACGACATCCTCTAGAATGGCAAAAAACAGAAACCGCAGAAGAGGCCTGCAAAGAAAACAACTGTTGAAACTATCGCCAAAAAATCGAACAGGAAGACACATAATATTACCATATAATATTACTTAACTTTAAAAAGTGCCTCCCAAGCGTTGCACATAGATTCTCGGCTTGAGCGCACTAGGGGAAATAGCGCGCTACTCACCCTATCACGGCATCTTGTTTACGTATCGTTCTGTTACTCAAAGACGAATTAATTTGCCACTCTGAAAATTGGAGGTCTCATAGGAAAAAATCTCAGCTTTCTTTTAAAACTATTTTGAAGAAAAAAAAAGGTGCCGAAATTTGAAAAAAAGTCAAATTTATTTTTGATTTTCAAAAATTCGGGTCAAATTTTGACTTTTTTTGAAAATAATTATCACCACCAGAAATTTTGTGAAAAAATCTATCGAAAAGATTCAAGGTGAAATTTTGTTTCAGGCAACAGGACAAAAGTTACAAACGTTTGAAAGTAAGGCTTTGCTTGAAAACCCCGTAAATTGTACCCCCTCCACTTTGATAAATAATCATCAAAATGAATTAATTTTTTGTGTGAGGAGTACTATCTAATAGGACTATAATTGGGCCAATTTTTAGCCCGATCAGACAACTTTCATTTTTGAGGTGGGGACACTTCAGAAATTATGCCCCATTTATTTTCTCTTAACTCGATGATCGGAATCGATGGCGATTCCGACAAAGAATCGATTCCTGGAATCGATTTCGTAAAACCAAGAATCGATTCCGAAGAATCGAAGAATCGACGCCAAGAATCGATTCTTCGAAGGAATCGGAATCGACTTGGCCATCCCTACAAAATACTGGAGTTTTGAATTTGTAGAAAATGTTCCGACGAATAATAGGCTATCTTCCATATAATAGCATCTCAAATGTAAATTTCTCAAGTAACACAGCGACACAAAAAAAAACTTTTTTCGGGCCTGGAGGCCATACCATGTTTACTATATGTTTTTGGGGTCGCTGAATCCGAATCCGAGGTCCAAAGAACCCCAGCACGTCAGGGTTCTGACATAACCTCAAAAAACCTCATGAAAAAACTTTTTTCGGGTCTGGAGGTCAGGCCATGTTTACTATATGTTCTTGGGGTCGATGAATCCGAATCCGAGGTCAAAAGAACCCCAGCACGTTAGGGTAGACCTCGTAGAACCCATCGATATAGTACCTAGCTTCCATAGTTTTTGAAAAGCAGTGATACTCAGTTAATATTTACACATTTCCATGAGGAAAATCTATTCAGATGATACTCTAAAGACAGAAAATTGAAATGCAAAGGTTTCTTTCATCACATGATATGCAGAAGCAAGAGAGGAACATGCAGTTGGGTATTTATTACTATACTGAGAAAATTATTGCTAGAGATTTGAATGTATGTACCTGTCCCTTTACACTCTCCACTTCATAGTCCATACCACTCTAGTTCAAGCTACTCATATGAAATTGGTACTCGAAGAGCCTCGATTGGCATGACCATGCCACGCAGATTTCGCGTAGGTACTCTTGCGTGTGAACGCCATGTGTGTACTGTATATACATATATATATATACAACCAATGGGGTGAAAAGTAGGCAGGATGTGGTTAGTGCAGCAAGGGGAAAGTTTGAATTTTCCGGTATCTACAAGTAAACATACTCGCAATGATTGATCGAACCGTAAGAGCAAGGACACTAGGGAGAGACACTGGAAAGGTAAAGCAATTCTCTGTTTTCTACAACTGACCATTTTCTCCAATTTCAATTACTCATCCCACTCCAAAGCCACAGGAAACTACCAGAAATATCCAATTCAATCAGTAAAAACCTGCAAGGACCTTTCCTGGGCAAAATAGATTTAATGGTAAATGAATTCTGTCAATGGCACTTTCTGAATCTAGGATTTAAAGGATTCTATTACTTCCTTAAGCCTTTCTTAATAAAACGACTCAGAATAAGGTCTATCAAAAAATTAGGCCACTTCTAATCCAAGATTCCTGTCACCGATATCTCAAGTATAAATCTTAGTTAAAGCTGTTAAATTTAGCATGGACCCCGAGGTTGCTGGAGAAGTTGGTAGATATTGGTAACAGTAATCTTGGATAGTAAGTGGTCTAGTTTATCTACTGCTATATTCTAAACGCATATAATTATATCCATTTTTTGAGTGCATTCATTTATAATAAAAACTAACATGCATAAACATTAGGCTGTCCCAAAAAACAAAAAGTTTCCAATTTTACTTAGGGCTTTCTCCAGTCTTATCGGGAACCACAAAAGTGAACAAGCGTTTTTTATTTTTTAAATCAATACGCTCCGCTCACCATCTGAAGTTTTTCACAAAAATAATCTGAGAAGATAAAAATGACATTTTCTACCCTCTTTCAGTCAATAGTTGAATTAAGACTGTCATTGAAACAATTAGAAAGCTAATAAACAGTAAAAAGTTGGGTTTATTTTGAATCGGATATTGACCCGAAATTGAGACTCTGTATTTCTTAGACGAAAAGAACTTGAATTGAGTCAAATTGAGTTGCTAAACAAAAGGAAATTACATGAAGCTCCGGAAAAGACTGATATAAGACCTAAAAAAATAAAAAGCATCAAAAGTAAGCCTAGTTCAAGGCAAAAAGTAATTTTACAAAAAGATATGGGCCAGTATACGTCAGAAATATCAGGATCTAAAAGTAGTCGTTCGATTTTAATAAAACTTGAAGGAAATATAGTGTTATATGAGATATATTTCATTCCCAAAGGATTTTACCATTGTTTTAAATTACTGGGGTTACGCTAGGTTGAATTTTGGCATCACATTTTTTGAATTATCGACATTTCTAACTCCGCAAAACGAATTTCAGTGAAACTTAAATGGACCAGCCTTAAAAAATAATAAGAATAATTCTGACTAGACAAAAATAAAAAGTTACGTTATGGCCAAAAAACTTGAATTCAACCATTTTTTTATCTTTTTATTTTCTTCTGATTGAAACTAAAAATTCTGATTGTAATTTTAAATCATGTACTTTTTTCTGTAATACCTTAAAGTTTCATTGAAATTCGTTTTACGCTTCTAGAAATATCGACAGATACTTCAAAAAAATGTGATGCTGAAATTCAACATGGCTTAACTCCCGTAATTTGAAAATTAAAAAAAAATCTTTCGGCCACGAACTGTCTCCAACATAACACTATCATTTTGCCAAGTTTCATTAAAATCGAACGAACACTTGCAGATCCTAATATTTCTGACGCATACTGGTTCATATGGCAAAAAACGTTAGATTTGGAAGTTAAAAAAAAATTAATTACTCTGCATAAATTTATAATTTTTTCAAGTTCTTGACCTTATTTTGAAGGTAAGTCTCTTAACTCTTCATAGTATTTTGCTAACTTATTGAGATATTTATAAATTTTTTTTCTAGATTCTATCTAATTGTTAAACTTGATGCAAAAAAAGTTGAGACATTTAAAAAATATGTAACTGCTCACAAGAGTCTTTATTAGAATTTTTCGACTATTTTGTATCAACATTGACGTAGGATATAATCTAAGAAAAAAATCAAAACATTTAAATTCAATTCATACACTTTGCCTCAAGCTTGCCCTTGTTATCTTTTGTGCTATTATGAGTAAAACATTTTCAATTAAATACAATGAAAAAAATCTGCCCGCTTAGCGGGCACATTCTCATCGCGCGCAGCTCGCTTCGCTCGCAAATTTGAGCGCGCCTAGGGCGCGCACCTGTTGGGTCTCGCGCTTCGCGCTCGATAATGTATTCACCTAGCGCTACGCGCTCGGACGCATTTGTCTGACACTTTAAGCTCAATTCCTCTAGGTTTTCGCACTTCGTGTGCTCGTTATTGCGCGCTTCGCGGGCTATTAGTAAGTTTCATCGTTATGGCCTGATTTTCGTTCAATTATGTCAGTTTTACATAAAAAGAAGAACTAATTTACTTAAGGTTCTACCGACCTTAAGGAACACATTCTCATCAAGACACTTGCGCTTCGCGCTCGATGTTTTGTCTAAAAATTGTGTAAACTTCGCGCTCCACGCTCATTTCTGTTGATCGCATAGTAGAAACTCAAAAGTTTGAGCGCGCTCGCGGCACGAAATTTGGTCGTCGCGCTTCGCAACGACCATATGTGACGTTCTATGTCCTTAAATAAAAATGACTAAATTTGTATTTCATTCAAAATGAGGAAGGAAATTCCTTTACTTCAGCGTATATTTCCGTATCTTTCTAATAAATCCTACTATCGGATTGATTTTTTCCAACTATCTGAAATAGTGATGCATGTCGATCATTTTAAAAATTTTCAAAAATCTCATCAGATTAAATTAAAAACTTGAACACCATACTCATCACATCGAGACGATCGATCACTCAGTCGAGATGATCGTCTCGTCTCGATCGACTTTTTTCATTGTATATTCTTGATCTCCATTACATTTCAATTCCATTCAACTATGTTTCAAGCGAATCTCGATTTTGTCCAAAAATGATCGATATGCATCACTAATCTGAAAAGGGGAGAAAAAAAGTATCTAAGTCATTTTTGGAACATATATATGATAAATTTTTAAATGATTATTGAAAAATGGACATTGGAATTTTGTTTGGTTCTCTTTCTTCTATATTCCCGCCTTAAGTTTATTTTGGAGACTAAAAGGTTATGGTCAGTATTGCATTCAGAGTCCATCATGACTCTTGTATCTTTTACTAGTTCTCTTAGCCTTTCATCCACAATAACGAAGTCAATTATACTGTGGCTATTTTCTTTTCGCCAGGTGTACATGCGGATCATTTTATGTCTAAACTAAGCATTTGTAATAAATATGCCCTTTTCTAAGAATAAGCTAACTAATTTTTCCCTGTTACAATTTTTTCTTCTTGGATCCCCAGACTTACTTAGCACCCTTTCTGTATCTGTAACCTGACGTTGGACACCGAGGCCGTTCACATCTCCTAGCAGAATGATTCTTTCACCATGATCGCAAGT
>CAKNXH010001864.1:83197-95673 GCA_932178445.1 Andricus quercusramuli | reverse complement strand
GGGGAGGAATGGAAACCGAGAGAGTCGCAATTGTTTGATGTTTTATGTTGAGAAGGACACCAACCTTCAGCAGCGTTGAATTAGATAGAAAGTTCCTATTTTCGTATCAGCCAATTCCCGGCCTACCTCTAGGTAAGGAACCAAAAAATCTTTTTTTTTCTTTGTTTGGATTTGTCTTATCTTGCATAGTTTGATCGTAAAATTAAAATTTTTTGATTTTTAATTTTTTTTGTGCAATAAAAATGTGAATTTTCGATTTTTCGAGGAAATTCAAAAACTCGTTTAGATAATCTTGTAGGGCGTGCAAAAAGAAACATTTTTCTTCTCCTGACTTTTTTTCGTATCATGCGTTTTTCGGCTGAAAATATTAATTTTCGTTTCTTTTTTTGGATTTTGAAAATGCTATAACTCTGACAATTTTCTTTTTATCGGAAAAAGTCATGAGAATAAATTGTTTGAATTTCTGAGTACTATGGATAGCCGTCCGTGGAATTTCTAAATTTGGAAAAAAATGGTCTAAGAAGGTTTGAAAATGTTTTAACTTTTTGAGTTTTCATCGAAAATATCTGGTTAACGAACTCGATCTCTCTTTTTGGTCCCACGAACTGTGTGCCAAAGCACAATCCAATCCGATTAGTCTTTCGAAAGTTATCCGATATACAGACGACGACGACAACGACGACGACGACAGGCAGACAGACAGACACGGACGTAAAAACCATTTTTTCTGACTCGGGGGGTCTCAAAACGTGGACATTTGACAAAAACCGGGGGGGTTAAATTTCACACCAATCTAATACCTTCTCTAGATGAGAATGTAATTAAGACACTTTAGTGACAGCTGAAAAAAAGCGTTTCCATAATTTCCGACGGTATTGCGTTACACTGTGTAACAGTGACAAAATACTTTTCACGAAACATAGTAGAAATTATAGGTCTAGTGGCCAATCGGGAAAAAATGAGAAACCTCAAAATATTTTAGATTGTAGCTTGGTGATTTTTCACTGTGATAAAATTAACTATCTGTGGTTGAAAAGATGTTTTGCAAGGCTGTGGGGTATTCAAATCAAAATGAGGTTTGGTGTGTAACAAACAAAATATAAACCACCAATTTTTTTACATTTTTTCCATCATTTATCAACAAATTGAATAATTATAAAATAATAAGAATAAAATATTGCAAAATGTATGATCAAATTTTTCAAGATGATGAGGAAAGGTCTACTTGTACTGTTAAAGTAATACCTCCAAAGTGTACTCCACTAATACAACCTTGTGATGTTTACTTTTACAGATAAGTACAAAATTTAATTTAAAAAATGCAAAATTATTCGCAATTTATTGAAGAAAATCAGGAAATTAGTTCTCTCGAGGATTGTATTAAAATTCAATCAATCGTTCATCAACAGCTCTCTTCTCCAATTTTTTTAGAAATTACCAAGTATGCCTGGTCTGATCAAGTGGGGTTTCCAGAAGAAATGCGAAAGACACCTTGCTCTTGTAAAAAAGCTGCATTTATTTGTTGTGCAAGCTGTCGACAAAATTGGTGTTTATCTTGTTTTTATGATAATTATCATTCAGGATTTTGTATTGTTAAAGTTCATTGATTGAAATAATAATTTCTAATGTTGTGAACATAACATCACATGCATTCATTGTATTTAATAATATACTTCTTCACGAAAAATAAATGGTAATGCTTAAAAGAACGCGCGCTACGGCTTTAGCAAATAAGTACTCTTTGTGAGTACGGATTACACACAAAACCTCACTTTGATTTGAATACACCACAGGCTTTCCGTCTCCTTGTGAGTCTTTTTTGTAGCATAGTGCTATAAGTGATATATAATTTAATTTGTTTTTATATTTTATTGATTTTAGTCAATAAAACTATTTTTTTATTATAATATTTCAAAAAAGCTGACTTTTAATTTTTGTAACAACCCGTTTTACTGTGTTATACGTATCTCGGAAGTAGAAAATGTGTCCGCCAATGAAAACTTTTTTTTTTAATATTCCGTTAAGGCTACTGTAGAATGACACCCTTCACTTTGAGGTTTAACTGATGCTTGATTTTGTGAAATGTTTGACATATGTATTATACTATGATGAGTAAAATTACATGAAGCGCGTACTATAGAACCTGCTTTCAGCAGATACCACGAATGTTCCAGTCTGTGGTAAGCCAGTACTTAAAGCGCTACGTCCACTGACGATGTTTAGGCAGCCTTTTGTTCAGGTCGATATGTAGAGCTAGAGCCCATCGAACGTAGAAATGTCAGTATCCTGTGATGATATACGAGAGCCAGTTCGTCAAGGGGTGGCTAAACAGAGGATGCGGACGCGAACGGGGGATGGATGGATACGTTGTTGCCAATATCTCGGACAATTCAATTAGATGGTTATTAAGCACCTGTGCACTGACAAGGTTACCTACATGCTTCATCGACTGACTAATGCATGCACTAATACACTAATACATGCACATACACTGCACTAATACATGCACGCATGCATGAATCCGCAATTGCATGCACCAGAATTGTCCACGGTTAGGTACTCTTAATGAGCTCTCCACTTTTGTGTCCAGCCTCTTTGACATTCCAGCTCGCATTCCACTTTCACGGTGTCTAGTGATCAGGCAATTATGTCATTTTCCCCAACCTTATGCCGTTGACAGTATCAACTTTCCTTTCCCACATTTCCAGCATTTATGGCCTTTTGGAGTGCAAAACTGTATCGGGAATCGAGAGCCCCAATCATCCCTTACCCACCACCAGTTCCTCACTACACCTTACGGCTTACATTATCCCTTCCCTCGTCTTTTAGAGTGGTATCCCCAGATACCACATTTTCCCTTCCACCTTCAGATGCAACCTTTTCCTAATGCGAATGAAGATACCATCTTGTGTGAACTTCCGATGTTTTAGGAATAACCTCTAGCGCCCAAGCCATCAGATGATCCTCACGCGTAACCTCTCAGGGCCTCCCGCCCAAGCATCCTCCAGTGAAACCCCCGAGGTCTTCCTTTTTCATTTAATTTAAAATAAGTATAGGGAAAAAAAGAGATTGGGGTATGGTTTCGCACCTTGTCTCAAATGCCCTATAAATTGTGATTGAAATGTGATTTTGATGTGTGTATTCTTTAAACTGAAGCCGTTGAGGGCCTGCTAGAGCGAGGATCACTTTCTACTAAAGTACGACCACTTTTAAATCGCCTTGACCACTCTTTAATTTGAAGAACACTCATATACTTATCACCATACTCATCACCGCATCATAACGATGGTTTCTGAACATTAATGGTCTAATTTCTGGCAAAATTTAATTCATAATCTTTGTCCGGTCACAGAAAAAACTGAAGTTAAATTTTATTGCATGCAAAATGTTCAGCTGTTAAAGATTACATGCTATTTGGCGAAAGTTTATCTTACGATGGAATAAAAGCTGTCGTCTGCTACGTCCTTCGCAGCAATGGAAAAGCGGCAAAGTATACGTGAAAAGCTATAAATCAGGACACTAGAATTAGAACAACCTTTTACTTACCTAATTGTTATTTTAAAAATAATTAGGCTTTATATATACTTCCTGCCACAGTCGGTATTGTAGGTTAGGAACAAAACCAAAAAGTAGGAATCGAATTATATTTGAAGTTGGAACAATCAGTGGCGGATCTAGGTATTTGAATTCAAAGTAACAATATTTGAAAAAATTCCCGAATTGGGAAATTCCCTAATAATAAAATTTTCGAATATGTAATAAAATTTCTGATTAATAAAATTCTCGAATAATGAAATTCCCAAATTGGAAAATTCCCAAACAGATTATGATATCACCGAAATGGATAATTCCCAATAGTTTATAATATTACCGAATTTAAAACTTCCCGACAGAAAATTGCCAAATTATAAAATATCCGAACTAGAAAATTTCCGAATTCAAACAAAGATAATAATGAAATATTTTTATCAAGAAAAAAATTATTTTTAATGTTTGAAGTTTCTAAAATTATTAGTTATCTTTGAAATAACGATAATTGAAAAAAAAATATATTTCTGGATGAAAATTGTCTCCAAATATTGTTATTTTAAATTCATACAATAATTTTAGAAACTTTGAAGAAGACAAATATTTTTTTTTTAGAAAAATATTTGATTATTGTATTTTTAAGAAATAAATAATATTGTTTGAAAAACAATTTTTTTATTGTTTCGGGAGTTTTGTAATGCAAAAATTTTCCAGTTCGTATATTTTATAATTTGGCAATTTTCTAGCGGGAATTTCAAAATTCGGTAATATTATAAACTGTCGGGAATTTCCTATTTTGGTAATATCATAAGCTGTTCGGAAATTCTTTTTTCTGGAATTTTCCAGTTAGGGAAGTTTATTACATATTCAAAAATTGTATTATTCGGGAAATTCCCAAATCGGGAATTTGAAAGAGTCATGAATTTTATTTTCTAGAATTTTTCAGTCGTCCAAAAATTTTCATCCAAAAATACATTTTTTCAATAATTGTTGTTCAAGATTCCCGCAATAATTTTATAAACTTTAAACATTACAATTCTTTTGATAAAAATATTTGATCATTGCATTTCTAATAAATAAATAATATTCATGAAAAAAAATTTTCATTTGTCTGAAATCGGGAATTTTATAATTGGGGAATTTTCTAGTTATTTGGATATTCTAGAATTCGGCAATTTCATGTCGGGAATTTTATTATTCGGGAATTTTCCAATTCGGTAATATCATAAACTGTCGGGAATTTCATCATTCGGGAGTTTTTCATTTCGGTAATATTATAAACTGTCCGGGAATTTTATTATTATGGAATTTTCCTATTCGGGAATTTCATTGTTCGGAGATTTCCTAATTCAGGAATACCTGACAGAATATACTTAAATTTCCATCAATATTATCTTAATATAAAATCTTATCTACAGTACAAAATTAGGATTTTCAATTTACATTCAATATTCTTGATAAATATTTATTTAATAACTTTTTAAAATAAAATTTTACGACTCAGGGTGCCCTCATACGTAACAAAAATTCTGAGTTCAAAACATTATTCAAAAAATGAAATGATAAATAATAATAATTTGAAGCATGAAATAAGGTCGATAGGAGTTGTAGTTGTTCAGAAAGCATCTTTCAGCTTTAAAATTTTACTTCGTAGAAAGGCTTTTATATTGAACTGCAATACCGACGGATCTCGAAACTTTCAAAACGGAAATTCATATCTCATAACTTGTGAATTATGGTTAAGATCATAGTAAATATGGCGACTTTTTCGAATGTTGTCAAGTGCTTTATTGACAGTCATCAAAAATATATAACCATTCGTCCGCGAAAAGTGCAATTATTTTAAAAATAGAATGGTAATAAGTGCAATGTTTTTAAAAATCTCGCGTCCTGGTTTCTAGACCAATTCCATCCATGCTTCACACTGTTCTTTACACTGCTGTGAACTACAATCTACATAGCAGAAGACGCTTTTTTTACTGACAAACAACTGACAAATTATTCCGAGATAGTTTAAAAACACGGAAGTATCTTAATTTCATGTAAAGTTTATTCGACAAGGTTAATTTTTGTTGCAGCGAAACTTTCGTCGGAAATTGATGTAAAGTTTATCTTCTGTTTTTTCTGTGGTGCGTTCCGTCATCCTGAAATGAGACGCGTACGTGGTTAGACGTTAGCGCAATAGCATACACTACTCGAATGAAGATTCGCAGGTCCATGACTTTTCGTAGGGGGCCTTACAGAGGTCCCCCCTAAATGGTAACTACCTGTTTTCGGTAATAGCACAACTAGGTACAAAGTTAGAGCACAAGGTCGGATACTTTTCGAACAGACCTCGTACACAAAATTTATGTAGTAAAGTCAATAATTATCTATTTAAACGTGCCAAACTTATCCTCAATCATAATACTGCAGCGATAAATGAAGGTTCGTCGGGCAAAATAGCGTAAGTTCCAAAACGCGAATTTTACAGGAGTCACAAAAGACTGTCTTTATCACTTTTAATTTTAGAAAACTTGCAAAAACTTATCGAGATATTGTCAGACTCTATTGGATAATAAAAAGAGCACTCTAAAAAAATCAAACATCTCCGAGAAAACCCTTACGAAAGGAATGGTGCATCCGAAAAACGCCGATTTTGACTCAGAAAGAGTTGCATAACTTTTTTGTTATTGAAAAAAAAATAGAAATCACTTTCGAGCTATTACTTAGCTCTAACGAAGCGCAAAAGAGGCGCTTAAAAATTAGAAACAATCTGCAGATAAAAACTCTTGTCAAAGAACGGCGCGCCCAAAAGACACAACTTGAGACAAAAAAAGCTGAATAACTTTGTTATTTTTTATCATAAAAAACGAACAAGAAAGCGCTTTTGAGCTATTACTTAACTCTATCGAATGATGAAAATAGCATCCTCCTAAAATAAACAACCATCTCCGAAAACATACCTTGTCAGTAGTACGGCGTGTTTTCAAAAACAAAAATATTGAGACAAAGTGTTGCATAACTTTTTTATTTTTTAACTAAAAAAAAACAGAAGGTACTTTTGAGATATTGCTTAGCTTTATTAATTGTAAAAAGGATAAGTGAAGGAAAAGTAATTACTTTTTTTTTAATTGCCAAACATTGATTTTGACCCACTTCAAAAACGAACTGGACAATATCTTTTAAACGCGCATGAGTTCGGTCAAAATAACTATTTTACGCCAGTAAAACGAATTTTCGAAATTTAGCAGTTACGCACTTTTATCCGACGACCCTACAAATATTAATCGAAACGACATTAAGGGTGATTGCGAAAAAGTTGAGCATTTTAGAAAATAAGATTTTAGAAAACAAAAAAATTTCCAAACCGCCTAAAATATATACATTTTGTAATTAAGGTTTTATTTATCGTAGTGTATACGGATCCGGCATATTTTGCCGGATTGTACTTTTCTCTTCCAGCATATTTAGCCAGATTGTAATTTTCTCTCCCGGCATATTTTGCCGGATTTTAATTTTCTGTTCGCGGTATACTTTGCCAAATCTTAATTTTCTCTTACGGCAAGGCACCTCTGTGATTGGTTACAGAAATAATGTTGGTTGAAACCCCTAGCCCTTTCCAACGTCTCGTGGGGGGCGGTAAGGCACCCCTGTGACAGGATACAAAAGTTACCGATCTATTACCATGACGAATTTCTAAAATTTCCTTAAATTATCATGTATCATGTATTTCATAATTTCTAAAATTTATGGAAATTCATCATTATGGTGGAAATTTATGAAATTTGTTGAAATTTATTAAATTTGTTGGAATTTATGAAATTTCTAGAAATGTATGGAATTTGTTGAAATTTATGAAGTTTGTGAAAATTTACGGTAAAAATTTATGATAATTTATGGTAAATTATGACGTTATTAAAGATATGCCGGAAGATAAAATTGAAATCCGGCGAAATCTGCCGGAAAAGAAGATTAAGATCCGGCAAGGAATACACATATATGCAGATGACACAAAAGCTCCACCTCCGGCATCAAGATCTCCCTTTAATTTTCTATTGTCCGATATATTTGTGCAAACATCAACTTTTGAGCTCGTTTCAATTAATCTAGATTTTTTTGCATTAATAATAAATTGTTTGGAATTCATCATAAATTCTTGGGAATTCAATTTAGTATACGATACAATATGTCGGAAGAGAAAATTAAAATCCGGCAATATTTGCTGGACGAGAAAATTGAAATCCGGCATATTTTGCCGGAACAGAATACTCGACCTTTATTTATATTAAAGTGAGAGAGTATGACGTTTTATACAAAATATTATAAATAAATAAAAAATACATCTTTCAAGTATAAACTAACTATTTTTAGCCGGAATTATGAATGGTTTGAATAATTATTTTCGGGTTTTATCCTATAAAATAACAATGCAGCGTGCCAAAACATAAATGTTATGGGCAAGGTAGCCAACCGCCCCGCATTCGCCGGGACGGTCCCGCATTATTACCTTCTGTCCCGCTTTGAAATTTGTCCCGCAAAGTGTCCCGGAAAATTGGGGTAGCGTCCCGCATGTCCCGCATTTACTATGCTTTTTATACAATCTACACTTTTTTGGTAAAAAAATGAATATTCACTACACTCGCACTACAGTCTTTTAAGTTTATAATATGCGCGCATAAGTAGCATAAAGTTTTTCGCACTATGACCAAGGTAAGGCCAATAGGCCCTAAAAAAAAACGTCTTCAGTGGTAAGGTCCGGTCGTCCCGCATTTTGGGTCTTGATAGTTGGCTACCTTGATTATGGGACAGACTTTTATTATACATTGGGAATCTCATTTAAGACCGTCCTATTTATGTCGTTCCGAGAATTATTGCCGCAGCGGGTTCGTGAGCCCCTGTGGTCGAGAGAGGCCCGCGGGGTCGAGAGAGGGTTGATTGTTTACGTTCTGAGCGTTCGCATGTTGTGTTCGCCATTTAGGAGCATGCCCGAAAACGGACTCAAATGGGATTCCCAGTGTATAGCAATTTTTCATTTTATATCTGTACTTTGCCAACGGCAATACCACGCTGAAAACACCAGTTCCCGTAAGATCACTGAAGTTAAGCAGCGTTGGGCGCGGTTAGTACTTGGATGGGTGACCGTTCGGGGAATACTGCGTGGTGTTGGCCCGTCGTGGGTGTGGTGGACCCACACTGGTAGTATTTATCCACCTAGAAACACTACCCGAATCGGGTAGTGAGGCAATGAACTTTCGAGTTCGAAATGCTAATCAATTTTTATTTTTTATATCTGTACTTTCGGATAGGTGCGTGACAAGAAATTTTACGTACTTTTGTATGTATAATTTCTGAAAAAAGTGATATAAAATTTTAAAAATTTACCAAATTATGCTCTTGAAACATTTGAAAGCCATCTAAATGCTGAATAAAATCAGCCCAATATGATGTTATTTTGACCATTTTGTAAGAAGCTAATGCAAAAATAATGCAAGTTGTAATGCTGTATTTTTAAATAAGATTCGAAATCACTAATATTTTTCAATATTCTTGGGCTCATTTTAGAGGTAAGTTTCTATAAAATCGCAGTACTTTATCAGCACAATTAAGGCTCCAGATCGAATAAGAATAATAATAACTTGAATAATATGCAACGTCATATGTTATATAGCTGCATACAAAAGACACTTTTGATTTATTTATTTTCTTATTCAATATTTTCAGATGAGCATTCATGGGGGGGGGGGGCATTAATAAAAGGTAGTCCAATATTTTGTTTTCATTATCCTAATGGACGGTTGTAGATGTAGACCAGTGCACATTCGTCAGTTGAATTACACAAAATATGTTGAATTACACAATAAATTAATTAGTTCCTTCCAACAGGTTCAATTTGATTTTTACGTTGGCAAAGTAATATGCGAAGATAAAAACTTGATAAATTTAATGCAGATTGATTAGAAATTCGCACGTAAGTTTCTTCGAGCTAACTCTGAGACTACACGATTAATCTGCCATTCCATTTGCAAACAATAACACAAGAGTCAATCTCAACAGGTGTTCAGGATCACATTACCCATGAATTCCGTTTGATCCATGATTGTAAATGTTTACTGACCCATTACATTGTGTTGCCGCTATCTCTGTACGGCAAAAGCACTGTTCGTGGCTTGCACAGCTTTGAATCGATTATGCTAATGTAATCAAATACTCCCTGAAATAAGGTAAGCAATAAGATTCATATAAAGAACCTTCTAAAAGATTGACTTGAGACATTTACATGTAAATAAATTAAATTCAAAAGTTCAATTTTCAGAAAAGACATTTGTCCATTTACCTGCAGCAAGTTAAAACGAGTGCTTCGTTCAAACTTTTCATTGTACTTTTACAAATGAAATATCTAAAAGAGATTTTTTCTCTGTGCTCAGATTAAAGTATAGCAAATGTCCTTTTACATCATTGTAGAGTATGCGGCCTATAAAAAAAGTTCTTTATTCGTAAATTTTTTGAGTATAACAGTTTTTCCAGAATTCGATATATGTTCAGCGGATTCGTAACTTAATGTGATGGTCGTTACTAGTGATGCATGCCGATCATTTTTGGATAAAATCGAGATCTGCTTGGAACATAATTAGATGGAACTGAAATGTTATGTAGATGAATTTGTAACGAAAAAATTCGATCGAGACGAGACGTTCATCTCCACTGAGTGATTGTTCGTCTCGATGTGATGAGTATGGTGTTCAAGGTTTTCATTTAATATGACGAGATTTTGGAAATTTTTTTTAATGAGCGACATAAATCACTAGTCGTTACATCCTTGCGAAAAAAATATTATAGGAAATTCTGTATAGGCCTATAATGATTTTCTTATAATTTTTTCGCGATTCTAGAAAAATCCGTATAGAAAATCATGATGAGAAACTCAGTATAGGAATAAATAATGTTAAAATATTGAAAGAAGTGATACAAAAAACCGGGAAACTACAAACGAATGATTGATTTATTTACTTAAGGTCGAATTACAAATTATTTAGAGAGATATAAACAATTTCAAGGACAGCCAAAGGTTTTTTTATTTTCCAAAGATTTCATGGGAGTTTTTTGTGTTACTTAATTTCTTTTTTAGCGTTTGTTAAATCCTACATATTATTAATGATAATAGTAATAATAATTGAAAACAATACATTATCTGTAAATATAACTCAGGGCCTGCCAACCTTTTTTTACAATCTTAGGCCTGGTTCTAATAAAAATGAAAAATTGTCTTTCAGGATTTAAAAACTTTCCCCTGAGTTTGCAACAAAAATTTTCTTCTGTCTCCGCATTGTAGATGTAGTCAAAAAGCACTAAAAGCAACGCACTTCTTTTTGGATACCAACAAATGTTTTTATGAAGTCTAACATCCAGAAGAATAGTTCGGGGCAAATAAAATTATGCCTGTATAGCAATAATGCCATTAATAGGAGAGGGGTAATGGATTAATGGTGGAAGTTTAAAAAGGTTTGATGTTGTGGGGATCAAGGAGAGGCTAAGAAGGGGGAGTAAATAAGAGAGGGAAGGACGTTGAGGGTAAGGGGTGAGTTGAGTGATCGAGGATAATAAGGGAGGGGGCAATGAAGAGGGAGAGGAGATAATAGTAAACCTGGAGACGGTAGGAGGAGAAGATGTTCATGAATGGAAATAGGGGAGGGGAGATTGATGGGCAATAATGTTGGGGGAGAAACAAGAGGGAAGAGGTTCGACATGAGGTTCAGGGTGGTATTGAGAGAGTGAGGGTGGAAGAGTGGTGTGGTATTGAGAGAGTGAGGGTGGAAGAGTGGTGTGGTATTGAAGAGAAGAAGGGTGACAGGATGACGAAGTCACCAAATTTGGGCGGGCTAGAGGAAGATACCGATGAGGTGAGAAAGGGCGACCGGTTGAGTAGAGCGGAATTAAGGAATTAAGAGAAGAGAGAGAGGGGCAAAAAGAGATGAGTGAAGAGGTGAGAGAAGGAGGGTGGAAAGGGCGAGAGAGAGGAGTGAAAGAGGAGTAGAATGATGGTGGGAGGGAAGATCAGAGGAGAGGGAGTTATGGGGTTGTATGAGACAGGATAGTTTAGAGATGAAGCTGAGGGGTAAATTGAAGTTATGAAGGAAAGAGAGGAGGGGACTTACCATCATGGAAGCCCATGGATGATTTTTTTACATACTACTTATGTACAAAAACAAAGAGCCAATAATAAATAATTAAAATCTTCAACCATTCTTTTGTTTAGTGCTTCCACAGTTATCCATTAGAGCCAACGACCATACTTCGCAAAATGAGCATTCGTGATGTTAAAAGCTTCTTTTGAATTCTCTTTTTCAGTTAGCTTTTCACTCTTCATTGAGATCACAGAGAAACATCTTGCATGGATACATGGGATATAAGGTTGGGTATATATTCTGTCTACATAGGGACATCCGGACCAAGAAGGGTTTCATTCGTATATTATGTATCATATAATCCTTTACCACCCCACTCCCATGAGAAACTTTGCTCCGTGATCCTCTGTTAGTCGAGAAAAACAGAATTAAAACAGAGTTCTGCAACGCTCATTTGGTCGGCTGAGCGCTTGCGTTAAACACGATTAAACATCAAAGCCATGAACTGCACAAACCCGTCTCTACTATTACGTGGTTAATTAGAAACGACAGGGGGGTTAAGTTCACTGCGGATCATCTATTGTCCAAACCATGCGCCCATGGACTGTACCTAAGGAACGTGTCTACTTTATTACCAGATAATGGCTTTTTAATTAGTCCATTGTTGTTAAGTAACAACTTCTGAATTCTGTTACTCCAAAGTTCTATGCATTTAGATTAGGATAAGATCATTTTAAGTAAATGGTTAGTAAATTTTTGTTAAGTAACGCCAATACTAGTTAGTTGAAAAAATGGGAGTGGTCGACCAATAATGTCAATCTGATTCGCAATTCTATATAAAAT
>CAKNXH010001864.1:56348-83097 GCA_932178445.1 Andricus quercusramuli | reverse complement strand
TGTGGACCCCCCCCCCCCCCACGAAAGTAACGTAGCCGTTGGCTAAACACGGATTTCATGTTTAGTCTGCGAAATAAATTCTTTTAAATAAAATTAATATAGATACCGTAGGGAGCATTCACATATTACGTAACATTAAAAAGGGGGGAGGGGGTTCTTGTTTCGTTACTGTCTGTTATGTGGAGTGTGGGAGGAGGGGTACTTTGACTCGAGTATGTAACATTTTTGATTGCCTAAAAAAAGCGATGTTACTAAATATCTCGAAAACATCGAACACATTGTTGTCGAAAACCTGATTTGTTGCGACACTGCGTGAATATAACTTTTAGTGACTGTTTTCAGGTTGTTTATCTATTAATAAAGATTTATGAATTCTCTGCAACATCAATTTTGTTAGAATTGATAGAAGATAATATTTAAATTGTGAATGATTGTTTAATATTGGGAAATAATTCTGTTCTTAACATTTTTCTACCACACTATAGTTTCTAAACTTTTTTATATTTTTAAAGAGTTAAGAAAAATTAAATTATGGGAAAAACTTATTTTGAAGAATTCGAACCAAGAAAGTTTAGAAGCTGTTTAATAATTTTGAAAGACTTGAGGAAATGAAGTTTTTTTTATGTCTTCTGGGAAAATTTTAAACGGTTTAGATTCAATTTTAAAAAAATAATTTTAAAAAAAGAGTGTAAAAGACTTTAAAGCAAGATTTGGCCATAATACATAATTTTAGAACAAATTTGAGTAAGTTTAACAGACAAGTGGGGACGCCCAATGTCAGTCCAATCAACGTCTGTAAGACGTCCAATGTCCTAAAGATGTCTTGAAGACATAGGACATTCTCAGGACATCTTTCGTACTGACATTAGACGTCTTAAGAGCATCCCTAGGATGTCTGAAAGACATGTTTCAAAATAGGTCTGAGGGATGTCCCGAAGGGAGATATTTAGAAGTTTTTAAACGATTCAAAAATAATAAAAATTTATAAGTTATTTTAGGAATTTTGTAAGATTTCAAAACAATGAACAAAATTCTTTAGGTTCGTAGGAAAAATTAAAATGATTTATTTCGAGAAATTAATTTGTAGAGAATAAGAAGAATCTGAAGAAATGATTCCCTCGATTTCGCCTCGGGCATCATGACGCGCAGTACAGGAATTTTCAACGTCCTGCCCTTGTAGTGTAATACACTATTTTTTGCATGATTTGAAAAACTCCTGGAGATATGGCTGAGCCGAATCCAGATATATATTCAGTTTTTTGATAGGACGATTAGTTTTGTTTAAATAAATTCTCCAATTTTTAAATCTATGTGTACAGCTAAATTGAGGGTCGTAAAGGTTAACTTTCTAGCAAAAAAGACAAAGCTTCAACAAAATACAAGAATTTGTAAAGAAAGAGTTGCAGTTTTACACACACAAAATTAATTTGTTATCAAAAGAGTTGAATTTTCAAACCTCAAAGAGGAATTTGATGTAAAACGAATTTTCCCCAATATAATAGTTAATATTTCAACAAAAAATACTTTAATAAAAAAATAAAAAAATGGAATAAACACATTTTCAGTTACAATAGTAATTCTCAACCAAAAAATGTATTTTTTAACAAAATGGTTAAATTTTTGGTCGTGGCTATGGGTACCGAAAGTTCGGTACGAATAGCCCGATTTTTTCGGTACAAATAGAGCTGAAAAATGAACCAAAATTTGTACCGAAATTTCGGCAAATATAGCTAAATTTTTTCGATACGCATAGACACTTCCTAAAGTTTTAAATAAAGAGATGAATTTTTAGCTAAAATTATTTTTCTTAAAAAAATAATGGAATTTTAACAAAGTAGTTCAACTTTCAATCAAGTAGTTGAATTTTTATGTAAAAAGATGAATTCTTCACGAAACTAGCTGTGAATTCGATCGCGAGTGTTTCCACTTCGTATGTATTATATGGTGCTCATTCCACGAACACTTTGCTTCCCGTTAGCAAATGTATTTCCTTCCTCATAGAGGAAGAATTAGTTATTTTTTTAAATAGACAAACCAAAGTCTTCATTTTGCTCAATTTGAAAATAGAAATTTACAAAAAGTACAAAATAATACAAAAAATTTTTAAATACAGAGACAAATCATATTTTGTATTCAAAATGATAATTTTTCGAGCGGGAAAAGGGAAAGAAAAAGTTTTGTCGCATCCTATATGCCTTTCCCAGCTTGATGATTTCTTTACAAAAATTGTCAGAATTACTCTATTTGAAAACGTATGATCAAAAAGTCTTTTCTATTCATGCGTCAACTTTGAATTACGTTGAACAAAAAGTTTTACTATAAAATTTCCCCCAAATTTCATCAATTTATCTGCAACCGTTTTCTAATTGTCGTGTTCATAAAAAAGTGTAACATCTACACACACACGCATCCGGACAATTGCTTCGAACATTGTATTAGACATTTTTTAATTGAGAAAGGTTTAATTGATTGAATTTGAAATTGTTGGAAAATGTTACCATTACAAAGCTTCCTCTATGAGAAAAAAAATGTAATAGTTTATATTTCGATCAATAATGGTTTTAATTTAATTAAGAAACAGTTGGAATTAGATGAATTTTCAACTTAAATTATGAATCTTCAACAAAAATATTAATTTTGAACAAAAGAATTCAACTTCAACTAAATAGTTTAATTATTAGCCAACAGGTAAAGTATTAACCCTGACGATTAATTTTTTTCCAACAAAAAAAAAAGAATTTTCAACAAAATATAATAATTTTCAACTAAAAAAGATACACTTCCAAGCAAATAGTACATTTTTTAACTGAAAGAAATCAATTTTTTCAACCGAAAATGGAATAGTTAAATTTTTAGTTGAAAAATTAATTTCGAACTAAAAAAGAAATGAATTTTCAATGAAATAGTCCAATTTTCAACTACAGATAATTCTTGAACCAAAAATAATGAATTTTTAATAATTAAACGGGATGAATTTCGAATGACAAATATAATACACTTTTCAATCGAAACGAGTTAACTTTTAACCAAAACTATTGTTATCAATATTCGAGCCAATAGTAGTTTTTGGCGCACCCTAATATCGTTAGTAGCGGATTATAGGCCCTCTCCAAGCCCCCCCCCCCCCCCTCCACCATATAAAGAATCTCAACTTAACCAATTTTCCCTGACCATTAATATTCAAACACCAGCATTTTATACTTGTGATATTTTCCAGATAAGATATTTTATAAACGGAAAAAAAAACAATGTTTCAGATAAAAATTTAAAATTTTCAAATTTAATTATTTATTTTCAAAAAGTTATTTTTCTACCATAGAAGCTATACATTTTTTTTAAATGCTTAAATTTCCAACAAAATAATTAAATTGTATACCTAAAAAGATGAATTCTTAACAAAAAAGTGTAGTAGTTGAGATTTCAAGCAAATAAATGAAATTTCATTTTAAAAAATGAATTTTAAAACCAAAAAGATGAATTTTCAAAAAATTAGAATTTTTTAGTCATGAAAGAAAAATTTCACCTAACTTGTTGAACCTTCAAGCGAAAATAAGAATTCTCTGTACAAAAATTGAATGTTCTGTACAAAAATTGAATTTTCTGTATAAAAATGGAATTTTCAGCACAAAAATTAATTTTCAATAAAATAGTTCACATTTCAACTAAAGGGATGATCCTTCATTTGAAAAAAAAATTTCAACAGAGTAGTTCAACTTTTATCCACGTAGTTGAATTTTCAATTAAAAATATGAATCTTCTACACAAAAATGATTCCTTAACAACGTGGTTCGATACAAATTTTCAAACAAAATAGTTGAATCATCAAGAAAAGAGGATACATTTTCAACCAAACAGTTGCATTTTCATCCACAAAAGATGAAATTTCAACTAAAACATATGAATTTTTAAATCCAAAAGAGAAATTAAAAAAAAAAGGTTTGAATTTTCACCCAAAAAAGATTATTATGAGTTTTAAAGAAAAAGTGAAATTTCGGTTTTTACAGATATACATGAATTTTCAACCCAAAAAGACGAATTTTCAAAAAACAGTTGAATTTTCAACCAAAAAGGATGACTTTATAACAAAATCGTGAAATTTTCAACCAATTAGTTGCATTACTATCCAAGAAAGATGAAATTTCTACTAAAACAGGTTAATTTTTTACAAAATAGTTGAATTTTCAACAAAACAGTTGAATTTTCAACCAAACAATTGCATTGTTATCCAAGAAGAACGCAATTTCTACTGAAGTAGATGAATTTTCAAATTAAAAGGCAAATTTAAAATAAAATATTAGAATTTCATCCAAAAAATATTTCAGTTGGCTGTTCAACACCGAAATATTAATTTCAAACAAAAAGTAAATTTTCTGCGAAATAGCAGAGCTTTCAGCAAAGCAGTTAAATTTTCAACCAAAAGGGGTGACGTTTTAACAAAATTGTTGAATTTTCAACCAAACAGTTGCATTTTTACCCAAGAAAGATGCAATTTCTACTAAAATTTTTTAATTAAAAATACAACTTTTTGAAGAAATAGTTGAATTTTCATCCAAAAATGATTTCAGTTAACTCCATTTTGAATCTAGAATCTATTAGAACAAACAAATGATCTGACTTTAAAAAAAATGGTTGTTGGCTAGGTTCAGTTTCCACTTACCAGGTTTCTTTGGCGTGTAAATTTGAATTCATATTAAATTTCTGTACAATTACTGCGAGTTATTTGTTTCATTTGCGAATTTCCAAAAATTGCGTACATGAAGGAAGGACACCTCCTACCGTAAAAAGCCGTAACTAAGTCCCCCCCCCCCCCCCGGTTCAGCTGTTACCTAATTTAAGTACGGTCCCTAATTTGCAAAAGCCTTTTCTCTTTTTTTTTGCTTCTTGATTTGCATAGAGCAAAATAATAACTAGGTGCATTACAAAATCTAAACTGCTAGCAGAGTCGATCGATTGACGAAGTGGTGCACTGCACGCTTCCGGATTTCCGGTGATGTAGAAGCGATATAATCGCAACGATTTGAAACGCGTAATGGTCAGCACCCATTTCTGGTTCCTGTCGTCGTCTACCTTATCAGGAAATGGAAGCGTCTTTAGTTTGCTAAACGAGAAAAGACTTCGTAACATATTTAAAATTATTGTCCATTCTTAAACTCTAGTTTTAACTTAAATGTTTATTTTATTAACTTTTATTTCTCATACTATTACTAAATTTTTTAGGTTTCATTAGGTTTGTCAAATTTATTTATTTATTTAAACGATATAATAAAAGGTTTATACAGAGGAATTCTCATCTTAAAAAACTCGATGCGATATACGAAATCCAAACTATTTCCCTCCACTTGAAACTCGATCACCACCCGAGAGCGACTTTTCCAGATTCGAGGTTTGAAATCGTTCAGAGAACTTCGTATATTTCAATCAAGAAAACGTAAAAAAGCAAAGATCTCCAGTAGAAGCACAAATGACAAATCTTTGTGCACATAATAAATATCTAGAAGCAAAGTGCGGATCTTCCAGAGTCGCTTTACATCGTAGAATGGCTTAAGTCGTGTTTGTAGAGATAAATCGAAAAAGAATTATTGGAAAAGTTTTTGGAAGAAGAAATACATATAAGAATAATAATTTAAACACATAAGTTAGATATTAGAGTCTTTTTAATAAATAATACTGAGTTATAAAAAAACTCAACATACTTTTCACGAGAGATAGTAGAAATTATAGGGCTAGACTCTAGTGGAACTAAAAGAAAGTGTCATATGTGAAACTTCTTATACATCCACAAAATCTGATTTTATATAGTCAAAACGCGTGTTTTGGTAGGTGCATGTATATAATAATAATTCATAAATCCGCGATTTTTTATCCGATTTTCAATTCTTTCTTCGTTTGAAAGTATAAAAACACATATTTTTAACCACAGATTGTTAATTTTATGACGGTGAAAAATCACGAAGCTACAATCGAAAATATTTCAATGTTTCTTGTTTTTACCCGATTTTATCAGCAACGAATTATTGGATTTCAAAAAATGTCATTATATTGTTGTTAAAGTTGAAAAAATCGGGAAAAAATTAGAAATTTCAAAACATTTTCATTTGTAGCTTCGTGATTTGTCACCGTGATAAAATGAACAATCAATGGTTAAAAAGGTGTGCTTTTCTGCTTTCAAGCGAATGAAAAATGGTGGAGTTATGAATTATTATATACATGCACCACCCAAAAATGGTTTTTTGACCATAAAATCAGATTTTGAGGATGTATAAGAAATTTCGAGTATGTCGCTTTTTTAGTCACATTCAACTTCTAATTGACTATGAGTGGAAGGAAAAATATTTACCATGTTTAACAAAATTTATTAAAAATTCGATAGAAAATTAATTTTTAAATGAGATCAGCATTAAAGATTCTAATTATTTTTGAAGTTATTAATAATTATCAAAAACATTGAAAATGCAAAAATTTTTCGAATCATTTGCGGTGAACAAAAAAGGCAGTTTTTATTAACGAATATTAATAATAATAATTTTCTCAATTTCAGCATTTTCATTCCACCCTAATATTTAATTTATTATTAAAAAATTTCAAAAATAGAACGATGACATTTTTTATTTTATTAAAAAGTACAGAATTTCTCATTTAACATGAGCCTATTCCGGACTTTTGAGAAACAAATTCTGAATAAAATTTTCCGTGAAAAAAGAAGCGCCTTTCAACTCCATTTGGATTTGAGCGCAGGACCTTTCGTTTGCCGGACGAACCATAGATAAAAACTGAAAAATATTTGTCAATTTTCCAGTAACTGAGAGGATACATTCTTTTATTGATTTTATAGAAAATCTTACATGATTTGAGAAAGTTGTATATGATTTACAGCGGAAGTTCCTCTAATTATAGTGAGAAAATTCCAGTAAATTCAATATAATGTGATACCCGGATGAACTATTCCTCGAGGTAGAATTAAATTCGACTATTTATATTTATTCGTGCTTTTTATAAGATTTCATTTGCCAGGCGAATCATCGAATTTCAGTACTAAAATAAAAAATATACCATTTTTTTAATCATTCACAACTAACAATTTTAATAAAAATAGTGTTAATATTCTATCACCAGCTTTGAGTTTAATTTCATATTTAGTTAGCGAAACAAAATTTTTAATTTTAAGCGAAATACATACGGAAATGAAACGACTGTTGGTTTTCACGCTTCGCGCTCGATAATATGCTTATCTCACTCTCAATAATGTATTTTCCTCGCACTACGCGCTCGGTCTTTGTATTTTTCCCACATTTGTGCACAGAACTTTTGAAACTAAAGGTCAAAGCATCGACAACTGTAATTTGGTGATTGTAAATTCTATTTTGTTAAAGCTCCTTCGGCTGATGAAATATCAATAATTGGGCTGAGTAGATAAAGCAAATATAACCAATTAAATTTTCAAGTTGAATAACAAATTAAAAACATTTTTTGAACCTACAGTACTCCATCAGAGAATGATTCTTCATGAGCATTAAAGAAAATCTCTTTTATCCTTTTTCTCCCACTGCGCGGCAATTTGGAAAAGCGACAGCAATACTTTCGAGATTTTTGTGGCATACCTATTTTTTAGAGAAGAAAAATATTTTTCTTTACACATACGTGCAAAACATTCGTTTAGCCACTGTTAACAGACATAAAAAATGGTCGATTCTGCATCGTGCGCGAAGGCGATGAGCAAAATCCCCACCATCGGTGAGCAAAATGCTTTCACCAGTGAAAAATGCTCTCTATGGTTACCAAAATATTTTTCTTATCTCTTTCACTACTATTGCCGTCTAGAGTCGTAAACGGTTACTATGTTAACATCGTGCTGTGTCAGTGAGGTTACATTAGATGTCTGTAAACGGTAGGCAATCTCAGGTTTTGCATTGTAATTTGTAAAGAAAAATATTATTGGATACATCAGGCCTCACAGGCAGGTGCTCACTGCTCGTGTAAGGGCACAGCACTTGCCCTTCGGCTCAGCTTCGCCACGCCTTCGAGTTCGTGCTAAGCCTTCACAGTCGCAGTAAGCAAACCGCTCATTTAGCCTCTCGTATCGCAATATACTTTGTGGGACTCACTCTGACATAATTTTCTTGCTATTCAAAAGTGAGATATTCTGAGGGTGAATTTCACTGAATTGAATAAGTTTTCGCATTTATCTTCCGAAGTGCTTGCGGATATAGAAGTTTAAATTTACCGACAGTATTACATTTCTCGTTCCCCGGCGTCCTTCTTTTCATCGGAGCAATTCGAATGCTTCCTAATTATTTCCAGTTCCTGAATCGGGAAAAGGGTCGAGCCGTCGAATGGACTGGCGTGAGGGATGAATTCAAGAGTTATTATGTTATTGGAATCGAATGGCTGGGAGAACGGAATCGGATTATCGGAAAGGGGAAAGCGTCCTAGGTCGAACCACCCTTCGTCCGGAAACCGTGTCAGGATTACCGACTGGGAATGGACAGTTGCCCATACTGACCGAGGGGTTGGTTTACTTCATTCTGTGGGTTGTATGTATTTCTCTTAATTCCTCGCTCGTTCAATTTCGATTGTCGCCACTCACTCTATAATCCGTCCTGGCATTTTACTCTAATCGATTATTATTTATGATCAAATCTGTCCCTAACTACCATGAAATGGATCTGGAAGACACTTTTCAATTTTTCTCAGTAATCTTTTACAAAATGGATTTTTTAAAAATCCCACCCACTTTAATCGTAATTTTTTTTACAATTTTTTTCTACTATATCAAAAATTTTTTAAATTTGGAAATATAAAACTGTAATCTTTCTAGAAAAATGTAGTGCAACGAAATGTTTCGGAAATCTCGCACTGATAGTTGTTGAAGACCTGATTGACTTTTGAATTACTTCCAATTGTTCCATTAAAGTAGCATTGCATTACATGTGTGGCAATATTTCAATACACGTATGACAATATAACAATACCGGAATTTGAAAACTACAATATCATGTATTGGAACGTTACCTTACGTCTCGCAAATAATCTTTCAATGTTCCAATACATACAATGAAAAGTTCCAACAGAAATTTTTCACAGTGCAGCTATAAAAATATTATTCATAAATTTGTACTTGCGTACTTATTATTCGTGTTTTTTGTAATTATTATTAATATAAATGTCAGATTATAAAACGAAATTCTTTGGTTTATATAAATGCTGTTATATGTTGACAATTACTGGGTATAATGTGATCCAGGTGGAGGTGCCACAAAAACATGAACGAGTAGATTGGAGATCGTTCCAGCGCATCGTACGCTCGCACCAAGGAAAAATTTGCATTTTAATCGTTTATCCGACGAGGTACGATGAGAATCGCCTCGCTCCAGTGGCTTTCTCACTTAATTCCTAACGTAAGTATTACCATCGTAAATATCTGAACCATACTGAAGATGAAATCGATCTGAAATTCTGTCTTGAATGCTAAAAAAGAAAAGCAAATGATTAAACGACAATAAATACAACATTCATTAATCAGAATTTAATCTGTTATTCAAGAGAATCCTTTTTGGAAAGCTCAACACAAATCGTATTGAAGGTAAATGAATTTAACAATTACCTTCAAGTCTGCGTATGATAATTTCAGGTCAGCTAAAAATCGATGGACTAATACGTTTTCACTACAGGCTTGACCAACATTAGTAATTGTATTTTACAATTTAAACTTTTAAACTATCTAGAATCAAATTCTAGGCTTCTTGATTTCATTTTTTATCAAGGTATTCGAAATTTATTAAGATTACCAGTTAGAAACTTGAAAAATGGAAGAGTTTGAATGGCACCATCCCAAATCTAACTTTGAAACGTTTTTAAAATCGGAAATTGAGTTTTTTTAATTTTATAGTTTTAAAATAAAGCATTCAAAACTATATATTTTCATATCCCTTTAAAACAAAATTGAGCTCCCTGGAACTCCCGTGACATCTTATAAAATCTCTTGAAATCCCTTTAAATTTTCAAACCAAGTCGGTCTTATGAATCCTTACAATAGGGAGGAGGGGGGTCTAAAATTTTAAAAATCATCCTTATGTAATTAGTGGACGTTCACGAAGTGGAATTTATTCTATTCAGAATTTAACTAACTTCAAAAACATAGAAATGTGGAAATTCGAAATTAAATAATTGTTTATGGAAATTACTTATTAAAATTCATTACCAGTCGGGCAGGATGTGTATGCTGTAGTCAAAGAATCGTTTCCGCAAGAAATATATTGTTTTTCAAACGATTTCAGACCACACATATTTCACCGATTTGATGAATTTTTTTTTTACAAAGTTGTGAGTATATTATCTTGTAATGCTGTTGACGCCGTTTATCACGACTTTATCGAAAATATGTATCGAGTGTGTTGTTTTGTTTAAAGTGTCTTGTAGAGGGAAAAGAATTTTTTTTCTTTGAAAATTTAAAATTCGCAATTTTTGTAAAAACAAGACGACATATGAAAAGAGTTCTACAGAAAAGTTCTTTGCCCTCACCGGTCCTAAAAGCTCAAATACTCCCAACTTCGTAAAAAAAATGTTTTCCTCAAATCAGTGAAACAGATGTCATCTAAAATCTTTTAAAAATCCACATATTTCTGGCGGAAACGATTATGTGACTTAAGCATGTATACATTGCACAGCCTGCCCAACTAGAAGTGAATTCGGCCAATAATTTCAATTTCAGATGAATTGAAAACATCAATATTTTATTTCATGAATAACATTAAATACTTGACCGAATCCATTTCAAATCTGGCAGGGTTCTACACTTGAAATCGCAGAATCTCTCGGGGACGAAATATGTTGTTTTTTCACAGAAAATTAGGCGGCACGTATTTTTCCGATTTGCAAATACAATTTTTTCCAATAAGTTATGCGTATTTGAATTGTGTGGTTTGTTTTTCGAAAAACCCAAATTTTTTTCTTTAAACCTCTATAACTACTGACATATTTGAGATATTTTTTAATTTCTACTTTATTCTAATAGCGTTCATCGTCTTCTTTCGAATTTCACAGGCAAATTAAAGAAAGGTTTAAAATTAATAAAATGGCAGCGGGTTTTCTGAAAAAAAAATGATTTTCTCAAAAAACCCACCTTTAAATTTTTGGCCAAATTTTTTACTTATACTTTGATAATGAAGATATCTTGTAGTTTTGATGCTTGCTGAATCATTTTTGTAGCCATGGGATAGTTATTTTTTCTTACAGTCGAATTTTCTACTTTTTCTTGGAAACAATGACAGATACAAAAAAATGTTCAGACATAAAAGCTTGCACGTCTAAAAAAGTTCTATAGAAAATGTCTCTTGTTTTTTTTTGCGATATCTTTCATAGTTTACGAGAAAAATTAAAAATTTACATTTGTAGGAAAAAGAAATTCTCTTGGCCTCAAAAATGGGTTAGCCAGCATGGTGCTGACAAGATGCGTTTCTTATATTAGTATAAACCCTTCAAAAATATTTGGAAGAATAAAAAAGATGGAGCTTTCCAGAAAATCTGTTTTATTTTTTTTCTTTAAACATGAAAAAAAATATTTTCAGAAAACCGCTGCCATTTTATTAATATTAAACCTTTCTTCAATTTTCCGGTGGATTCCGAAAGAAGACGATGAAAGCTATTAGAATTAAGAAGACAATTATAAATATTTCAATTAGGTCACAAGTTCTAGAGGGTTAAAGCAAAAATTCGGGTTTTTTGAAAAACAAAGCACAACATTAATTCAAATACGCATAACGTCTTGGAAAAAATTTTGTTTGGAAATCGGAAAAATACGTATCGCCTAATTTCCTCTGAAAAATAACATATTTCGTCCCCGATAGATTCTGTGATTTCAAGTGTAGAACCCTGCCTGATTTGAAATGGATTCGGTCACCTGAAAAACCTCTATCGAAAATATTACCAAACACATAATCTAATATCATAAAGTCAATAAAAAACTTAGCTTTTTTATTCACCTTATTCCATTTTCTGATACCTTGTCGATTTCAAATTGTTTTTCTTTTTTCTTTTTTTAAGTTCCTTTGGGAATCTCTGAATCGAAGTAGGATCACGAGTATGTCGAACAGAATCAGGATAAGCTGACTCAACTTCGTAACGTGTCGAGAAACTGAAGAGTGAAGTATTTCAGGAAAGGGAACGGGAAACAAAATGAGGAAAGCGAGTGGAGCCTGATCGAGCTTGAAATCGTCAGATCAACAGTTTGCTAGTTAGATTTCCAGTGTATCTGAAGAAAATCATAGTTTTCCTTAAAAATGTGCATTTTTATCGTAATAAAATATGATACAAAAACCGTTTTTCGTCATGAAGCATTTAATAAAATGTTAATCAGAGAAACGAAATAACTTAATGAATATAATTTGGGCCGTATTATTTTTGGTAAATTATTAATTATGCAGATTAGTATATACTAACTTTAATTTTCGTTATTTTAATCTTACTTGTTGTTCTAATATTTTCATAATTTATTAACACGTCCTTTATTAACCAAAGTTTAAACATTTATTTTGAGGATTGTTTTAACATCTCTTTAATATTCAAGCAACGAAATCGAAATTTCCTAGCAACCGTAATCACGAAATATCTGTTTATTAAACTACTGCGATCGGAAAAAACTTTAAAATAAATGTGGTTAATAGATCTTCTGACGGGAAAAATCATTAAATTTATTTTAAAGGTTTTTTTAGACTCCCTTGAACATTCGAAATTTTTCAAGCAAGAAAGTAAAATTTACCATTACTAAGACCACAGGAGATTTTTTGATAAGGCTATTGGGGTAAGAAATCACTTTAAACTAAGTGCGAGAAGCGTCCCCTATCAACAAAAGTGTTTGAATTTATGTTATAGGTTGTTTTAACATCCCTTAAATATTCAAGCAACGAAATCGACATTTCGTAACAACCGTAATCACGGGAGATTTTTTTGATAAACTATTTTTGTCAGAAATCAATTCAAAATAAACGTGGAAAGCATATCCTAGTAGGAAAAATTACTGAATTTATTTTAAGGGATGTTCACACAACACTCAAAGTAAATATAAAACGCGTGCCCTGCTAACATATGTTTCCCACACTCAATTGACTTTCAACCTCCAATAGTTTAATTAAAAAATCTCCCGTGATATTGGTTGATAGGAAATGTCTATTTCCTTGCTTGAATCTTCAAGAGATGTTAAAACAACTCTCAAAATAATTTTAAAAAATTTCGCGGCTAGAATATATTTCCCACATTCATTGTGGATTGATTTCCAGTTCCAAGAGTATCATTAATAAATCTCCCATGATTTTGGTTGTTAGGAAATGTCTATTTCCTTGCTTGCATCTTTAAGGGATGTTTAGAACATCATTGAAATAAATTTAAACACTTTTTCTGGTAGTGGCCGCTTCTTGCACTTATTTTGAAGTTACTTTACACCCTGATAGTTTAATAGAAAAAACTCTCATGATTTTAGTTCTTAAGAAATGTAGATTTCCTTAGTTAAATCTTTAAGTGATGATGAAACAATCCCTATAATAAATTTAAAAACTTTTTCTGCTAGTGGACTTTTCTCAAATTTATTGTGAAGTGATTTGCGATCCCAAAAGTTTAATAAAAAAATATCCCGTGTTTTTGGTTATCAGGATATGTCGATTTTCTTGCATGAATGTTTAAAGGATACTAAAGCAACCCCCAAACATCCTGCATACACAAAATCGTAAATTTTTTAAGTTAAGGGGTAAAAAACTTTTCTTTCAGTGAGTCTAATCAAAAAGATATGAGGTATTTAGCCAAATATAACAAAAAGTTTTTGAGAAGGATAACATATTATTGATCTGCACCTTTGAAATTACATTAAAAATGTATAATTAGAGATTTTGACAAAGAGCCATTTTCTGTAAATGTGGTGCAAGGTTTTCTGCAGAGGAATTTAAATAAAAAATTTCTTATTATTTTGTTCATGGAAAATTGGAAAATCCTCAGTTAAATGCAGGTGGCACAATAAAATACTTTTAGCTCCCAAGCGACACTCGCAAATTCTCGTTGGGTCTCCGCATAGGTGCAATAACCGATTGTACAACCAGGATTAGAGATCGATAACGAGTAATAACAAGCTACGATTGGAAGTTGTCGAAGCATTCGTTAGAAGCGCTTACTCGTGATATACTCGTACATAGCTTAAACCTTATTCACAATCTCGGAATTCAGTCTCGAGTTTTAAAACCAAAAATGTGAGACCTATTATAATTTCTCGTTATTTTTTCAGACCTCGTCCAAAGAATACTCCCTAAAAATATGAATGCGTCGAATCTGTACAGCTTCTACAATAAATAAAACGAATCCTGAATTTCGTTTTTCACACTACAAATAAGAATACTGAACCCCAAAGCGAAGTGCAACTATGAAAGAAAATTCTGTTGAAATTAATTCGAAAGTGCTGTTTTAAAATGGGTTATTAAAATTTCGTTACATGCTTTTTAGATTATCAATATTGAGTGAAGCGCGATATTAAACTACAGAATCGAAGATTAGATTGATATAAAAGTTTCCGAAAATCTAGATTGCCTAGACAAAAAATTTTTCATCCCTATATAAGTATGAGTATTTGAGAAATGTACATTCTATGGAATTAAGAAAAGTTCCTATATTTGTTTGAAATAAAAATAAAAAATAAACTTTTCCCTTCTATAATTGAGAAGTAAGCGAACAAACCGTAATAAATCGATACTTTGAAAAAATTGAGATAATGATTGTTTCTGAATGTTTAACATACCATTAATTCGATTATCAAACATAAGTTGGCGAAAAAATGGTTTCTTCTGGATTTTAACATCTGTTTGTCAAATAAAATGAATGAAACCAAATTAATTTACGATTGCAGATTCATTACGCAAATACGGCAAACTTGAAGCTCCGCTACGATCGCCCGTCCTGTAAAATTCAGCTTTGACGCATTATTAGGTCCCATTGTTCGCGGACAGTCACATATAACTTTATAAAACTTAAAAAAAAATTTATTGAAAATATAGTAATCACGTATAAAATTATCTTCTCATTTCATAAGTAAACAAGAAATAATAATTTTTTTTTTTACCCATTTTTATCATTATAATATGAATGTAATCAGTGAAATATGCCGTTAAACTTTCTTTTGTTTTTCCATGACAAACACTTGTATTTTGAAAGACTCTCTCTAAAAAATTTCCTGCAACAAATTTTATTCTTAGTTTTTTCTGCGTTCTTGAGCTGTTGCTTAAGTGCCTTAATTTTTATAATATTAACGTGGACCCTTTTTCTTCGTGACAGCGGGAAAGGTTATAAAATGCTGCGTCTGAAAAGCCGAAGTTGAAGGCAAAATGGCAATTTTATAAAATAATATTGCAAAAAAACGTCAAATTTCGCTGTTTTCTAAAAATTGGAATAACTCTAGAAATAATTAACATTCTGTATAGTTCTCAAACATCATCATTTATCATATTATAATAAAATTGAGTAATAATTACCAAAATATTATTGTTAAAAATTGGTTTGAATCACGTGGTGAGCACAATCATTATTTGATTATTTGCGACTTTTTGCACGAAGTTTGAGTCTATGGTAGAACCTTGGATAAAAAATTTGAAAATATCATAATGATTTAGCGAAATACTATGAAGACCTACTTTTAAAGTGAACCCAAGAACTTTAAAGAGGTTTGCTACAGGTCAGGTGAGGTTAAAAATTCCTCTTTTTGAGTTGAAAATTCATCTATATTTGTAGGCATTGGATCTTTTTTGGTTATACATGAAAATCGAGAAGAAAATGCTTGGTTGAAAATTAATCATCTTCGGTTGAGGATTCGACTATTTTGTTGAAAATTCGTCTTTTTGGCTGAATTCAACTCTTTTTGGGTTAAAATTAGAATCTTTTTTTGTTGTTGAAATAACAACTATTACCTTTTTGTTGGTTGAAAATTCAACTAAAGAGTTAAAAGTGAAACTGCTTTGTTAAAAATTCATTTCTTTGGTTGAAAATGTACCATTTTACTCGAAAAATCTTTCTCTTTGGTTCAAAATTGTACGGACATTTTTTTTATCTTTTTCATTTGAAAATTCAACTATTTGGTTGAACATTCTTTTTTTTGTGGTGAAATATTACTCTTCTTAAAAATTAATCTTTTTTGTAGAAAATTAATCTTCTTGATTGAAAATTTATTATTTCGGTTGAAAATAGAACTATTTTATGTAAAAATTATTTTATACGGTTGAAAATTAATTTTTAAACTGAAATTTCACTAATCGATTTTTTGTTGATAATTTATCTTTTTTTATATAAATTTAATCTTCATGGTTGTTAATTCAACTATTTCGTCAAAAAAATTTGTATTCAGTTGAAATTTCATTTTTTCGATGAAAATTTAACTGCTCTATTGGTGGTTAAAAATTAATTTCTTCGGTTGAAAATTTCATTGATTTTTGTTAAAAATTCGTTTTTCTTTTTGGATGATATCTGAACAGAAAATTTAATTGTACGTTTGGTTAAACATTTATCTCTTTTAGAGAAAAATTCATCTCTTGGGTTGAAAATTTAACTATTTGGTTAAAAATTCATTTGTTTGGTAAATTCAACTTTTTTCTTGAAAATTCATATTTTGGAGTTTAAAACTCAACTATTTTGCAGAAAATTCGTGTTTTCAGCTTGAAAATTTAACATTCGTTTTTTGGTATGAATATCAACTATTATATACTTTTTGCTGAGAATTTGTGTAACTGTTATCACTAAAAGTGTTGAAAATAAATGCAGAAGCAAACATTTTTTCAGGGAATTCAGGGCATTTTTAAATTTGGATTTTGCAGCAAACCCTGTTTAAAAATGTTACTTATTTCCAGAGTTACTCCAATTTCTCAAAAACGTCTAAATTTGAAGCATCAGCCGAAAAAATAGGCCTGTAGATAATTTCCGCCGGTAGTGTAGGTTTCCTGAAAGAAGGGTAATTCATATAAATTTATTTGTAAGAAGTTCATTTAGGTGCCTATGTGCTGCGCCTACTTTAAAATGCAGTAGCAGATTGAGTTTAGACTGAATTTACGCAAGAGTGGTTAACAAATTCCCTGTATACAGTGGCCGTCGGAGCGCTTTAATTTTGAATTTCCTTCTCGTCTTTCCAATTTCAGTTACGATTGCAAGTTGACGCAATAAGCGAACCCATTTGGTTCCTCCTTTCTCTTTATATCTCTCATTCTCTCTCATTCGCTAAAGACCGACGAGTTTTGTCCCCACTCGTGATGCGGGTTTTAACGTTGAATGAAACGATAACATTGTTTTATAATAATTTGCTCGAATTAACCTTTCCTGCACAAACAGTAGCTAGAACGAGCTGCGTCTACCGAGTGTTGAGAAAAGGATATGAAACAGATTAAGTAAAGTGTATTCATTTGCATATGCTTCCACGTCAGTTATTTTATTTTTAAATAAACTTTTCCTTAAATTTATTTTTTCCAGGTCAATTATGACTTGGACTGTATATTAAAAAATCCTAAAAACAAAATAACTTCACATTTAGTATAATTGAAAATGTGTCACAAGCTTCAAACGAACAAATAAACAAAATATTATTTCTCAGTTTCAGTATTTCTGCAGGAATATTTTTTCAACTGCATGCAAGGCAAACTGCGAGGCAAACTGTGTATTAGTTTTTTTGTTTGAAACTCGACTTTTTTGTTTATAAACAAACCAATATGTTTTTACTGCTTCCATTTTAAAACTAAATAAAATTAAAAATTACCCTGTTCAAATTAGACAAATTCACAACAAGAATTAGAGAATTTCAAAATGCCGTCATACACTGATAGAAATGTTCGGAAAATTCCGACACATTTAGGATACTAAAGTAGCTGACTTGCTTGTTGGTAGCGGAAGTGAGAACGTGGTGAGTGTCAAGTGGTGAGAGGATTTACGGAATTTGTGTGGTAGGTGTGAGTGGAGTGTGAGGGTGGAAGCCGAGGAGGTGAGTAGGGTTGTGTGGGGTGAATTGGGGAGAGAAAAAGTAATCTTGAGCGTAGGGGTGAGGTGGGATTTAAGTAAATGGGGAAAGGAGGTTAGGTTAGCAAGGAATCGGGGGAATTTGTGGTCAGGAGTATTGGGCCTTCGAGGGTCAAGTGTGGTGCTCGAAAATTTGTGGGGGTGTTAAGTGAGAGAAAGGGGTGTCTGCAAGGGCTGTGAGGAATTGAAAAAAAAGGAAAAAAGGGAAATATAGGGAGAATTTGGCGGCAATAGACACAGCGTTCTGCAGAGACATCTGGCGGTTGAGAAGGGTACTGCATGGAGTGGTCCCAGTTACCGGCGGCAGAGCGGGAGGTGGGCAGTGAGTGTACGGGTAGTGAAGTTGACGGGGAGGAAATTTTCCACGTGCCACGACGGCCAACAGCCCGTGGCTCAGTGTCTAGTGGCGCGTCAGGGAGAGGGAAAGAGCGGGACGGTGAGAACGAAGGAAGAGAGAAGGTGAGGGAGAGAACTTCGAGCGCAAGTGACGGGGAGGATCTCTTGAAGAGGAAAAGAGACAGCCAAGAGAGCCCGGACAAAAGCGTGGTAGAGAGCCCGTTTAAAAAAAGAGAGAAAGGAAAGATAAAGAGGCTAAAATGAAGCAGATGGAAGAGGAAAATAGGGTGTGGAAGGAAAGGACGGAAAAAAGGCTTGAGAAGATGGAGGGCAGGACGCAAATGGAGGTAGGAGGCGGAGGTGGGGGGAGCGAGATTAAAGGTATTTGGGAGAGGGTAGAAAAGATGATAGAAGAGAAAGTGGTAGAGCGTAGGAGTGAGAATGAAGAGAGGGCAGATAGGGAAAGGTTAAGGGCAATGGAGCTGAGAATGGAGAGAAAAGAGAAGGCAGACAGGAGGAATAATATTGTGGTAATATTGGTAATATTGTGGTAATTCCCCGCTAAAGAGCGGGGAAGAAAGAGAGGGTGTGGAAGCGCTGCTACAGAGCATAGGGTGGGTTGAAGGCAGGGTAGGGAAAGTTAAGTTGGAGGGGAGAAAAGACAAGGAAGTGGAGGTTGTGGAGATGGAGAGCTGGGAAGAAAAGTTGGGGGTAATGCGAAATGAAAATAGGATAAAGGATAAGGCAGTTTTCATCGATTACGATTTAACGAGAAAGGAAAGGGATGTGCAGAGAATGCTGAACGACAGGGCTGGAAGGGAGAAGAGTGAAGGGAGATCGGCGAAGGTAGGATATCGGAAAATAAGAATAGAAGAGAAAATGTGGGTGTGGGATAAGGAGAAAAATGTGTTGAAGGAAGTGCAGGGGAATTTGTTTCGCAGGCAGTAGGGGGATGGGGGTAAGGCAGGGTAGAGGAGTAGTGAAGGTGCTGTATTGGAATGTAGCAGGGGTAAAGAAGAAGGACGAGGAGTTCTGGCGTTATATCCAGGAACTCGACGTTGTGGGACTGGTATAGACATGGGTAGAAAGAAAGGAATGGGATAGGATAGAGCCAAAGCTGCCGAGGGGGTATAGGTGGAGACTTCAGGAGGCGGTCAGAGTGAAGAGGAAAGGAAGGGCCAGTGGGGGAATTATAACCGGGGTTAGAGATGGATTAGAGGAAAAAGTTCATGGAGAGGAAGAGGGGGAGGGAGTGCAAATGAGGGAAATAAAAATAGGAGGCATAACCTGTAAGTTTGTTACAGTATACAATAAGGAGGGGATGGAAAGAATTAAAGAAAGGGTGGAAGACCTGCTGGGCGAAAGAGAGGAGAGTATGGTGATTTTAATGCGAGGATGGGGAGCGAAGGGGGACTTTACACGGAAGGGGAGAGCTTCAAAAGGAAATCGAAGGATATGATAATAAATAAGGAGGGGGAGATTCTAAGGGACTGGATAAAGGATAGAGGTTGGGCGGTGGCGAATGGTATGGCAACGGGAGACGAAGAAGGAGAATACACATACGTAAGTAAGGTGGGGGTATCGGTGATAGATTATGTGGTTATGAATATGCAAGGATGGGAGGAGACGGAAAAATTCGCAGTAGAGGGGAGGGTGGAATCAGACCATCAGCCATTGAGTCTATGGATAAGAGGTGAGGGTGGCGGAAGACAAGGCGGGGAAGAAGTCTCGATAGGGGAGAGGGTGACCTGGACGAGGGAGGCGGTGGAGAAGTATCAAGAGGAGCTAGGAAAGGTACGCTTTGGAGGGGAGTCGGTGGAAGAGATATGGGAGGATCTGAAAGAGAAGGTGAAAGGGTGTGTGCAAAAGAAGGTATTTAGAAAGATAAAGAAAGGAATGGTGAAGACGTGGTGGGATAGGGAATGTAAAAAGATGAAAAGGAAGGTGAAGAGGAAGTACAAGAAGTGGAAAGAGGGTAATGCGAGGAGGGAGGAGTACGTAGAAATGAGGAAGGGGTTTAGAGTGATGTGTAAGAAGAAAGAACAGGAAAAGGAGAATGAGCTGCAAGAGGAGTAAGCAAATGTTAAGACAGAGGGGGACGTCTGGAAGATAATAAATAGGTTTAGGAAGCGGATGGTGGGGGGCAGCGAGAAGATAGGAAGTGAGGAATGGAGGGAATTTTTTAAAGAATCATTCCAGGGCTCAGATTTAAGGAAGACGGACGGGGGAAGTAGAAGAACGGGGGAGGCAGAGATGAAGGAGTTGAATGATGAAGAGATAGAGAAGCAGATAAGGAAGTTGAAAAGGTCAAAAGCAGCAGGGTTGGATGGGGTGGAGAACGAAGCATGGCTGTTTAGTACTCAAAAGGTTAGGGAGAGGCTGAAGGAGGTAGTGAAGAAAGTATGGAGAGGCGAGGGATTCCCAGGAGGGTGGAGGGAAGGGTTAATAGTGCCACTGTATAAGAAAGGAGATAGAGATAGGCAGGAAAATTATAGGGGGATCACGCTAATGAATACGGCGTATAAAGTATACGCGATGGTGGTGGCAGAGAGATTGCGGAAGGATGTCGAGGGGAAAGGAATATTGCCGGAGACGCAGGCGGGAGTTAGGGCGGGTAGGAGTACTATTGACAATATCTACGTTCTGCAGCACGTGGTGGATAGAGAAATAGCGAAGAAGGGGAAGAGAGTGTACGCGTTTTTTGTGGATCTCAAAGGCGCGTTTCCGTCGGTGGATAGGGGGAGGTTGTGGGAAGCGATGGAGGATAGGGGAGTAGAAAAAGGCCTATTTGAGAGGGTAAGGGAGATATACGAGGAGACCAAAGACACGGTAAGAGGAGGGGAGAGGATTTCGGAGGGATTCTGGATGGATAGGGGGTTAAGGCAGGGGTGTCCTCTGAGCCCAACGCTGTTTGCGATTTTCTTTGCGGATATGGAAAGTAAGCTGGAGGCTGGGGTGGTAAGAGGAGTCAGGATAGGAGGGGTTAGAATTTGGTCACTAGCGTATGCAGATGACATAGTGTTGCTGGCAAATAGCAAGGAGGCCTTAAAGGAGATGATGAAAAGGTTGAGAAGATACCTGGATAAGAAGGGGCTAGAGTTGAATGCGGAAAAGTCCAAGGTTATGGTGTTCAGAAAAGGAGGGGGGAGGGATAAGGGAGGAGAGTGGATGTGGAAGGGAAAGGAGGTGCAGGAGGTGAAAGAGTTTGTGTACTTGGGCTTCGTGTTTCGGAGGAATGGGGGAGTGGATGGTCACATAAAAGAGAGAGTGAGGAGAGCAAATGTGGTGATGAGGCAGGTGTGGGGGTTGGGAACGAAGCTATTCGCAGATGATTTTGGACAGAGAATGAAGCTGTTTGATTCGCTAGTGATGAGTGTGCTATTGTATGGAGTGGAGGTGTGGGGGTGGAAGGAAAGTGAAGAGGTAAATAGAATGCAGGAGAGGTATATAAAATGGACCCTGGGGTTGGCAAGGAACACGCCTAAGTATATTGTCAGGAGGGAGACGGGGAGAACGAGTGTAGGGATTCTAGCAGGGAGCAGGGCGTGTAAATATGAGGAGAAATTTTTGGAAGAGGGGGGAATTAGGCTGGTTAGGGAGTGTTGGTGGGAGAAGGAGAACAGGAGAGGGGGTGGGAAGATGGAGGCTGAGAGGGAAAGGTATTTTAGAATGAGTGGACTGCAGATGGATGAAGTGAGAATGATGCACGAGGAAGGAAGGTTTATGACTTGGTTAAGCAAAATGGCATGGAGAGAGAGAAGACAGAGGGGGAAGAGAGAATAAGAGAGTCAAGGTTTAACGGGAACTATGTGTGGATTATGCCAAGGACAAGAGCGCAGTATTTATGTGTGAAAGGAGAGAAAGGAAGTCAGGAACTTATAGCGAGGATGAGGTGTGGGTGTATGGAGGGTTTCATAGGTTCTGGCTCCCTCGGGAGAAGAGGATATGTGAACTGTGTGGAAAGGGGGATGCAAGAGTGGAGCACTGGTTGGAGGAGTGCGTGGAGGAGGAAAGAAGTGAGATAAGCATGGAGGCACTGTTGCATGAAAAGGGGGAAAAAAGGGCAGTAGCATGGGTGAAGGTAGTGTTGGGTAAGATGGAGATGAAGAGAAGGAAGGAGGAAGAGGAATGGAGACGGAAAGATTGTAAATAGGAGAGGAAGTAGATATAAGTAACATGTGAATATTCTAAATAGTAGATAAGTAGTAGGTATTAGAGCGAAAACAGAGGTTGGCAAGCGAGGCAATGCGAAAAAGTAGGGACATGCGTGCGAGGCGAGGCGAAGCGAGGAAGGCAAGGCGATAAAAGCGTGCGACTTAGAGATAAAGAATGGATGGATGTTAGTCTTTAAGGGTTAGTTTTAAGAAAATTCTGTAAAAATGGAAGTGTAAGCAATTCAATTTTTTAAGGCCAGCAGGCTGAAAAATAAACGTTTATCTATCTATCTACTGAAGTAGCTGAAATTTACGAAATTAGATTTGCGGAAAACGAAATTCAGTAATTTTGATAGTACATTCACTAAATTTTTATTAACATTCCGGAACGATATCTGAAAATTACAAATAGTTTCCTAAACATCCTAAATGGTAACAGAAATATAAGTTGCCGTGATGAAAAAATGCGCAGTTAGCAACTGCGCACTCCTCGCTTCTATTAGCGTTTGAAGCGGACAAAGCATGGTGGTTGTGGTCATGAGCGGCAATGCACTGCAAAAAGTTGTGCTGAATTATAAAAATGCAGTAAACCTATTTTTTCGGATATTGAATTATCTCAAGCGTGAAAAGAATTCGAAATTTTCGCGAGTAGATGAAACTGAAAAAGTGTTAAAATCGCGAGTAAAAGCTCGGCTGATGAGCGAATTATCTTTGCAATAAAATAGTTACAAAATACTGGGATCATTTGCCTCGTAAATAAACTTCTAAAAAGGTACATCAGAACCCCAAGTGACTAGCATCAGCTGGGTAAATTAAAAATTAATCCAGGTTTCAATTGAATGATGAGTCCGCTGTCTACGTCAAATGACGCCCTCTTGGGTAGATAGGTTATATCTGTAATTTTGAGTCGTTCAGTTGCTTCATTAATATTTCAACATAAATTTGCAGTATATATTTGTCTTAAAAATATAAATTATAGTAAGTCTATATGTGAGCGAAGTTTATATGTAAATGACTACGTGTGTATCTAGGTTAGATAGTATACTCAATGAATCAAATTCATTCAGTTATTACTGCATAAAACTTTAGTGACGCGTCTCTGAAAATTCCTGCAGAAATTTCTAACAGTGATATTACATGTTCTTTAGGGAGACAAAAAGGATTAAAGTTAACACGAAAGCGGTGTCTAGTAGGGTGGTCCAAAAATGCATTGGACATTTTTTTCGAATTTGTATGCATATCGCCCTGAAATGTGTTCGAATCCATACGAAAATAAATTCATTTTTTGCGTTTCGAAAAAAATTGTATTTAGAAGTGGCATAAGCCTCATGGAGTTTAACACGTATTTCTACAAGAACAAAAGAAGCTTTTGTAAATTTTATCCCAAATCGTCAATATTACCTGAATTGAATTCATAAAATACTACTTTATACTGATAATTAGAAATTTACATTTAAACAATTTATTATTGTTTTTAGGAATTTTCTCTTAGAAAAGAGTTAGAAATTCGCGGTTCTTTCAAAAAATGTCTACGTTTTGTTCAGTTTTCAATTAAAGTGATGTAATTCCTTATTAAGGTTAACACATATAGTGATTTGAACAATTATTTATTATTATTGTTAATAATATTCTTTTAGAATAATGCTATAAAATTGCATTTTCTCAAAAAATTTCCACTTTTTGTCCAATTTTCAATTAGAGAGAGGTAAATAAATAATTAATACTGACAAAATTAATTGTTTAAACAATTTATTATTATTGCTAAAAAAATATTTAATTTGATAATCGTTTTAAAATATATGCAGAACAGACAAAAATATTTGAAAATGGTGAAAAATTACCATTTTGACGATTTACCTGATTTTCACTTGAGCGTGTCAAAACATCCTCTCATTTTATAATATGATAAATTAATATGGAACGTTAGGGGTCGTCCCCTTGTAACGGTTTTGTAAAGATTCTTTGGGCATTTTTGGGACTACCATAACAAAAGACCATGGCCGCCCCCCCCCCCCCCAGGGTGGGGGAGGTTGGGGGGAGGGAATTTTGTCTCTATAAATACAACGTTTCTAGTGTACCAAGAAAAAAACTCCACGTAAGTTTTGGTATTTTATCAGGAAACCCGTGATTTTTTCAATTTTGTTTGGATATCACTTTCGCCCGCCACAGAGGGGTTGAAAGTTTTTAAATTTTCCGAAATTAAATTGAAAATTTAATTACATTCAATTGAAATAAATACATTAAATTAAAAATTAAATCAAAATTAAATTTTGGACGTCTATTTCAGAGTTTAAATTTTGATTTATCATGAATTTAATTTCTTAATCTTTAATTTTATATGTGTACAGTTTTCGATAAAAAATAATGATATTTAGTGACATTTTAGGACAAATCATGAGCGTTGTTTGAGATATAGACAATAATATTAAATTTTTTAATTTGAATAAAGTAACAGTTGCAACAGTTATTTCAAGTTTATAAAAAATGTCTGACACATATCTTTTCTCGCTTCGCTTACATAAATTTATCTTTACTTTTTTCAATAAAAAAAAACATTACAACTTTCAATGATGCTAATGTTGCATTTCTTAATTATTTTTAACTGGCCTAACAACTAAGTAAAAAAATTTGACGATCAAAATAGTAGTGGTATGTTTCTGCTGTTTGGAAAGAACTAATTTTAAGAAAAATACTTTTATGTAACACGAGTATTGTTTCCTTGTTTTCTGGGCGTGTTTTGGAGCAGCAGAGTGGGTCTTTGTTGGTGGTAGGGCACTTTAACGGCCTAAGCCGGTAAAGTGCACTTTATTGTCCGCGAGAAACGCGCGCATGCGCGTTCGGTAATTCGACTCCCGCTCACTATACTGCGCGGTACTTGTCCCTTTACACTAATCTCAAACCTGAGACGGAATATCATGAGAAAACTCGGAAACCGTACTCTCATTACACGAAATGTCATGTGTACCAAGGCAAAGAATTCTTTTTACGGTTTCGCCTGTTTTCAAAAACTCACGCTCGGCCGTTAGAAGACTAGCTCGCTACCTTGCTGCATAATATACCATTAAGCCGTTTCCCTTTTGGCGAGCCTCTAGGGGTAGGCGTGACACTACCCGATTCGGGTAGTGTTTCTAGGTAGATAGTTTCTTGTAGTAAATAACTACAAGGGTGGGCTCACCACACCCACGACCGTGACTATCAATAAAATTGTAAATAAGTATCGAATTAAACAAATAACAAAACTTCATTTTTGTTCGTTTTCCAAAAAATACTCACTTGATTTAAAATGATTTCCTTTAACATATAATTTTATATTATTATTTGTTATCGAAAACTGTATACATAAAAAATGCGAAATAATGTTTAGACCCATTTTTTTCATTTTAAAGCTCCAAGAGCTTTCAAACCCTTTGTGTTAGCCAAAAGTGATATCTAAGCTTTTTTTTTAAATCACAGGTTATCCTTATTGTGCACCTCAACGTTTACAGATGACCCAAAAACAGATTTCGAAAAATAATTTTTTCACTGCTCCCTCTAGCCTCTTATAGTGTTTCCCTTTTTTAATTACATTAAGAAAAATGTTACGCAACATTTCTCGAACCTTTCCCCCACTACCCGCCATAATAAGAGGACCAAGCCCTAAAAGCATTATGTAACATATGGACGACCTCTACAGGACATTTTATAAAAAATATTATGCAAAAATGGTCAACTTTTTGGCAATCATCATTATGAAAGTTAATTTTTTTCTCTTTAACAGATTGAAGGCTGTTGGTATTTTTAAAGGAAATATTGCAAAAATTAGTGAAAATTTCAATGTTTTCTTAAATTTTAAATGAAATCTAATAAGATAAAATTTTTTTAATATTCTTGGGATAATCTTGAAGGTAAATTTCTATAGAATCGCACCAATTTTTCACCATTATTGTGAAATTTTTTTCTTGCATTGTGAAACATGTTCAAAGTTGAAACAAAAATATTGTAAAAATTGTAATATTTTTTGTGAAATAATATATATAATAATAATAATATATATACAGGGTGTCCCAACTCAAGTGTCCGGACTTATACAGCCATATAAAAATTTAAAAAATAAATATAAAATTCCTTTTCCAAAAATCAGTTGAAGTTTTACTTTTTTAGTTATAAAACAATTAAGCCGGACCAATCAGGAGCGCTGTATAAACATCCGTGTGTACGTGAACGGGATTCCAACGTAGTGTTCTCCCGTCGCTAACCCCACC
>CAKNXH010001864.1:30879-46348 GCA_932178445.1 Andricus quercusramuli | reverse complement strand
TGATATCCCCTTCAAAGTACTCCCCTTTGAAAGTGACGAGTGGAGTTCCGAAAAGCGCTTACCTCCGATTAATTTGAAACTCCGTATACCTATGTATGTTGACGTGCTGATCACGGAAAGTGACAACCTTCGTTCAGCGTTCCTCCCACTTTTAAATTCACTCCTCAGAGTAATCTTTTGGAATATCTAACAGCTGCTTCATTGCATTCAGTTGTCGTGGTAAAGGATCCAGTCGTTGCTTTTCCACAAATCAGGTAATTTCTTGGCTTATATTTTCCGAAGCAATAGTTTTTGGAATCCCGAGATCATCCTGAATCTCTCTCACTGTTAATCGACTATTTCCATTAATTAATACTCGCACTCATTCCACATTTAGGGGTGCTTTGGCCGACCACTTTTAAATCGCCTAAACACCTCTTTAATTTGAATATCACTTATAGACTTATCACCATATACTTTCCGAATCGTAACAATGGTTTCCGAACATGAAAGGCCAAGTTTTGGAAAATTCTAATCCAAACTCTTTGTTCGGTGCGTTCCGTTATTCTGAAATGCGATGCTCACGTTGTTAGACGTGTTAGTACACTAGTCGACAACAAATTTCCGGATCCATGTCACTTAGTAGGGGGCGTCACAGAATTCCTCCAAAAATGGTAAGTACCTGATTACACAATAGCACACCTAAATAGGCACAAAGTTAGAGCACAAGGTCGGATACTTTCCGGGCAGACCTCGAATTTTAACTTAATTTCCAACTAAACCTTCTTATGTAAAAAGTAACATAAAGTGGACTATTATAGAATAATATGCTTCCGAAAAAGCGAAAAAGAAACAAGTGACGAGGGTAAACAGAAAAAACCTCTCACTATCCTTCTCATTCCTTCTCCGACTTTTTTACTCTACGAGGAAAATATAATTCAAGGCCAATTTAGAACTCATCAACAGGGAAACATGCAAAGAATCCCTTGAGCGTAAATTATCACAAAATATTTATATTAACATTAAATAGAATGTCTTTGTTTTTAAAAAATATTTTTTAACTAGTTCCTTCTCTCTTTTCTTTTTCTCCCTTTTTTTCATTGGTATACATTTGTCTCTAATTCATTTGTATCCAAATGACAAGGTTCAATCTTAAAGAGACAAAATGAAAAGGTGTTCACTCATCGAGACAATATAAAAAGGAGCTAACTCGCGTGGCGAACTCTTCAAGTTTCAAAATCCCATATAATTTGTATTGGAAACATTAGCGGCCAGCACCGTCAACTCAATAGCATCTTTTGATCTGATTTCTCCAAGATGGAACCGTTATGATACTCCATTTTACGTAATTTTGATTACATAGGGTTTAGTTGGATATTATGTTTCTTATCATGATCCAATTATAATATTTTATTTTTTCTGACTTCAACTGGAATCTATAAGAGATGACTTGAAGGCATTAGAATGGCAACTGGATAAGGACGATGTTCGCACTTTGTTACATTTTAAATAACGCATTCAAGATACCAGCTTCAAATGGTAAGTTGGTTCAAAAGAATTAGTCAAGTGCCAGACTAGCACATGCCCTTAATATGCAATCTTGAAATTTAATCTAAAATTTAATTGATTTTCAGCCAGTTGTGGTCATGACTACTTGGGATGGCATTTGAGAGATTTGAGAAATCTTTAACGACGCTGAAAGAGACAGAGCTTGTCAGTGAAACGGTGCAACGCTCCAACGAATGAACCAACCAGGTCGATTTCTATGTCGAGTACTGGACGAGGTTGTTTCTCTGCATAGTCATTCGCCATGGCAAAGTGCCACGATCTATTATCGTCAAGACAGCGTCGTTAAATCACACGTGAAGCTGGGTCCAGGAACTTTCAAGAGGGGAGAGAAATTGGCGAATGTGTCGTGTCGAACGTATTAATCTCCCTGGCGGCGCCACTTGTTCTTTTTCGTGTATGTAGTATACTTACGTATAACGTACATTTTGACACGCGGGACCATTCTTCAATCCCGGTCGTTAGCGCCGTAAGAAATGGAGTTATAAACCGTTAATTATTTCCCTTGAATTTAAAGCGAGTCTTCTGCAATTGAATGATTTAATTTATATTACGATTTTGGGAGTAATTCATTACCTGATACTTATTGTACACTTTGTAGTTGATGAATGCATCATGTAAATATCTCGCTGCATAAGGTTTGACAAAAAGCAACTGAAACATTTTCTGCAGGTGAAATTTTCTTAAGTTAAACTTAATTTCCATTTCTGCTTCATTTTATTGTAATTCCCAAATTTTAAAGTTTGCTTCCAAGCTTAGATGATGAACCCCTGAGGAACGAAGCTTTGGACTGGCAACGAAATTAACCGATCGAGCCGTAAATCAAATATTAGTTTCGCGGGACGATCATTCTCGATGCTAAAGACCTGTCAGCGCGCATACATGAATGCATTTTGAAAATGGTCCGCGGGGATAATCGGGCATGAATCCCGCGGGTCATGATTATGATTTTGGAACGTTTCAGCCGGCGAGCAGAGAGACGAGTATTCCATCCGTGGTTGAATGCCTGGTAATTGCTGCTACGGGGGCAGAATGGACGGGCTCTGCAGTGCCTCCCCCTGATACGGCATCACCCCCAGCCCTGTATGTCTATCTCTCTGTCAGTAAATTCACGTCTCTCTCACTCTCTCCCTCTCTTGCCTTCTGTTGCTCTTCTCGCACTGGCGACTGTTTCATTTGCACCTCAACTTTCTCTCTCACTTCATCTCACTCATCCCTCTATCACGTCGGTCAAATTGGCCCCGTAATCCGCAATATATGCATTACCGATGCATCCTGCACGTGCACCCATTGAACTTTTCCGATGCACCTGCAACAGCAACATCGACAGCCTCGCGACTCTCCCACCCTCTTCTTGACTTCTAGCGGGCACCGATTACGAGTACTGCAATGGATGCATTGCGCTTCGATTCGTGTCAATTGAGTCACGTCGACTTTGTTACGCGCTGCTATTCACTTGGGAAATACCATTGAATTCCCTTTTTTTAATTTGCAGCAATTTTCAATCGTTCGGAAGTCAAGAAAAAAAGACATGAGCGAGATCGTGTGAACGTTATCATAATCGCTTATTCAAATCGGTGCAGTTCATCTGAAGCGGATAGCAGTGTAGGACCAATTTTATTACAGAGAGATATCTTTCTGGAATTTATTTTTAGTTAGAATTATGTGGAATTTATTTAAACAGTATTTGTAACTTCATATATTTATAATCCACTCAAAGAAATTTTCTTCTAAAAGAACAAACATTTTCGTGGCAGAATCCGAATCTTCTGCATTAAAGGCAAAAAGGTTTTTTAGTTGTTTCAAAACGAACCCACGTAATCATGTTATATCAAGGGGATTTTCTTTGTGTCAAAAGCTTAAAGAATCCACGTACTCTAACAATTATTTGAGCGATGTTGGATTTCACGTACATGAGATTTTAGATTTAATATACCAATATTACCAATGTAAAGCAACATTGCGAACATTTTTAACAGTGAATATATCTTTTCTTCCAGATTTCATCTGATTTTTTTACTATCATGTGAACCATATTTTTCCATGTTGTTGTTCAAACCCGATTTGTTTTTGATCTATAATCCAGCTCTTTCACATATAATTATGGTGCGATAATTCTGTGTTTAGTAGATTTCTACGATTTTTTAGAGCACTGAAAGCAGACTAATTGTTCTTTAGAAGTTAAGAACTTAAGAGCACCCTGGCTTCTTTTATATATTGTGAAGTAATTGCGTTCTGCAAAATATTTATACTCAGATTGCTAGTACAGACCAGTTATATGACGAGAATAATCAATCATATTCCACTACTATGAATGCATTTTGTTTGTTTGAGTTCAGGCAGAGAAACATTCTAAAATAGAAATTAGCGATACTATTCCTGGAGCCCATGATGCCAGATGTTCCCTTTCGAAGAAACGCGAAAGGAGGTGCCCCATTGTACGTGGGATTCTGTCCCTTGAAAGCTGGGTTATGATTCAAGCAACCTTATTGGTCTTTAATAATGCATGACTTCTATGTTTATCTTTTCACTCACTTTCGTTCAAATATGGTATTAAGTTTAAAAGAGTTAATGTTAAAGAAAGTAACTAATACAGGAAAGCTTTATACAAAATGATATTAAGTCAGATTTCCAAAAAATGTGATTAACTGATTGTCCTTTTCAGTATGTTTGATACACTAGAGTCCCTCTATAGTAGTTCTCTCTATAACAGACAAGGCGGTCCAAGGGGACGAGGGGGAGGCGTTTGTAAAGTCAGTGGAGTTGCGACGTTTACGGTTCGTTGCTATAAGAAGCTACAAGCAAGAAGGAGAAGAAGAACGGTTCGGAGAGTCCCTCTATAGCATCTTTGTTGATTAAGGACACCCCCGAGATAGCTTCTATAGTGGGACTTCAGTCAGGGTGGCCATTCTTTTTTTCATTCTCCTCTCCCGGTTTTCTCCCGGTTCTCCCGGTAGAAATCGGTGATTTCTCCCGGTTTAAAAAAAAATACTATTGTTGCGAAACGTGCAGTTTTTTAACATATGATCAATTGCGGCAATCGATGAGCATCGGCAAACCGATTTACGAGAAATGCATTGACTTTCAATCATATAATAAGCAGGATAAGAAAAAATTAGTGCCTAATAAAGGAAAATGCAAAGATGTTTTATTCTATACTTATTATATATGTTTTAAGGAAACATGAAATTATCGAAACAAGTTTAGTTAAATCACAGATTGTTACAACTTCAACACTACATGAGACTACAGAACCTCCAGAACAGTCTAGAATGCGAACTAGTACGCACGCATACGCGACGTAATGTGGGCGGTCAACCAATCCCAAGTAATTACGCGATTTCGCGATTGTTTGTTCGGACACACAGCGCTACGAAACGCGCGACTTATGAAAAGCGGGAAATCTCCCGGTGTAATAATTCTCTCCCGGCTTTTTCCCGGTTTTCTCCCGGTGCAAGTTTCTCCCGGTTCTCCCGGTTCGGTGGCCACCCTGTCAGTGTATTAGTTTCTTTTTCCTCAACAGTCTTATATTAATATTCTAAATATCAATTTTTTTCTGAAAATTCTCTCTAGTACGGTTGGAATAAATTGTAATGGTTATTCACAAATAATTCAGCTTTTTCTTGGTCCCTTCTAGCTCAAGTACCATTTTTTCTTGCATATTTGCTGTTATCTTGTTTTTTCGTTTTAAATGTTCTTTCTTGTATTTTTCAATTTGATTTGCGTATTTTTCCTTGATAAATCGTGTTTTCAGATAAGAATAACGTAGTATTATCAAAAATTTCAACTCCTATCGATTGATAATTAATACTGCTTGATTTGTTGCTGAATTTCTTACATTGGAAGAAATTTTCTTCTTTGGATGAGTTCAAAGATTGTGTAGTATTTATAATTTTATGAATGTATTCTTTTACATCATGTTGACCGAAGAGCTTTTTTATCTTATCGTAATCCCTTCTCCAATGGGTTTTCTGGCATTTTTTACATTACAAATTTTTTCTGTCGTATTACTTTTGAATAACCTCGTTCAGTTGCAACTCGACAACTGTACTGAAAACATTGCTTTTTTTAATGTTCTGTTCACAGTTGTAGATGCTTAGCTCCTTAACGTGCTTTGCGTCAACATCTGCTAGAAAATTATCTGATCAGTCGTGTGGTGAATAATTTTTTTTCATCAGTCTGAAACTTCACTCCTTTACATGCTACAGTAGGAATGATGAAGTTATATTGCTCTTAGTGCTTTTATTTTGTTTGTATATAATAAATTCGTGCTCGGATTAGCTTTCCCTTTATTGTGAATTAATTTGCAAACATACCCGCCATTGACGCCTTCATTCAGTGTGAAAATAAAGTAAATCTATATAGAGGTGACTAAGAAATCGATACTGATAAACGCCGATCCTTAAACGTAAGCTGAATTCGCTGTTGCTACGAGATGCGACGAAAGTGCACCTGAAATAAATGAAGGCGCAACGATCATTTTCACTTTTAAAAATCAGATGCAACAAAATTCACACTGATTGTTTTCTGTTGAACATTTCAAGTCTGAAACCAAATATCATTTCTAATGCCTCCGTTTAAAAGGTTCAAAAATGATTTTGAGAAACATAATTTCTAAGTAAACCAGCTTATGTCACAAAATACATAAATGGACCTATAAGAGGAAAGTATGCTTCTAACTAACAACAATTTCAACCAAACCAACCCTCCCACTCCTTTATCATTATTCTTGATTTATTTTGAGGTTATGTTGATACCTCATCAGCGAAATCTCTCGAGTGAAAATCAATGATATGGAAAACTACTTCATAAATAGTCTCATCGTAGTTGTCATCAAACTATATTGACACATCAAAAAGAAAAAAAGGAACCACCCTACAGGAGATGAGTGAAAAGAAACCGGCGAGTCAAAGCACGTGGTCTATGGTACGCGGACCAATCAGAGAAGCGGGGACTGATTAGTATTGACAACTAGACGTTAGGAAATGTTTATTTTGCTTCAGACACGAGCTCCTTTCACCTCGACCTTTTTATCACCTACTATCGGCTGGTTTCAATGAGAGGCTTCCCGCTTGCGTACTCGAAAGTCTCTCTCTGTCTCGCCGTCGATAATTCTTATCTCGGCACAGAAAAAGGGTAGTTAAATGAGAAGTCTTACCCGTTCATCCTGGCAAAAGGCCCTCGTGATTCCAGTTCCCCTCCGCTGATGACGAATGGCGTTTGCGCCGAGATCAGCAACCGCGATGATACTGACACGACTGATAACAATAATTGCAGCTACAATGGCAACGACAGAGACACCACCTCCACACTTCGAAAACAACAGGTTGCATGTGACGGTGGAGGAATATGGCGGTCACTCGCGAAAACACGGGAAAAGGCTGTCGGCCCGCAAAGTCATAAAACCAAACCCACCTAACCTGCAAGATGTCACAGCTGAAACAAGAAAGCCGGTTAGACAAACGTCAACGCCGGTTTTACTCGGAAAATAGACAAGCACGAACAAAGGCCTTGTGACCTCGCGCTTTTCGCATACGCCCAGAGCAGACGAAATAATGACACGGCGTCTACTGATAGAATCGTTGCCGCAAAAACTAAACGCGAAAAAAAAAGAAATTGGGACATATGCACTCACAATCAGCCACGACAAGAGACAAACACAACCCACTGGATTACCAAATTGTCAGCAGTCACTGCTATGCAGCACACACCATCAGACACGCTGCCTGTCAGACCCAGTGCGTGTGCGTGTGCGTGTGCCGTGCCGAAATATCTCACTCGCTATTCGGCATTCCAGCGCCATCTTTCAATGAGCGCGCGCAACTCGTAGCCCGGCTGATAATCAATCTTCTTCGACAAAAGCGGTATCTGTAATAGAAAATAGATTTTTTTAATTTTACTTTTGGCTGTATTTCCAACATTCCAGGTGAACTAATTATAGGCGAATACAATGAACTTCGAATAAATTCAAATAGATGAAAAGAGACAAAGAAAATTGGTAAATTTTGTAAATGCAATTCAAAATTCATAACAAATTGAAAAAAGCCAAAAAAGCTAAACATAATGATTTCGTGTTAGATTAAAAACGAATCAATTTTTTAATAAAAGGCATATTTAGCTCCTACTGAATTGTGTAATCTGAGAACGAATGATAAGTACACGGAGAAAAATAGTTCGAGAAACTTTACCAAACTCAGTTGGGTAAAGTTGGGACATATGGACACTTTGATAAGGTTTCATTTCTAGCTTGGTAAAACAAAATTCGGTAATACTTCATTCACAAACATGAAAGTGTCACAAACTGACACGAATATCTTCTCAACTGTACGTTAATTAATACTGTATTTGGTAGTTGACATTTTAATGCACATAATTGTAAAATATATGAAACTTTAGATAAAGATTACTGATCAGTTGGACAGTTGGGTAAAACGCGGTCGAGGGCTTGGTAGAAAATATAAGTGGGTTTACAGAAAAGGCATGAAGGAATCACTGACGCTCGAGAAACTTTAACTGGCAGTTTGGTAAACCGTAAGCTTCAGTCAGTCACAGCCAATCAACACAATTTTGTTACAAAAACACTGACGACACCTAAACCTACTCAAACACATATAATATACATATGAATAAGTCTAATATAATAACTACACACATAAGACGCTTTTGACGTAACTGCGCAAACGCACGCTTCACATTGAGAGGTGAAATTTGAATCGGTGAATGTTACAGGGGCAGTTGTCCATTATTATCGATTTTCGTTTTTTTTGCATTTTCGGGTTCTATATGGACAGCCATATCGTTTCGTGCTATAAGGACCGTTGCTATATATGGACTCATGCTATAAGGACAGTTTTTTTCGTTTTTCCAAAAGTCAGCTTTCTTGGACTACTGCCCCTTTAACATTCACCGATTCATTTGGAACTTTCTTATATACTAACTAGAGGAATTGATTCAGCGCTTGTAAGAAACGACCAGTGCCGTGACTAAAGTTTTCATAAAAATATTTATATTATAAGATCTATATTTTTGGAATATATTTTCTAATTACATATCACTTTAATTCTGAGTCATTGTCTACTTTTTCTTTGAATAATAACTTGATTCTAATATTATCTGAGTAAGGTATTGAAATTATATCAAAGCACAATTCAATAAAGTTTCCAAATGTCGGACGAATTCGTTTAGAAATAATAAATAAAAAAGTATGTAAAATGTCTTGTTTCGCACCTACTTGAAGCTACAAATTTAAAATTAATAATCGTCAAATAATATTTACACCATTTTTCAAATATGTGAAATTTACAGATCTTACTTATATTAAATTGGAACAGATGAACATTAAAAATTGAAAATATTTTTGAGTTAATGATTTTCAAAATCACTTTAAAGTCTATCCCACAAGTTTTTTGCGTAAAATTCAGAACCGCCACAAATACGTTCCTTGATATTTTATTTTTATATTTTCATACCCTCTCGGGTCATCCTTAATTTTCTAAAAATATTCTAGGCGGTTTGAAAATTTTGTTGTTTTTGAAAATCATATTATCTGAAATTGTCAACTTTACGGCAATCTCTCATAAAATATGTCAATATAAAAAAACGAACTTTACACAAGATGTGATTTACTTAACTTTTTCTCTCTTTGACCACTTTTAAAATTGATGCTCTTCAATTCTTCATTTCTGTTATTTGACTTTTCATTACTTTAACTGTTTTGTACCTTTTTGAAAATCAGATCTACAAATGAAGTGAGTGGCGGCAAAAGCATGAAGTCCGTCGGGATACATTTTTCAGGAGAGCGAAGAAAACCATCTCCAAAATCAAAGGATAAAAAAAATGAGAAATTCCATTTGAGATTTGATGCTGCTCTATAGATATATCAATAAACAAGTTTTTGAAAAAGTTAATATTTTTCGAGATACAGCTTATTCTCAAGAATAGATTGCTGTCGAAATCGTGCTAGTCTATGGATTATTTATTTTATTTGTTTATTTTCTAAAATCCCAGTCAACATAAAACATTGCCTGGAAGATTATAAACGCTTGACGAGATAAATAGAAGGCTGAAAAGTGAAAAATTAAATAGAAAAAAAACGTTTATTTACAAAAATTCATTTTACATCATCACAGCGTTATTTGTATACAAAAAATTTACTTCATTTTTATTTTGTAACTATTTAATACAATAACAGGATGTAATCAAATACAAAGATTTAAATTTTCGCATGATTGATCACAGTTTATCGAGATAAAACCCCCAAAAATCGGTTCGAATTTGGATATATCCTTCCACCACAATGTCAGGTACAATTTTAGAGAATTTTTAAGCCAATAAAACGTGTTTTCAAAAAAAATTGCACTTACATGGTTATGATATGCAGTTATTTGCTTAAATATTTCTATTTTTGCATCTGCTTTAGGCAAAATACGTCATTTGTATTCCATTTTAATTTACAAAAGCTCATTCCATTCCCCCAAAGTTTCTTTACAGTTATATTCGTCTCGTTTTTATGGAAAACATTTTATTTAAAAATAATACGTACAATTATTTTCATTTAGTAATGTTTCAAATAAAACAATTTACTATATGATATTTAATAAAAACGTGATGAATAAACAAGTAAAGGACCTTTCAAGGAGTAGAATGAGCTTTTGTAAATTTTAATGGAATGAAAATCATATGACTTTCAACTAAAGCGATTTGTGCTTTTTGAATATTCATTACTTTTAAGCAATTCAATTAAAACTTTCAAATTGTCTAATAAATTATTGAAAATATTACACATGTTTTATATTAGTACTTTTCGCTGGATGAAAAAAATATTATAAAATCAAAACATTTCGTAGAAGACTTGAAATTAATTTGAAATTTCAGGTTGTGTAAATTTTTTTAAATTGTAAATTAGCATTTGTAAACAAAAATTATCAAGATTTCTGATTTTTAACAATTTTAGGTTAGGTCAAAGTTTTATACCAAAAACTGGTATTGTAAAACAAAAATCACTATAGTTCGAATAGGATACCAAATTTTTGAACAGTTTCAAGTAATATTAACGTTTTTCACAAAAAATCGGTCATCTGGCAGAAAAGTCATTGGATTTTGAAAAAGATTTACAATTCTTAATAATTTTCTGTTATTTTATGTTTGTGTTTTTCATTTGGAATTATTAGTATTTTTAATGGGAAATTATTAGATTTCAAAGAATATGTACCATTTTTCAACAACTATAGCTCATGTTGACGTGTTTCATCTAAAATCGGTATTTTTGACAAGTCATTAAATTTAAAGCCAATGACTTTGTTTAAAATAAATTATATTTATAGCATTTCCAAGAATATTTAGAACTTCTTAACCATATCAGATCATGTTGGTGTTTTACACTAAGAATTTTTAGTGAAACTCGGTATTTTTAATGAAAAATCATTATATTTCAAAGAAGATTGAAACTTTTATTTAATTATAGGTTTTAGGCTAGTGATTTTCACCGGCAATGTCGATATAGGCTTCAAAAAAGTGTTACAATTTTGGAACAATTTAAGGTTATGTTAACCCTTTTTACCAGAAATCGGTTATTTCAAACAAAAAACATTTGACTTAAAAATTAAACTTAGGATTATGAATAACTTTAGGTTAGATTAGTGTTTTTCGTCGGAAATTAGCATATATTGTATAAAAATATTATATATTAATTGTGACTTTCTTTGAGAATTTTGATGTTCACTTTTGGCTTTAGGGTCAAATACCCAGGAAAGAAGAAACGATTGACCACGTTTCAATCGTATTTCAGGTCGTATGAAATGTGTACCTTAAACTTTGACTGGAATGGTAGATTGCTGACGATAGGTTAGAAGTGCCAATGAATCGGAGAAGTAGTTATTTTACGATTCACCAAAAATATTTCGTGACCGATTGAAAACCGACGGTTAATCGTAATAATACCTTTTAAAAATGTCTCTTCTGAGATTATTGTATTAGAATTTGAAGACAAAACGTTTCGTTTGTAAACCTCCGAATGTCATAGAATTTGGTTAATATGGTGCACGACTCTTTGTGACTTATTGAAAATGAAAAATTAAGTATTTTTGATCTTACAACTGTATTACGTTTATTTACCTATGTTTAAAAAAATATCCATTCACAAATTTAACTTTTTTAAAGACAATTTCCGCCTGTTATATAACAAAAGTGGTTTATTAATTTTGTAATTGAAAAATTTGCACAGATGTAAACTACAGTATGCATATATTTATACTTTGTTATAATCACAAATATTTTATTCTCAGAGATTTATTTAATTCATTACAATTTATTGAAAAATTTACTATTTACATAAACTTGCATTTCACTAACATCCCATGTAGAAATTGCGATCGGAATTTGGAAGGTCTCCGGCTAGTCTTCCCCGTTTCTGATCAAGCGCTGGTCGGGAAAAATAGGGAGGGCCAGACTAATTCTGTAACGCTGTTTTAGCCAGGCACTATCTAGAACTTCTAGCGAGGTCCTAACACGAATACCCTTCAACCGGCCGTCTTGACCCTCTCTGTTTTCCGGTACGCTCATTATTCAACTGTGATATAAATATACGTGACAAACTATTTTTCAACAACAAAAATGATTATTTTTATTATTTTCCACTCGGTTTCACATACACAGCACAAATCTAACTGTTTTCCTTATGTTTCACGTATTAACAAAAAATTCGAACTTTATTTTAATCAAAGTGATTGTGAAAGGTGAAAAAAGAAATTACCTAAATTTTTTTGGTTATATTCACAAATCACATTCAGTAGATATAATAAATATAATTTAACAAAACTACTACTTGAACTATATTCAATAAAAATTTACGCAGTGTTATTTCCAATCAAATCTCGTATTTATAAGTGTTAAACGCACGAATGCTTCAGATGAAAATAAATTCCAGTTTGCTGTCACGTATTATTGAGGCAGCCATTCGCCTGTTTACTAAAACATAATTTAGTGCATACCCGACCAGTGCCTGACTAGAATTTTTTTCTTCTTTTGTCTAAATCAGGAATCAACTAAAGCCCCGCTTAAATACAAGATTAGGGCCTAACTAGAGGCACATCGTTTTTTCTAGTCCTGATTAGAACTTACTAGTCCAGTTGTTCTAGTGAGATTCTGACTACTGCCCTAATTGAAATGGGGACAAATGGGGCAGTTTCTACATGGGTATGGTAAAAAAATATTTCAAAAAATATCAAAAAAGATTTTAGCAAAAGAATTCTCAAAATAAAATTACATAGCGACGTCCAAGGGGTTGACAACTCGTGAAGTCAGGTGTACACTTGTAATGAAATCTCCTGAAGTCTCCTGAAATATCTGAAATCTCCTGAAATATCTGAAGTCACTTGAATTCACTTGAATTCACTTGAAGTCACATGAATTCACTTGAAGTCACTTGAATTCACTTGAAGTACTTGAATTCATTTGAAGTCACTTGAAATCTCCTGAAATATCTGAATTCACTTGAATTCACTTGAAGTCACATGAATTCACTTGAAGTCACTTGAATTCACTTGAAGTCACGTGAATTCACTTGAAGTCACTTGAATTCACTTGAAGTCACTTGAATTCAGTTGAAATCACTTGAAATCTCCTGAAATATCTGAAGTAATTTGAATTCACATGAAGTCACGTGAATTCACCTGAAGTCACGTGAATTCACCTGAAGTCACGAGAATTCATGTGAAGTCACTTGAAATCACCTAAATTCATTTGGGGTCACCCATATACCACGTGGCCCCCCTCCGCCGCCGCCCCACAGCCCCCCCCGCCGACCGCCCCCACGGGGGGCCGAAGGGGTCTATCCAAAGTCTACGTGGACTAAGGTGGTCCAAAATTTGTTTTTTTTTTCAATTTTCATGCATCGCCTGCAAATTTGTTCAAATCCCAAAAAAATAAATGCGTTAAAAAAAATGATATTCATAGGTTCCGCAAGCTCCATATAGTTTAACACGTATTTTCCATAAGAAAGCAAGACGTTTTTGTATATTTCATTCAGAATCGTCAATATTAGGTGTATCGAGTTGATCCTGAAAATTTTTCTACAGAATTAGCTATAGAATACGAATAAGAAATTACTTTTTGAAATTCGCCCAGATAAGTCTGTTTTGTAGGGTCCCAAATAAACCCCGTAAGTGAAAAATTGGATATTGCGAGTTTCTGGCCCTGACCATTATTTTTTTGAGGTTTCTTTTGGTAAACACTGTTTCTAATAAATAAAATATTACTTCATTGTGATAATTTGATGTTTAAATAAATTGTTCAAACAATTAAATATTGTTTATAGCCATTTTATCTTAGAATGGAGTTGAAAAGTCCCCTAGTGGAAAAATCTTCTGGCGTTGATCAGTCCCAGACTAGACCGTCTAGACTCTAATCTGGCGCAGATCAGACAGTCTGGTCTGGGGCTGGCCAGACCTGTAACACTTTTGCAAAGTTTGTGGCTAGACGGTCTAGCCAGCCGCTAGTCAGCCGCTGGTCTGCCGCTATTTAGTGAGTACACGCAGAAAAAAGAACCCTATATATTATTGAAAACTAAGTTAAATCTACTGATCTTCCAAGTAAGTATATGGACAAGACGTCAGTTCAGTAAATTTTACAACTATAGGAAACTGAATATCAACTTATGTTAACGCTGCAGACTATAGTTTAAACGGCTCTATAAATTGTAAGAAAATGACAAAAAAATAATTAATAAATAAAAAAACGGTTAATTCTGAGATATATTTTCGGATATACTTATAATTAATCGATATTTGTAAGTTACAACGCTTATAAGACAATTAAAATTTCGCACGCAACGGGGGGGATTTGAACGCATAAACCTGAGCACGCAAGTCGATTACCTTAACCACTACGCTATTACACGAGTTGCGATCCGTGAAATAATTTTGAAATGCATTTGTAACTAAGGTGGCGACTTCTGTAACGACTTTTGAATACGCGTTCTTGCCATTGGGGCACACGACAAAAGTTCTCCATTTACCTCATATATCCATACAAGTCACCTGGAACAGTCGCGGAAGGTAAAATCGTCTTGCTCCAATAAACTCTCAACTGTACACGACCTGTGAATAACATTTGCGATTCAAAACTGTGTTGTTTATTATAAAGCCCCTTCATTGCTGAGTGAGAATATGGAGTAATGTGACAACTGTCACAGAAATGTCAAAAATAAATGTTTTTTAGGTGATGCAATCCATCCATTGCCGATGGCGTCCTGAATTCATCGGTGGTTTAAAATTGATGTAACTAAAAACAGGAACTTATTTAAATGGTGTTAGTTTTGTATTTTGTGTAAGTGTAGATACCCTAAACATTTTTCGAAAATGGTGAGAAAATTTCAGAGAAATTTTTATGTTATGAATTGCTGACGAGTCCCAGATCTGGGCAAGACTAGATGGTCAGGACAATAACAACAAAAAATCGATTTTGAATAGTGTTCATTTCTTATTTTGTATAATTTTAGACATCCTGGCAATTTTTCGAAAATGTTTTAAAAAATTTGGCTGATTGACACTTAGAAATTTTTACGGTATGGATTGCGGAGCAGTCCCAGATCTGGGCCAGACTAGACTGTCAAGACAATAAGCAAAAAAAATTGATTTTGAATAGCGTTTAATTCTTATTTTGTATACTTTTAGACATCCTGGCAATTTTTCGAAAATGTTTAAAAAATTGGCTGATTGACACTTAGAAATTTTTACGGTATGGATTGCGGACCAGTCCCAGATCTGGGCCAGGCTAGACTGTCAAGACAATAAGAAAAAAAAAGTGATTTTGAACAGTGTTTATTTCTTATTTTGTATACTTTTAGACATCCTGGCAATTCTTCGAAAATGTTTTTAAAAATTGGGTGATTGACACTTTGAAATTTTAATGGTATGGATTGCGGACC
>CAKNXH010001864.1:0-30479 GCA_932178445.1 Andricus quercusramuli | reverse complement strand
TTTCATGCATCGCCTGCAAATTTGTTCAAATCCCAAAAAAATAAATGCGTTAAAAAAAATGATATTCATAGGTTCCGCAAGCTCCATATAGTTTAACACGTATTTTCCATAAGAAAGCAAGACGTTTTTGTATATTTCATTCAGAATCGTCAATATTAGGTGTATCGAGTTGATCCTGAAAATTTTTCTACAGAATTAGCTATAGAATACGAATAAGAAATTACTTTTTGAAATTCGCCCAGATAAGTCTGTTTTGTAGGGTCCCAAATAAACCCCGTAAGTGAAAAATTGGATATTGCGAGTTTCTGGCCCTGACCATTATTTTTTTGAGGTTTCTTTTGGTAAACACTGTTTCTAATAAATAAAATATTACTTCATTGTGATAATTTGATGTTTAAATAAATTGTTCAAACAATTAAATATTGTTTATAGCCATTTTATCTTAGAATGGAGTTGAAAAGTCCCCTAGTGGAAAAATCTTCTGGCGTTGATCAGTCCCAGACTAGACCGTCTAGACTCTAATCTGGCGCAGATCAGACAGTCTGGTCTGGGGCTGGCCAGACCTGTAACACTTTTGCAAAGTTTGTGGCTAGACGGTCTAGCCAGCCGCTAGTCAGCCGCTGGTCTGCCGCTATTTAGTGAGTACACGCAGAAAAAAGAACCCTATATATTATTGAAAACTAAGTTAAATCTACTGATCTTCCAAGTAAGTATATGGACAAGACGTCAGTTCAGTAAATTTTACAACTATAGGAAACTGAATATCAACTTATGTTAACGCTGCAGACTATAGTTTAAACGGCTCTATAAATTGTAAGAAAATGACAAAAAAATAATTAATAAATAAAAAAACGGTTAATTCTGAGATATATTTTCGGATATACTTATAATTAATCGATATTTGTAAGTTACAACGCTTATAAGACAATTAAAATTTCGCACGCAACGGGGGGGATTTGAACGCATAAACCTGAGCACGCAAGTCGATTACCTTAACCACTACGCTATTACACGAGTTGCGATCCGTGAAATAATTTTGAAATGCATTTGTAACTAAGGTGGCGACTTCTGTAACGACTTTTGAATACGCGTTCTTGCCATTGGGGCACACGACAAAAGTTCTCCATTTACCTCATATATCCATACAAGTCACCTGGAACAGTCGCGGAAGGTAAAATCGTCTTGCTCCAATAAACTCTCAACTGTACACGACCTGTGAATAACATTTGCGATTCAAAACTGTGTTGTTTATTATAAAGCCCCTTCATTGCTGAGTGAGAATATGGAGTAATGTGACAACTGTCACAGAAATGTCAAAAATAAATGTTTTTTAGGTGATGCAATCCATCCATTGCCGATGGCGTCCTGAATTCATCGGTGGTTTAAAATTGATGTAACTAAAAACAGGAACTTATTTAAATGGTGTTAGTTTTGTATTTTGTGTAAGTGTAGATACCCTAAACATTTTTCGAAAATGGTGAGAAAATTTCAGAGAAATTTTTATGTTATGAATTGCTGACGAGTCCCAGATCTGGGCAAGACTAGATGGTCAGGACAATAACAACAAAAAATCGATTTTGAATAGTGTTCATTTCTTATTTTGTATAATTTTAGACATCCTGGCAATTTTTCGAAAATGTTTTAAAAAATTTGGCTGATTGACACTTAGAAATTTTTACGGTATGGATTGCGGAGCAGTCCCAGATCTGGGCCAGACTAGACTGTCAAGACAATAAGCAAAAAAAATTGATTTTGAATAGCGTTTAATTCTTATTTTGTATACTTTTAGACATCCTGGCAATTTTTCGAAAATGTTTAAAAAATTGGCTGATTGACACTTAGAAATTTTTACGGTATGGATTGCGGACCAGTCCCAGATCTGGGCCAGGCTAGACTGTCAAGACAATAAGAAAAAAAAAGTGATTTTGAACAGTGTTTATTTCTTATTTTGTATACTTTTAGACATCCTGGCAATTCTTCGAAAATGTTTTTAAAAATTGGGTGATTGACACTTTGAAATTTTAATGGTATGGATTGCGGACCAGTCCCAGATCTGGGCCAAACTAGACTGTCAAGACAATAAGAAAAAAAAATTGATTTTGAATAGTGTTTATTTCTTATTTTGTATACTTTTAGACATCCTGGCAATTTTTCGAAAATGTTAAAAAAATTGACTGATTGACACTTAGAAATTTGTATGGTATGGATTGCGGACCAGTCCCAGATCTGAGCCAGACTAGAATGTCAAGACAATATGAAAAAAAATTGATTTTGAATAGTGTTCATTTCTTATTTTGTATAATTTTAGACATCCTGGCAATTTTTCGAAAATGTTTTAAAAAATTTGGCTGATTGACACTTAGACATTTTTATGGTATGATATTGCGGACCAGTCCCAGATTTGGTCCAGACTAGACTGTCAAGACAATAAGAAAAAAAATCATTTTTAATAGTGTTTATTTCTCATTTTGTATAATTTTAGACATCCTGGCAATTTTTGGGAATTTTTTTTGAAAAATGAGGCTGATTGAGACTTAGAAATTTGTATGGTATGGATTGCGGACCGGTCCCAGATCTGGACTAGACTAGACTGTCAAGACAATAAGAAAAAATATATATTTCTACTAGTGTTAATTTCTCATTTTGTATAATTTTATACATCCTGGCAATTTTTCGAAAATGTTAAAAAAAATTTCGCTGATTGACACTTAGAAATTTGTGTGTTATGGATTGCTGACCAGTCCCAGATCTGGGCAGAACTAGACTGTCACGATTAGACGGTCTAGATGACGCCAGATCTGGGCCAGATCAGACATCAGACTGCCAGAAGATTTTTCCACTAGGGTCGCAGTTTTATCTAAATTTTTCAACTGGTTCTGAACTTTTCAGTTAGAGCGAGGCAATACTCAATGGAATTCAACAGAAATAATTGTTTAAACCATTTCATATTTGAAATAATATTCTCTTAGAATAATCCTAGAATATTGCATTCTATTCTAAAATTTTCCACTTTTGGTTCACTTTCAAATTATAGTAGGGTCATAATTAAATCATGTTAACAAACATAATTGTTCAAACAATTCTAATTTTTTAAAAAGAGTATGGTAATAGTGACTGAAATTCAAGAAAAATAATTTTTTAAACAAATAATTATTGTTTTTAACTATCTTGCCCTATAATAATGCTAGATAGTTGTGATTTTTTCTGAAATTTTTTGACTTTTTGTCTACTTTCTACTTAGTGAGATCATAATGTAAGTTAATAAACATAATTGTTCATACAATTTATTATGGTTTATAACTATTATCTCTTCATAACTGAAAAGCCGAAGCAAAGTTGAAAATTTAAGAAAAACCCGCAAGTTTCTAGCAATGATCTAAGAGAAGATAGTATTCAACAATAATAAATTGTTTAAACAATTATGTTTGTCAACTTGCTTTATTTATCATCTCACTCTAATTATAAAATTCGGAAAAACCGCGACTTTCTAACTGTATTCTGAGAAAAAATTGTGAAAAGCAATAATAATTTATTAAAACAATGCATGTAAACGTCTAATTATCAGTGAGACGTAGTATTTTATGTATTAGAAACACGTTGTTTAAAAAAACCGCAAAAAATCATAATTAGCGCCAGCAACTCGCAAACCCCCATTTTTCAATTATAGGCTATTTTTGGGTCCCTACACCGAGAAAAAAATATTCTTAATTTGAGAGGAAAACTCCTCTTCTGCAATCCTCTCAAATTTTTCTCTCCAAAGGAGAATATTCCTCTAGAAATTAGAGGATTTTCCTCTTTTTTTTGAGGGAAGAGATGGCAAAAGGAAGGCTTTGGCACTTTCCCCTCAGATTGAGTATAATCCTCTAATTTGTAGAGTAATTACTCTCAAATCATCATTGATCAAGAGCTGATCTCGCTGGTAAAAAATTTGGATCTCAGCACGTATGTGCAGTCGTTCTATGTAAGTGAATTTTTAGATTATGCATTTCTTTATGCATGTGATGTACAAATCGTATGATTTCTTCATCGCTATAATGTTCTTTCCTCTATTACCGTATAACAATACTCGCATGCATTACACACGCATCAAGTATTATGATAAGTTAATTAATTGTATTAATATTAATCAGTGTTAAGTAATTTGAATAAATTTTCATATTATTTTCATTGGAAATGTATATGTATTTGTTTGAAAGAAATCTAACCTATATAATCTATCATCTTTAGAAGTAGATGAAATACTCTCCAAATGAGAGGATTACATCTAAAACGAATTAGAGAATCCTCTTCAATTGAGAGGATTTTTCCTCTTCCTTTAAGAGGATCCTCTTAATTTGAGAATAATCCTCTTCAACAGAAGACAATCCTCTCAAATTAAGAGGAATAATTTTCATACCATATTGTAGAGGAAAAATTGCATCAAAATAAGAGGAATACTCTCAAATGAAGAATATTTTTTTCTCGGTGTATAAAACAAACATATGGGGGTGATATTTGGAAACTTATTATTTATTGGTATTCTGTAGCTAATTGTGAAGAGCAATGTTACATTATTACATTGACTTCGTCAATGTAATAATATAAATAGATTAGTTCAGAATCACCCACAAATCTGTATATCATTTTTTTTAAACGCATTTAATTATTTTTTTGGATTTGAACAAATTTGGGTCCCGCTTTCCTGAATCTTCGGATTTTTTTTTAGAAACACATAAAAAACTACAAAAATATTCACCGAGGGGTTCACAACTCGACTGACGGATTGTACACTGACTTCAATTTATTTCAGTGACTTCATGTGAATTCAAGTGACTTCACGCCAGTGACTTCAGCGAAGGTGTACACCTGACTTCACGAGTTGTTAACCCCTCGATATTCACTAATTTTTGTTTGGACTTCTTGCTTTGTATCATGAAGCTTATGTTTTTATGAAAAACCATATTCTCATAAAATTCACAGCTCCTGTTCGCTCCGTAGCTTTTGTATACCAATAATATCCATATTTTCATCAAATATGATATAAATCCACGTGGACAGAGGAGCCAGGGGAAGAAGGTTTGTCAAAAGTCCACGCTTGTCCACGAGGGGTGGGCGGGGGTGAAGATGTAGTAAAAAATTGTCCACGTGGTATACGGATGGCCCCCTTGAAGTCATTTGAATTCTCCAGAAGTAACTTGAAATCTCCCGGAATATCTGAAGCCATTTGCATTCACATGAAGTCACGTGAATTCACGTGAAGTCACTTGGAATCACCTGAATTCACTTGAAGTCACTTGAATTCTTCTGAAGTCACTTAAAATCTCCTGAAATATCTGAAGTCATTTGAATTCACATGAATTCACGTGAATTCAAGTGAAGTCTCTTGCAATCACTTGAATTCACTTGAAGTCACTTGAATTCTCCTGAAGTCACTTGAAATCTCCTGAAATATCTGAAGTCATTTGAATTCACATGAATTCACGTGAATTCACATGAAGTCACTTGAAATCACTTGAATTCACTTGAATTCACTTGAATTCACTTGAATTCACTTGAATTCACTTGAATTCACTTGAATTCACTTGAATTCACTTGAAGTCACTTGAAGTCACTTGAATTCTCCTGAAGTCACTTGAAATCTCCTGAAATATCTGAAGTCATTTGAATTCACATGAAGTCACGTGAAGTCACATGAAGTCACGTGAATTCCCATGAAGTCACTTGAATTCTCCTGAAGTCACTTGAAATCTCCTGAAGTCAGTGAAATCTTCTGAAGTCACTGAAATATCCTGAAGTATCTTGAAGTCAGAAGTAGGTGTACATCCAGTCGGTCGAGTTGTCCACCCATCGGCGACGTCAATTTGATGACAACCTTTTATTCGATTTTTCGTATGAAAAATTTCAGTTTAAGAAATCGTTTTTAAAAAAATTGTATTTTTTATTTTTAAAATTGAAATTGAATTTTCTGTTATCATTACACAAATTTGCAAAATCACACTATAGTAAGAGTTGTGTTGAAAATATTTTTTTTCGAAATCTCATTTATGGACACAATAATTTAAAAACAAAAGTCAATAAAATCTAAGTTCATATTTAGTTCAATTTTTAACGGAGTATTAATTTTTGCAACCTTCTAGTATTGCATTTCTAAAAATGTTCATCATGCAATACAAAAAATATATACTTTTCTTTTTTTCGTGACACCGCGAATTTCAATTTTGATTTTCTCGGAATAGGATTATTTTTTTGGATCAAAGCTTTTTTATTCTCATTGAAATATAATTTTTTCATCCCACTAATTGAAGAAAAAAACTACAAATTTTGTAGGGAAAACACTAACATGGCAAAAAGCATTGAAAGAGCATCATTAAGGCTTACGCCAGGGGCGTAAATTTCGATCCATGGTAATCAACTTTGTAATAACCTTCCTAAATAAACTCCAATTTTATTTTGCAATTGTAAAACTAATATTCATTATCAAATACTAAATGCCAACGAGGACTATAAATAGGTTGAAAATTCAACACCTTATTATGCATAATTTAAAAAATGGTAAATATCTTGGAGGTGCTCAATATTTGTATACGATCCTGCAAGATTATAGAGGTGGTGGGAGATGCCGGGCGGCTGTGAGTAGAATGTCGGCTTACCCAACAATAAAGTCTAACGTAGCAAAAAATTGTTAACTCTTCCACAGCGGATAAACTTTCATTCAATGTGGAGGAAATAATAACATATCCAAAATCAATTTTTCTATAGAATTCATTTTAAACCTTACCAAACTTTGGAGTAAATAATACATTTTTTAATTAGAAACATTCACCGGAATGTGTAATTCTATAACCGATTTTAAGAGAACACGGAGAAAAATAGATATTAGAGTAGACTATCTAGATATTACTAGTTAATATCTTAGAGATTTAACTATATAGGACAGAAATCTAGATACTGAAGTAGAGCATCCATAGATATTAAAAAGAACATTTTAACTGACAATATCCAAGATATTAAAGGGCAGAATCTAAGATATTCAAAAAATATTCGTTAATTGTGCAAAAATTACCTGTAAAGCATGCCTATTTCTATAAAATACAGAAGGATTTTATATCGTAGTCCTCTGGTTTGGCTATCCGAATACTCAAACATTCGCCTTTTTTTAATAATTATTATCATTAAATTTTCGAGTAGAGCTGTCCAAAGTTAATATAAGTGATGCCTGTAGTGCCGAGTCCTCATATTCTCTCGAGAAAATTATGATATTATATCCAACAACACTCAATCCATTTTCTACCAGAACTTTTAACTCAATATTTATCCGAAAAACCACAACACACACGACGAATGCTCAGGGTACGGACAAAGCTGGGTTACAATCTTCTGTCGCCACGCCACACGTCAACGACATTGCTCCGATAAAATTTCGCTTTTTTAATATCTCAGATATTAACGGTTAATATCACACATTTTATATTTCCAATATACGCAGATATTGCCCTTAAATATCTTGTATATTGAATAGAAGATATTAGATATTATGCCGTAATATCTATATAATATGGTTAAATATCAAAGTTTTTAATATCTACATTTTAATATCTATTTTTCTCCGTGAATCATTAACATTGTATAATTTAAAGTTTGCTTGACTTTACATTTGCAAACTTTACTTAACTAATATGAAATCTTATCCAATTTTTCCTCAATGTATGACAGAATTATAGTTTTCAATAATTACACCACGTGCATTAATGTTTACTTTTGAAATTCATTACTGTACGTTTGGAAACTTTAATCTGCGCTATTAAAGTTTACCGAACTGCCATGTATTATTTAACCTTTTGCACGTCACAAATTATTACAATAATGTCAAACATTCTCCTTTTGGTCCATGTATCCCAATTATACTCAAAAGTTTGGTAAAGTTTCCTAACCAAATTTTCTCCGTGTAGAGAATATTAGAGATTAAATCGGTTAAAAAAATACGGAATATTATTCATCAACTAGATTGAAATGTATAACACGGATTTTGATTGTTTTAGAACAGAAAACGTATAATGATGTATTACGTTTATTTTTATCGCTTCTAATTTCTAACAGGTACTGACTTTCCTTTTCGAAATGCAAAAATGATGAAATGATCTATTCTTTTTTTTCCCCTTTTCAGGTAAAAAAAACCTATTAAAAAATTATTCTGTACCTTTGTTCAAGGCAGTTGAATGACACTCTTAAAATTTTACATTCTACAATCATAATGTGCATCCTTGCAGGTTGCAATACAGGTGTAGGCCTTTTTGCTCACAAAGTATCTCTCCATTTTATATGACCTTGAGTCGAAACCCCTCCACCTGGCCAACCCTACGGTCTGCAAGCAAGGTGGTTTTCAAAGTGCAATCCCTTTTGAGAGTTACAAAGATGGGCCTGACATATAGAAGTTGAAGAATAAGGCTCTTATGAGTGCCTAATAAACCGCCCTTCGTTACTCCCCCAGAGGGTGAAACTATTTTCCGCTTGACTGGCTTCGAAAGAACTTGTGTCGTTCCCTTAGCCAGGAGGTCAGAATGAAGGAGGAGCAGAAAAGATCTTGTGTGTTCATCAGTATCGTTGGGCTGCACTTGGTTCATCGACCTACAGTCTACACTCTACAGCAGGGCTCACCACTTTCAGCAGGTGCAGACTGACACGACAAGTGCGAGACTGACAGAAAGTTTTTCTGTCATTTTTTTCTTCGGTTTCCAGGAATCCTCGAAAGGGTTACGGTCTTTACGGTCATGGTTCATTTGGGCTTATTCAGGCTTATTGTTCACACCGAAGGGTCTGATTTTTTTCTACTTGAGTCCGCAATACATTTTTTCAAACTGTAATTTACCGTGAAGGATTAGGGACCAGTCGAAGGACAAGTTCGACGAAAATTTATTGGGGTCTATTTGACCTAGTCTTCGTTACTGACACTGTCAGTCTTGTCAGTCAAAGACTGCATTCTGGCGACCCTGCTCTACACTAAACTCTACACTCTACACTCTACAGTCTACACTCTACAGTACACGGTCAACGTCTCCTGTATCGTCTCCTCACGTTCAGTAGTAGTACAATTTTATTAACCCTGTGGATTTAATATGGGCTGACGTAGATTCGTAGAAAGAGAAGCCGGGAGGGGGGGGGGGGGGGGGTCGACAAAAATCCACGTTTGTCCTCAAGGGTGGCGAATTCAAGACGTGATAAATAATTGTCGACGTGGTACATGAAGGGAAATAAGGTCCTGAAAAATGTACAAATACTGAATCAAGGTTCACTTTTGCATGGAAAAAACGTTCGAGAAAAAGCTTTTACCTTTTTATATGGTTTGACTGGACGAGTAAAAAGTCACAAAATTTTCACGAAAATTATATATTATATGGCAGATTTATCCTTAAATGTAGTATAATCGTGAGCATAGAAACACAAGAGCTTACATGAAAAAATGCATGGACGTGAAGGAAGCTAGAGTAGTATGCCAGGACAGAAAAGTGTGGCGACAAATAGCTTGTAAACAGAGTGACAATAGAATGAATGACGCCTCAAACAAAGATCTTGGATACTAATGGGCCCAAGTGGGGAACCATACATAACAATTTTGTGAGGCTCCTCACTTGGGGTAATCGCTAGAGAGATTTATCAGCAATTTGGGTCGGAGCAGTGTTTCGGAATGACCGTGTCATTTAAATAAATAACACGAGAATTCCAGATCAATCTAAAACATCTATATCTAACACCTACATATATATTTACTATTTTCCAACCGAGCAAAAATCGCCTAACCCCGAAAAGGAAATGGCTTAATAGTAAAATAATAATAATAATGTGTATAATAACCAAATTTGGGCCCGGGGAAAACGGGCGGACGATTATTATCACGTTCATATATTAATGCATGCAAGTAGGACAAAGAGTACCAGGAAGTCGGCACACTGTTAGAAAAATCTGCACTATAGTATACATGTAATGGAAGCAACAACATGAAATTAAATTTTGTATACCAGCGTACAGTAGATTTAGTATACGCATACACTAAATTCAGTATACGCGTTCCGTCTTCATCATCTGTAAACATGATCAGATGAAAAATGAAATTAAAAAACAAAGTTTTAATTTTCAAATAATCATATCTTTAAGCTACATTCACTTCAATATATTGAATACCTTTTAAAGAGAACACTTCGCAGATCTTCGCAGAAAGAAGCCGAATCTTTTAGCATTACATGAAACAAATGCAGCGGCATATACGAGCCTGCCACCGGGCACGTTGTCCGACTCATGTAAATCGAAACGCGCTTGCGCAGCTGAATATAGTAAACACATATATGAATTTTAGTATACAGAAACTATTAAATTCATATACGTGAAAGAAAGTTACTGTACACTTAATAAATTTAGTATATACATATATTTCATAAAAGAAATGTAGTATACGTATTTAAATTACAAAGTGTAATGAATTTAGTAAACATATAGGAAATTGAATATGCCCGTGTATACTAAAATTATTGCAAACATTTCTAACAGTGCATATTTTTACCATACTCGATGGGAAGGGCGGTTCGAGCTGGTTGAATTTACACTTTACAGCCATAGATTAAAAATTTGAAAATAAAATTGTTTAATTTTTAAATGATTGTTGTGAAAGTTGGAAATTCAGAATAAATTAAAAATAAATGTAATGTATCTAATTTTTAAGATTAATATCAATTTTTTTATTGAACTCCAGAATTATGAAGTATATGATTTATAATTATAATAATAGATTATATAATTACTTATAGGTAAAATCTTGAAGGTTCCACGTGTCGCTCAAATTAATTATTTCCTACCTACTTTTGAGTTTCTTGCTTTGTTAGGAATTCTCCAAGTGTTTATACACTCATTTAAGGGAAAGTTAATTTTATAGATGAATGATGCATTTTTCCTTACAGGTGCTGAAACTATACCAATTTTAATAGCAGGGATTCCTACGTTAAGTGTACTCAGAACGGTTACTGTAATTGTAAGGCTTACTCATCCTTCCGAACTTTATTCAAATATATTCACTTTTGTCTGTTTTCTTTTGTCCGACTTATAATTTAAAAATATAAAAATTGTAATTTCTGTAATTTTTTTATTGTACAAATTCCTTTTTTTACGACAATACAATAAATATCTCTTTAACGTGAGTATATACTATAATATCTATACTTTCCCATTTGATTTGGAGAAGCCACTCCCAATATTGGAAGGTGTCCTCAGGACTTTAAACCAGTCATTCCCGTAGGATAGGCAACTTCGTCTCAAATTATGTTTCCCTGGTTGATGGTGTATCATATTACTCTTGACCAAAGAAAGACTATTTTGCTTGAAAAAGCATTATGCTCTTATCGCAACATGTTGTGCAGTTTGGACCTCACCTCGGTCAATGCCTATCTGGACCTCCCTCATAATTTATGCTTGCATCCCTTTGCCATGTTATCCCAGAGGTAAGTCTCTCAAAATTAGCATATTAATAAGAAACTCTGTGACAAGGGCCAGGAAAGCAGGATTAATCTACAGGAAAATCCTGAGCCCGCATTACCATGCCAAGCCAGAAGCGGCAAGGGTCGTCGTTCCTGTTGTTCCTCGTTCAAAGGCAGAATCCTCCGATCCTCCTCGGACCCTCTGCATTCCTGATTGTCGACTCTCCGCATTTAGAACTCAATGAAGCGAAACATATTATCGCAATCACAAAGGTAAAAAAATAAAACTAAAAAAAAGCCAGGGAAAGTGTTGCACAGCCTCAGCCGGATATAGAGGAGTTAACTAAGGTTTATACCTATGAACCCGGGCACTCTCCACCGATTTTGATGAAACCTTTTGCATTGTGTTGCGAAATATGTCCATTAAAAAGTTGAACAAAAAAATTTGTACGCGAATTTCAGAATCCATTTTTTTTTGTTTACATTTTCCAAAATCGATTAAAAACTTGAATAACTTGAATAAATAAAGTCCTAGAGCAACGAAAACACTGTATATATATCTGGGGGTTGCTAATTATGAATTTTAGGGGGAAAAAATTCAAAATGGCGGACCAAAATTTTTTAACATTTATAAACTTTAAAAAAAAAATTATAATAAATGAATAATATTAAGCATGCATATTCCTTAAGGTATAAGAGGTTGATGAAAAATAATTTTGACCCGGGGGGAAGGGTGAAAACACCCTTAAATCGTGGAAAATACCCCCAAAAAATGTTTTTTTATGATTATTTTGAAAATGGTGCATCGGTGAAAATCGAATTTTTCTAGACAACTTGTGCATAAAATATGCAGACGAAATAATTATATTCACGCTTCCTTTGTCGGCCATATTTTCCGAGATATTCACCCTGGGAATAGGGGTTAGTTGTACCGCGCGGGTCGTACGCTTCTTTCGTAGCTCATATCTCGAAATGGGGTCGTTTCTGTCTAAAAGTGTATGTTACTGAAATGATGCAGAATTTTCCACTCTATCTTTTAGGTTCAATGCATTGTTATCGAAAAACTATTTCATTTGGAGATATGAGCTACGACAGGAGCGTGAGACCCGCGCTGTCAATCTCAAGACAACCCCTACTCCCAGGGTGTATATCTCGGAAAGTATGGACGACAAAGAAAAAGTGAATACCATAGTTTTTATGTTTACTTTATTTACAAGTTGCCTGCAAAATTTCCTTTTTGCCCAATGCACCCTTTCCAAAATAATCATGAAAAACCATTTCGGGTGGAGTATTTCATCTAGAAGAAAGCGCTTAAAAATGTCATAATTAATCAACAATTATGCAAAAATTAAACAAAGTGATTTAAAGATGGCTGACCAAAAACCGAAAGATATGTGACATTACTGGAAGCAGCGTAACAAAAAACCTTTGGGAAATATACTACAAAAAGAAAACTAAAAAATAATTGAAACAATGTCTTACTGAAAGATATTTATTGACAAATTTCAAGAAGAATTATACAAGAAATGTATGTAAATGAACCATTTTCAAACACATGAAAAACATGCTTTCTTTGGTGCACGCAAATGGTTCACTTCAATTAAAATTGTGTAAAAAGGTACATGAGGCCACATACGCATTCAATAATGTTACGTTAATGTTAATTAAGAATTATGGGAATGTTATAATGTTATTAACGATGGATCTATCACCGCTTATCTTTGTCTGTTTTTATAAATAAAAGTAGTAAAAATATCATTAATAAAAATAATAGTACACGAATTCACGATTCTCAAAGTAATATCTCTGATTGTTCATTATATATGCAAATCCTATAATGAAAGTCAAATATACATAAAAATGAAATGAATGATAAACTGTACAGTTACAATATCCAGCATCCTAAGGTCATCACAGCAGTATATATACTCCTAGGGTGAATATCTCGGAAAATATGACCGACAAAGGAAACGTAAATATAATTATTTCGTCTGCATATTTTATGCACAAGTTGTCTAGAAAAATTCGATTTTCACCGATGCACCATTTTCAAAATAATCATAAAAAAACATTTTTTAGGGGTATTTTCCACGATTTAAGGGTGTTTTCAACCTTCCCCCCGGGTCCAAATTATTTTTCATCAACCTCTTATACCTTAAGGAATATGCATGCTCAAGATTATTCATTTATTATAATTTTTTTTTTAGGTTTATAAATGTTAAAAATTTTTGGTCCGCCATTTTGAATTTTTTCCCCTAAAATTCATAATTAGCAACCCCAAGATATATATACACAGTGTTTTCGTTGCTCTAGGACTTCATTTATTCAAGTTATTCAAGTTTTTAATCGATTTTGGAAAATTTAAACAAAAAAAATGGATTCTGAAATTCGCGTACAAATTTTTTTGTTTAACTTTTTAATAGACATATTTCGCAACACAATGCAAAAGATTTCATCAAAATCGGTGGAGAGTGCCCGGGTTCATAGGTATAAACCTTAGTTGACTGAGCCTTTTTGTTCAAAAATAGAATTTTTGCACAGATTGACTTGATGATATTGTGTTTCTAAAATTTTTCTTACAAAACCTCTAATAAGCTTTGCGGCGCCGCTTGCGCGACTGTCCATCATAACTTTCGGGAACAATTTATTTAACACTTGCATTAACATAATAATATACATTTTTTTTTGTAAAAATGTTTTCCTCATTTCCTTCGTATCCCATATTACACAAAAAAAGTAGAATTTACCGCCTTCGTCTCTGGAAATATATGCATATACAAAATAACTTATAATTATTGGCTTAAATAACTAAATAACAATTAGCGTACAAGATTTTTTGTTCAACTTTTCAACATACATATTTGGCAACACAATGCAAAAGGTTTCATTAAAATAGGCGGAAAGAGCCCGGGTTCCTAGCTTTTTGATTTTTAACGTCTAACGTGACTCCTCTAATAATAGTGCAACTTGAAAATGGTAAAGTGGAACGTCTTGTACCTTTTGATCACAACAGGAACAGTATAATTTAGCACGACTATACGAAATTTTGTGGAGAAATCAATAATAAATGTCTAATAGAAAAACCAGTGGTTTTCGACATGGAACAAAATGTAACCGTCTCATATATGAACAGCTTTTATCGAAATAATATTTTTTATTGGTAAGTTTTCACTTTGCATTAACAGTCGAGATCAAAGTTTGAACTTTATAGATAATACGTATATTTAAAGTCAAAGGGTCTTAGTTTTTTAATTGTCGAAATGACAATTGCTGAACCTAGATATGCTTTCCTGTCGGCTTAGTTTGATTAATAGGTTTTTTGCTTGAAATGCATTGTACTAACATTTGATTCTTATAAACATTAAAATCAATGAAATTATGTATTTTAAGAATTGTTCACATGGAAATAACTAAATGAATAGTTAAGCTTTTCCATAAGGTAAATTTTACCCTCCAATCATTTTCTGTAAAGTGTAAGATATATATAATACAATGTAAAAAAATAAGGAATTTTAGTGACCTTATACTCTTGCATATAATTTCCCCTATTTTCTATTGCATAATATACGTGAAGCCAAAATTTATTGTAAAATTAATAATAAAATTTTAGAAGACAAACAAGGTTTTAACGATAATGATAACAATATTCCTGTATCGGAAATAGAGGGGAGAGTAGTGTAAAAAGTATATGTTATTTTCTGTAAATTGACCAATTTTTTAAATCTCCTTTGTAGCTTTAATCAGAAAATTCTATCGGAAAACGTGACCTTTTCTAACAGTCTATGTATTTTCAATTATGGAAAATGGTTTGCATTATATTCATAGCTTTTTTCCGATAAAAAATGAGCGTATATATAGTTATGATGATAATAATGAAAATAAATACATATCTTAGAATACATGTTTATTTATCGAGCAATCAGTTATTTTTCATAAGCTTGGCTACACTGTTAAAAATAGTATTAAATTTAAAATACCAATGTTTCTATTTTACACAAAATTAAAATAAGATTAGCAGTAATTTTCGATTTTCAATAATAAAACACGATATCTTCTACCAGTTAACCAAAATCAAAATTGGATTTCAAGTCGAAAAGTTCAATTACGCAAATGAATTACGGACCTAACCTACAATCAACTGTACTCACATTAAATTTCTACCATTCAGGGCAAATTTTGGAAGGAGTTCCACATATACGTTGCACTTTGATCATAAAAAGGAATTCATTTGACGAATTCTAGATTATTACTTCAATCGCGAATATTTGATAAGATTTTAAGAAATAAAAGCACTTTGAGTTTTCAAGCACGCTGCTATACCGACCTGTATATTAAATTTAATATAAACTGTACAGCTATTCATATTTTAATGTATATTAAATTTCAACTACCGTGTATACAAATGACTTCATATACATTTGTATTAAATTTAATACAGATTTTTCTAACAGTGTAGTTGTCCCGAATTTTCAGGACGTCTAGTCCAACTCCTTTTCCAACATTCCAACTCCCCAAACTTTTCGGGGTGACTAGACACAGCCTTTATTTATAGATAAAACTAAGATTTCTTGAAAACTTTTACTTTGGCATAAAATATATGAGGGCCAAGCTGGTCATGTCATATGAATTATTGTATGGCTTTGTGGATCTGCGGGTTCGAGTCCCTGCTCCTATGGAATTTTCTTATTTTCCTATCTGCTTTTCTCTCCTAAACTAAAACAAAACTTTGAATCTTTTATTCTCGAATGATGTTTTGATCACAAATATACAAATAATTTTTTTTTTCATTTACAGGAGTGTCTAGGAAATCTTAGTTTTACGAAAAAAAGACTTATAACTGACAAATATATTGTTTACTATACAATTATCATTTCATAACAATTGTTGCATTATTGTTTAACAATTTTTCGTAATGCATTCCACAAACATACGTTGCCGTCTCAGTATTTCTCCATCTACTGACTACTCTCTATTCTTGCGACATTCGTTTGCCGAAGTCGAGCAGGTAGGAATTGAAAGATCTGAACTCGGATCTGAAGAAATCCTGCATAGTGGCAGAGGTTGCCCAGCAAGCCTCTCCCAAACTTGACCGAAAGAAAAATACGTAAATGCCAACGGCTTTTCCCTCTGTATACCTCCCATCCATTTGATAGTTTCCTGGTAACTCAGATATCACTTTTCATTTTTTTTACAGTTGTGGGATGTCGATATTGAGATGGGATAACGGATGTATATGATAATTTATGCTAAGCCTTTATATATTTTATTTGATTTGTCTCAAAGCTTCAACATAAAGTCTTAATGAAATCCTAAAAATAAAATATAATACCTTCTTTATTAATAAAAAATGTTTAATTGAATTGTTAAGTTATAAAATATATAAACATTGATTCAGATAAGGCCCTTTATATTATATTATTCTCAGAACTATTAGAAGTTACATCTGAAACTTCATCGTAAAAATAAATTAGAGTTATTTTATATATAACCTCGTATATAACGAATCCATATTTCCGTAATGAAATCTCTTTTTCAAATATAAAATCTCCTGGATTTCCTTTAAATAAGCTGCTGTAAAATATGATCTCCTGGTAGCTGGCACGTCACGAAAACCTCGAGTCTTGAAAGTGTCTTTTTTTCCCCTCAGCGCTACACCATTTAATGTTAATAGTGCCTCATGAAATATTTTTCTTTCATTTTTTTTAGAGTGCTTACGTTTTCACAAAATTAAGAAACACTTTTTTTAAATATATAAATAATATTGATGTACCTATATTGTATATTCAACCTTTCATAATGGTCATTGAATTTTATTTTTAATTATGAAAAATTTTTTTCTACATTATTGTAATAAAAAAGTTTTGTCAGAGTAAAATGAACTTCGAGACTATTTGAATCTTAAATTGTTCTTGATTTATTCATTCTAAACATTAATTTATTTAGTATTAAATCACATCTTGTTCATGGTGTTTTATATAAAATACACTAACATTAATTTAAACTTCAGTCTAGATTAATTTTAAATGAATTTAATAAAAAAAATTATAATTCAGTGGATCGAAAATCTAATAACTGTTGAATTTATATAATAGGAGGAATGGAGGATATTAGATTTTTCAAATGGTTGAACATTTATTTGTGTAGAAATTCGATTTGACTTATTTCCCTTTGTTCTTCGCTGCAGCCTACAAACTCGACCCTTCCGGACTTCATGTTTGTGAAGGGTGCGTGAAACATGCCGACTTGATTTGCCACTTCTTATCCGCCTTGGTACCTTATTACAGTTGTTTACCACCGCTCTAGGATCGTTCTACGTCTAGTCTCGTAGACGTCAACAAACAAATTTGTTTCATTTTTTTTATCAATTATCTCCACATTCTCCACCTTATTGTACAAAAAAGTGTACAATTGTGCATTATTCAATTTTTTCAGCTTATTTATTTATCCATTCCTTTTACTCATAACCAATTAGTCTTAGAGAACGAAAAGGGTATTTTAATTCGGAAAAAATAAATTGGTACTTGTTACCGTAAGAGTTCTAAGTACTAATTATTATTTCTATTTCATCAAGAAATTGTCTTCAATAGTCTAAGGAATATTTTTATATGAAATTATCTTTTTTGAGCAATACTTAATTTTGACTTTTATTTCCAAAAGTAAGCCTTTGTCGATAACTTATTGCAGACATGTAAAAAAAATATATTCCCAAAAAAGTTAAAATGGTTAAGTAATGTCGTAATGAGACTTTATTTATCAGTACATTACATGCGCAGTGTAAACAACTCCGTTACATCGACATAGCAGGAGAATAAGCATCGCGAAGAGGTGCCTGCGCGGGAAACTTTATGAACCAGAGTTGCATATTGCTGAGGGAGGAAGTAAAGAACCATTTGTGTGTATATTAGTAGTTGAGATATAAAAAATGTGGAAAACAAATCAGATTTTTTTGTTTAAATATTTATTGCATCTTGAATAACTTCCAGTCTGCATTTTCATGCAACACAACTTTGTGTAAAATATTTGATATAACAGTTAGTATGTACATTATAGTATTCTATAAAAAAAAATTTCAATGCTGAAATCTTCTTTTTTCTGTACAAGTATGCTTATAAATACTTGTACAGAAAAAAGAAGATTTTTCTGTAATCAGAAACTTCGCATGAATAAAATAGTTTTATATTCTCTCTCTAACTTCAATTGCTTTGTGCCAGGGAGACAAACAAAATTTCTTGAACCAAAATAAACTGTTTTCTTGGATATACACTCGAACTCCAAAGATACGAGAAGTTGGGGAATCGGGAACTCCAAAGATACTAGCGTCAAAGGGGCTCCCACTCCTGCAACGTTTAGATTTTGGGGGTAATGCGTGGTAACGCCCATAGGCCCACTACGCGCACGCGCGCGTATGCAATTTCCGGTGAACAAACGTCGAATTCAAATCAGCGGGCTCTCGCGCGCGCCTGACTCTCGGAAATGGTGGGGGCAAAGGGGAAAAAATTCCGCTCGCTTCTTTGGAGTTGAGATGCTCGTATCTGTGGATTGCTCGTATCTCTGGAGCTCGTATCTTTGGAGTTCGAGTGTACATGAAAATTTTGTTGGATCAAACAAATTTCCTTGATTCAACAAAATATTTGAGTGACACAACAACATTTTTTTTGTTTAATCAACCAAATACTCCATATACCAAGCTGTGTGGTTAAAACAAACAAAAAATGTAGTTGGATCAACCAAATATTTTACTGTCCAATATAATGACTATATAGTATGCTTGAACCAAAAAATATGTTGTTGATTCAACCAAATTGTTTTCTGAGCGTTCAAGGAGATATCTTGATATCTCTTGATTCTTATAACTATATGATCTAGATAACCGTGCAGAAAGTATACCGTGGCCCCGGTCGGGATGCCCGGTCGGTCCTCGATCTGGCCCCGATCAATTTCCGGTTCAAAGCCATGTTCTAAATTATGAAGTATTTTCAATTTGTATAAGCAATGCATATAAATAAAGAGACTGAACTGTATTATTTGAAATTAATATCGTGAAATTACATTTTGGAATTCCTTAAATGTTATTATACGCCTTATAATTACGCTCAATCTTAACTTTACTGACGTGTACCCTTTTGTTTGTTACCCCAGTCTTTCGCGTTACCGAAAATTGTCCCTATGTGGGACAGTACTTCCTCCTCCGTGACCTTAAACATATGACAAGCATCAGCTGAAAATAAATTATGGGAATTTGATTTTGAGTCAACAGCTGGAATAATATTTAGATTTAATTTCAATTTTCTAATGTATTAGGTGTGATACGTACTTTGCAAGCAAGAGCAAAAATTGAAGTCCCTGAACAGTTCTTTGTCGGGAATTTTCTTTACTGCACGGAGAGACTTTTGGTATTAATATTTCTTTTATCGCATATTCATAATTAAAATAAAATATACGAATTTAGGGATAATCGAGGTACGGTTAGAAAAAGTCGAATAGTGACTATGAAAATGCAGACTAATATTTCTGATTGGAATAAATCGTAAGAATATTAGACTCTTACACACACAAAATAACGAAAATTGGTATAGTGCTTTGAAAGAAACGAAACAAACGCTTTGCAATCTTTCTAAACCACTATACGAAAAATGGGGGTCACGTGATCTTGTATTTCACTCTGGCGCATGGCAAAAGAAAGACGGGTGGAAGTGTATGAACGCACACTACTACATGGGCTACAAATACATCTTTAATATATTTGTGTATTCTTTGACGACGCTCGCTGGCTACAGTGTGGTTTGTTTACGAATCCTATATTAACACCTATACGCATATATAAAACTATCTTATATCTATAAATCGCACGCATTACGCTGAGACTTATGATTCTTTCTGCCCTTATATACTAACCAGTGAAACGTATCGCTACTTGTGAGAAACTAATAGTGCTGGGTCAAAAATTTTAGGTGCCCCGGACTTTATTATATATTTATATTGATAATTTATATGCTTATAAACTATAATTAAATGAATACACTATTAACGCGACTAATATTTGCATGAAAAATTTGGTTTCAGAAACTTAAGAACTGAATTGAAAGATTGCTTGAGAATTATTTCAAAATTTCAAACACAAAATTAAAAGCAGTAATAAGGAAGTGAATTCAGGCAGCGACTTTTTTTTGAAAACTTAAAAGTAATTATCAGCTCATTTGAGACAGTAGAACAGAAGTTTATACTATTATTAAGCATATTTTGTGAGTATTTTATATGTTGAAACATACCAATACAAATATTACAAAATATTATCTTTAGAATTATCTCAGGGCGTCTACTCAAATTCTATAAAAAAATTTTCTGACAATCCCAGTTTTTTCCAGGTATCTATAGATTTTTTCAAGGTATAATTTTCCTGAATAAGAAGCCACTCAAGTATTAAGTATCGCAATTTTTATAGCAATTGTAATCCTACATCCCTTCAAAGTATTACATAATACCTAAAAAAAAGCCCTATCGTTAAGCATATCTGTGGATGGTTAAATTGTAATTACTTGAGTTTATTAAAAGTTTTATTAGTTTTAGTTTAGTTTTATTAAAATTTTTATATATAAAATCAAATAATGATGTTCCTTAATTTATGAATGTAACTTTATAGAAGGACAAGAGCTTTCTTAATGGTACAAGATTTTAGAAAAATTATAATAACTACTAAAAAAATCCAACTTTTAACGAAAAATGCCTTTGACATATTAGATATTTTTTTTAATTATTTTTTTAAAATTATTTTCATAGTAACTTGAAATTTAAAGCATTGTGAACTTATCAGTTACGGCTTACGGGGTGACTGCTGGACCGAAAACCAAGAAATGACCAGGAATTTTTTGAAACCGGGAAAAACCGACAAATGGTAGTGAATTTATTTTTTCACAGGAAATTTTACAAATTCTTAGAATAACCATTTATGAAATTACTTGGAATATTGCAAATACCATATCACATGATATAATTCAATTTACAAAAAGTTCGATTTCAACTTTTCTTGAATATTAAGTTCAGTTGTTGTTAACTGTTTCAATTACTGCATCATTCAGTTTATAACGCTTAATTCTAAAATCTTTTACTTTACAATTTTTCCATTTTATGTCTTCATTTTTGAACGGAAATTTTTAATTGAAAGTATTTAAAAATTCAGTTTTGAAGGCTTTAAGAATAAAAAATTAAAAGCGTTAGAAAATTAAAATTGTTTATAAAAATGTTTTAAGTTGATCAACTTATAAATATAAATTAATTAATGATTTTTTAAATTGAACTGTAGTTCGAGTGTTAAAAATTGTACAATAATTATTTTACAATACGATTCTAAGTCTGTTCGAAATTAAAAAATTTGCAAATTCTAACGTTGGAAATTAAACTTCTTTTGAACGAAAGCCATAACAATTAGACAAATTGAAATGTCTGATTGAAACTTCATAAATTATTTTCAATGTGAAAACTTAAAATTAATATATTCATAATCACACAATTTTATTCAATTTAGAATCCTATCCAAATATTGTCTCAGTCTAAAATATTCAATTTTTAACCCATTCAGTTGGACAGTTTTCAATCACAAAAATTGCAAAAGGAGAAATTATAAATGAAATATTCAAAACTAAAGAATTTTAAACTGAATTGTTTGAAACAGGAAGCCTTGAATGGTGAAAATTTAAACTTTTAACGTTACAATTTGTATTCTAATGTTAAATAACAATTCAAAATTATCAAATTGAAACGACCAAAATCAATATAAATAAATAAATTTTGTTATTTAGTTTTTTTCCCAATTGCAAGAGGAACTTCTTATGTTTAAAATTTGTATTAAGTGGAAGAATGGGAAGTATTGTATTTTTAACATTTTTATCAAGCTTGAAATGAGGAAATTTTAATTTTTGTTAAATTGGCAGTACATTATATATTTTTAAGGTTTTCATTGAGTTAGAAGGGATAATTAAAAAAATACAGTTTTATTGAGTATGAGGGGATGAAATTTGGATTTTCAATTTATTCTGGATTAAAAGAGGGACATTTTGTTATTTTTATGATTCTTAAAGAACTGGGAGAAAATTTGTGTTTTCAAGTTTTTCTAAATAGGAAGAGACACTTTTTGGTTTTGAACGTTTTTATTGAGTTAGGAGAGGGACATGTTTCATTTTTCAACATTTTAATTAATGAGAATTGAAATGGAGGATTAGTTTTAATTTAGAGCATTTAAAACGATAGCGTGGATTGATATTTTTTAACCAGAAATCTTTGAACTGTTCAATTTATAAAAGTGTAAAGAATTAAGTTTCGCAGTTTTTTATTGATAATTTCCGAATTAAAATTTGTTTAAGCTTCAATGCATACTACATTAGTTACAAACATTTTTGTACTACAAACGCGTATAATTGCAACTTTTGGCGGGAAATCACAGGCCACGAATCGGATGCAATCGGTCTGCTGGCCTGGTCGTCGCGTACTCGGCTATAGACGGAACAGCTTCGGAAACTTTCGGGCGTTTTTAGTATAGTCTTTTAGAATTCTCGCAAATCCCGGTTGCAGATATTACTAGCGGCTCTCATTTCAATACGCATTCATATTTAAGAATACTAGAATTTCGTACATTTCTTATAACTTATGTTACCTAAAATATTTACTATTGAAAATATTTTTTAGAAAACTTGTTATTGACCATTATCACTTTTTCACACTCACAATTCTCAAACAGTAAATAAGACTTTTTCTAAACGTAAATACTAATTTTTGCTCGCTCAAGTTTATAATAATACATACAGAAATACCATCATCTCTTATTATAGTAGGAATCTTTGTAACAGTACCCCGATTATCCCCAAATTCTTACATTTTATTTTAATTATAGGTGCAATGTGTACCAAATATTGATATCGAAAGTCTCTCCGTGTGCCGTTAGCATTAGAATAAAATCCCTGCCCAAATATTTCCTAACAATAACGTTTAAGGCTTTTCTTATACCCGCGTCAGTGCTCATTTGAATATCTATATATAGACCCGACCGGGCCAGATCGGGAATCCCGATCGGGGCCAGGTCGGGATTCCCGATCGGGAAACCCTGTCGGTGCCCGATCGGTACCCGATCAGTCTCATTATAATCCATTTTATGAATTTCGCGAATAAAGAGCAAATTATAAATTATAAACTATTATTTATTCAAAAACAAAATAACATACCCCAATCTTTGGAATTTCCAATAATGGTTTCAATGTTGCTTAGAGCCACCTACTCCGTGATTTCAAATTTAGCACGTATAATGGCATCAGTATTTTAAGTTAAAATTAAAGTAGTACCGGCATCAAGAACAGATTTCAGAAAAAAATGTTTAATTATACTTTTATGGAACGTAAGATTATTGTAGATGGTATAAATTGCCAGGAGAAGGTTTGCTTTTTGTTGATGTTTAAAGTTTGTCTTTTTTTATTGAATTCAACTGGTTGAAAATTCTTTTTTTTTCATGAAAATTAGTTTTGTAAACTGTAATTTTGACGATTCATCTATATAGTTGAGTATTTGACATTTCGGGTTAAAAATTTAACTACATACTTTATTAAAATGTCATCTAGTTTCTTATGGTTGAAAGTTGAACTACTTAGTTCAAAATTTTATTTTTTGGTTGACGAATCGTCTTTTATTTAAAAATTGAACTATTTTGTTGAAAAATTAATTTTTGTTGGTTGAAAAATGAATTTTTTTCAATTGAACCCGTGCAGAAATTGCCCAATTTGGTCCCGATTTCCGATGTGGCCCCGATCGGGTTTGCCACATTGTGGCTGTCGCATGGCTACTCTTGTGGTTCGGGTCGGAACCACATATCGAGAAAATACCAGCTGTAAATTGCAGCGCCATCTGCTGTGCCGACCGCCTGATATATCTGATGTTTTATTTTATATTTTCCACAATACGGCTCGATTTTGAGTGTAATGTGATTTCAAAATTGATTAAAATGCCAAAAACAAAAAGTACCTTACGGTTACGGAAATATAGGTCAATTGCTGTCATTCCCTAGTGCGCAATAAGGATGAAGGTAAGTAGATTTATTAAAATCGGTCGAGCAAACCTAACCTCAAAATAAATTGAGAATAATAAGTTAAGAAAACTATATAAACATTAATTTAAAAGTAGGAACGTTAGCAGAGGTTATGTTTGTGATTTCAAAAACTCTTCCTTTCGATTGTTTGGAAAAGAAGGCAACTTTGTACAAGGGTAGACAGCAAAGCCACGTGTAGCCATGTGATTCATTCGCTTAAGTTTACGTTAATTAATTATGCTAATAATTCTAGTACAACCTGCTACACGAAAATAAGTTTACAATGAACCTATGAGCAAAATAAACCTTTCAACGACAGTGAAACGTTCGTGTAAGTACGTCTTAATTGGTACTTTCTCTCTTTCAAATTTCCGACAGTGCAATCGAGAAAGTTCACTTAATTTGAACAAATTTTTGTTTTGCTTGTTGCACAAATAACGCTTGGATATTTAACCGATCCAACATTCTTCAGTATGCTATTATTGTGATAATTGAGACAATTTCTATCTACAACATTAGTGTATTGCAAAGGTACGGATAGTTGCTTTAGAATTTTCAGCGTCATAACCTCACTTTGCTAGTCTTTGTTGCATGAACAGGACTACAAAATGCTGAACACCTGTTTAATTTATATTAAGTTGGACTGAAAAATATGAAAAATGTTCTGTTTTGTTTTTCTAATATTTTTCAATAAAGTATAAAGTTCTCAATTTATTGTTTATTTATTACTGCAAGAAAATTTAAATAATAGTATGGCTGAACATCAAAAAATAAAAGGGCGCTGCTCTGGGCCAGATCCGACCGTCCTTATGGATGCCCAGTCTGGCCCTGATCAGGCTAGGCGTTTCATTTCGAATCTGGCGCTGGAAGGATTGCTCGACTGGGCCCACATTCTGCCACATCTAGGCCCGACCCGCGCCACGCCGAAATTTCTGCACGGGAAAATGTAACTTTTTTATTTCTGCTTAAAAATGGAGTTTATGAGTTCAACACTCGCCTTTTTTGTAGTAAATTAATGTCCCTGGCTGAAAATTCATCAATTCTCCGAAAAATTTGTCTTTTTAGGTTGAATTGAACTGTTTTTAATTTTTAAATTAACACCTTTTTCGACTGAAAATAAAAATTACTTGGTTAAAAGTTGAGGTTTAAATTTAAGCTTGTTCATAACAATGAAACAATGTGGTAGAAAATGACATTTTTGTTGAACATTCATCTTTTTTGTTATAAATTTAATAATTTAGTTAGAAATACATATTTTTGGATTGAAAATTCAACTAATTAGTTGAAAGTTGAACTACTGTTTCAAATATTTACTTTTTTTAAAAGATTCACCTCTTTGGTTGAAAGTTAAACTTTTTTGATGAAAATTTGTGTTTTTTTGTTGTTGTCAAAAGTTAATTTTTCACCTAAAAATTCAACTATTCCCTTTTTGGTCAAAAAATATCTCTCTTTAGTTGCAAATTCAACTATTTGGTTTGAAATTCATCTTTCTTGATTGACAATTCATCTATTTGTTTAAAGATTCAACTTTTCGGGTTGAAATTTCAACTGTCTTCAGAAAATAAGTCTTTTTGCTTGAAAACTGAACTATTTCGTTAAAAGTTAAACTAATATCTAAGAAATTCGCTATTTTTGCTTAAAATTTCCACTATTTGATTGTTAATGCTACTGTTTCGTTGATAATAACTTGTTTTAATTGAAAATTAATTTGTTTTCGTTAAAAATACAGCTTTTTGGGTTGAAAATTCAACAATTTTGTTGATAATAAAATACATTTCTATTTCAAACCATAGGAATCTAAAGTGTTTCATATTACATTAAATATGCGGTATTTACAGAAACAATCTGGAAATGGTAAAATAATTTACATTGATAATAATTAAACTGGTCCCGAGAAATGAAAATAAAAACAGTTCATGCCAGCATTTATAGGATGAAAGTTGAAGAGAGTTCTAAAATGTTCAAATTTGACAAACGCACCACGTGCTCTCAGAACCAAATTTGTGTGGCTCGTCCAAATTCATAAATTGAACTGATTGATCCATATTAAGTTCCGGATCACTTACATTACTATCTTTAATCATTTCATTTACATATTTATTGAGAAAAGAAAAGTTAATTGATGGTCAATTTATTTGAGGACTGACTGATCAATTCACTGCACTATAAAAAAACAATTCCCAGTACTAATTCTGTGAGCGCATGAAGATGGCTTTTCAGTAGGAAATCGGTCTGGCCCAGTCTGGCCTAAGTATGGGCCACAGTGTTCTACCGATCAGGGCCAGATCGGGAATCCCGATCGGGGCCAGATCGGTATTACGTACAAAATCGGGCGATTTCCGCATAGTAGCTTTCTGAAAGGTTAAAAAAGGAGATGAAGAAAATGCAGGATTCAATTTTTTTAAGTGTGGAAGAGCGATGGATCAATATAAGAAAATAACTTACAAAACGATGACAGCACTATTCATTGGTTTTCAGCTCTGCGTCAAAGACTTTGAAGTCTTTTACATTTTTAAAAGGTAATTCCAAGTTAAACTCCTCTTGAAAGCACTTTTTTCCAGTGTACTTAGCGCTGTGATCAAGTTCAATCATGGCTTCTATAAACTTCTGGGTTTTATTAATTATAGATTTCAATTTTGTTTCAGACGTGGAACCAAACAGTTAAATTCTTGGTTAAATTGCATTCAAATGGGAATAATAAATCAAAAAATAAATTATTGTTATTTAAGCTACTGTATATAACAAAAACCAACTAACCAAACCCAGGGTGCAAAATGACTTCTGTTTCACATCATGTAGTGTAGACCTGCCCAAAACAAAAGTTTCTATCATATTTATAAATCGATTTCTGTTCTTGTTACCATACCTATATTTCTTTGTTTCTCTGGATATTTCCGCGCAGTTTTCATGAAATTTTTGACCCAGATACTAGTTGTAATGTCTCGTTCATTGTGACTAAGTTTTTGAATGTTTGTGGGTCAATAATTTACATTGTCGAAAAATTTTGCCTGCCGGAGTGGCCTGTGAAAGAAAGTTTTTTTTTTCATAAATTTACATCAGGTGCTTAATTTAAGATGGAAATTTGGATAGATTTTTATAGGCTTTCGTTCTCTAGATGCTGTATTCAAGTCCTCTGAATCTCCTCGTCCATCAGAATAAATCTTTTCGTTATGTACTTTATCTTCTGAAAGTATAAATATTAATATATTTCAAGGCACGAATATTGAAAAACCTCCAAGAAAATATTTTAATATAACGAAATTTTAAAGTGACTATAGAAAAAAAATAGTAAATTGGAAAATAAAACATAACTGGAAAATTTGGACAACTAAATAAAAAGCTTATTTCTAACATTGTTTTTTCTTTTTTTGTTGTTGTTGTAATTATAACCATTGAAGACCAGATAAAGTTTCTAAATTATAGTTTAGTCTGTTTCAAATTATAAAATCGGATAGTGTGCAAAATAAATTATTTCAAAATCATTTCTATCTAAATTTACAGTTTACTATACAACCCATTGGTGTGATTTTGAGGTTATGTATGATAAAATTGATAATAACATTTTGTTTCAATTCATTTTTCTAAATTATAGTTTAATCTGTTTCAAATTATAAAATCGGATATAGTGTGCAAAATCAGCCCCATGCCACTTCTTTGTAGAGGCCTGTGGAAAATATTGTCATGAGATTTGACGGTCGCCGTGTGGTGGCGCCAGCTATGCAGTTGGCCTAGAATTCAAATAATGCAAGGCAAAGGTGTTAAAATAATAAAGTTTGTTGAAGAAAAATAATTTTCTGGTAGTTCTGGGTAAAAGATAATGATCTTTAAGATTTTTTAAATCTTTTTATTTGAAAATAATTTGCGAAAATCGTAAAATTCACTGCTTTCAGACGAAAATCCCACTGCATTCCTACTAACTACAACACATCATTATTCATACGCAATTAAATCAGACAAATAATTATTTGTGTTTTTGTTGAATATCCGAAAATAAAATCGTCCAAACTTTATAATATTCTTTATTATATTATATAATATATAATATAATATTTACTTTATTTATTTCTTAATTTAAATTCATTTCGGATTTTCAAATACTTTAAAAAACAAATTATGTGTTTTAATGCACTTGTTAGAGAGGGGGTAGGTAAAATTATTAAAATAAAACCTAAGTTATAGAATTAAACATTATATATATATATATATATATATATATATTATAAATCACTTTTAACAACGTTTATTTTTTAGCTTGAAATAACTTTAGTTTATGTTCAATTTAAAAAGAAGTATAATGAAGATTCCCTTTTCGTCTTAAATCTTCAGCTAAATTTCAATAAAATAGTTATGCCGAAAACAAAATTTTTAAATGAATTTATTAAAATTAATTAAATTTGTTAACAATGTATATTTTTGGTTCACTTTTTTAAACTTGAAAAGTTTAAAATCAGGGTCATTTTCAGCAATTTTAAACTAGAAATATTAAAAATTGAACGATTAAACTTTTGTTATAAACTGAACATTTCTTAAATCAGCAGTTAAAATATTTTTATTTGAAATAGTTTAAAAATCCTTGAAAAGCTTCAAATTTTTATTTCAAAATCTTGAAACATCTACACGTTGTCTTATATTTTTTTCAAATTATGAATTAATTTAAAAAATTTTTCAGACCTTTTAAACTTCTTTCAAAATGATTCGAATTATTCCTAAAATTTCGTTTAAATCCTGCAAAATTAAAAATATTTACTTAAAATCTTCCAGATTCATTTTTGACAATTTGAGAAGTCTTTTTCAATCTTTTTAAATATTCTCTTAAAATTAATTTTTCAAAATAAAAAGTCATTCCCAATTTCCCTAAGAATCTTAAGAAAATGATTTTTATTCTTCTGAAGCCTTTCACAATTCTTAAAAATCTTCTTGATTTTTTGTTCGAAACCTGCACAAATCTATATTTTGTTTTCAATTAGGCCGTGTGCTATTCACACCGAAATTTCGGTACGAATAGCCAAATTTTGTCGGTGTAAGTAGACACTTTATTTAAAATATTTGAAATCATTTCAAATTTTTAATTGAAACTTAATTCAACTTGCCTGAATTTTTTCTAGGAATAATAATAGGTGTTCAATATTTATTATACATGAAAATTCAACAATTTTACTTGCAAATTACATTTTTTGAAATAGAACAATCAAAATTATAACGTTCAAATTTTAGCTTTTTGTTTAATTTTGAATATTTGATTTACAATTACTGATTTCAAATGAACAGTCAAAAATTTCTAAATATTAAGCAAATGTTATTTTTCCTAATTAAAAAATTTCAAATTGTAAACTAAAACAATATTATTAAATTTATTAAAGGTCTTCAAGTATGAATATACTGTTTTGACGTGATTTCACAATTTTAAATCATAGATAATGTTTAAATCATGCGTTTAAATTTATTTAACTACTAAGACTTTCCAATTTGAACAGTTTAATCTTCAACGTTAAAATCTGGAAATTCTTAAATTTTTAACTGATTTTCAATCGTGTTGTAAAATTAACTATTATTCACTTGTTAATACTTAATGCATAGTTCAATTTTAAAAATCATTCTAATTTATATTCACAGTTGATCAACTAAAAAGATTTTTATCAAAAATTTTCGATTCCAAATGCTTGTGATTTAACAATTTTCTAGACTTTGAGACTGCATTTTTAAATTCTTTCAATGAAAAATGTACGCTCAAAAATTTAAATATAATTTATAAAATATTTGAGTGAAAGATCTTTGAATCACGCATTGTAAACTAAATGATATCATAATTGAATCAGTTAATAGTTCAATTAATTATTTTAAAAACTGTTGAAATCAAACTTGCACCGATTTTTTTTCTAAATAATTGAAAAAAATTCACGGTCAAAAATAAATTCACTGTCATTTGCCGGTTTTCCCCGGTCTCATAAAATTCATGGTGACATCATCCCTGAAAA
>CAKNXH010001863.1:289052-306284 GCA_932178445.1 Andricus quercusramuli | reverse complement strand
CTTTATATATTAACTTAATAAAAACAGATAAATGTATAATGACAATGAAATCACGATTTGCCGTTTTGAAGCAATTTTCATATATTTTAAATTGCAATGGAGACAAAAAAAGTCAGCTTTATATAAAATATTCCCTTCGGATTATTAAATAAAATACATTTAGCTACATTTATACTTCAAGCTGATAAAAATGACAAAATTTACACATAAAATATAAACAATAAATAACAGTTGAAGAATAATTCTAAAATTTTGTGAATTTTAAAGTAGATAAAAAAGCGTATCCAAAATTAATACTAACATTTTTGCCATTAAAACGAATGCACGAATAAAATGTTTATTGCTTTGTGGACGTCGGTTCTACTCGCAGTCGAGTCAGCTTTAATTAATATATTATTGTGTTTTAACTCAAAAACAAATTATGGAATAATATCCTAAAAATATATATATTTTTTCTAATTTTAAGGAATCTGAAAAATGAATTTCTTCCTCAATAAATTTTAATGAAAAATTTTACATACTTTATTAAAAATGTTATAATTTGATTGAGGTCACTGAACACTTAGGATACTTTTCATGGATTGAAGAGGAGTATCAATGAAATAAAATCATACTTATGACTTTTATTTTTAACCCCCCCCCCCCCCGCGCCCCAAATATGTCCCAAAAATCAAAAAACTACATTTTTACGTATTATTGTTACTTTTTAGCAATTCCCGTCTTCTTTTTCATACAAATAATTATAATGGATAATTTGAATATTTCCCATGACTTTTTAAACAATTTTTAATTGTTGAAACGAATGTAACTCACTTCAACAATTATTTTTTTCCGATAAAATGTTTGTAAAAATTGACCCAGAGGTGTCCAGTTTTTCCTCAAATTGGTATCCTATGCTACGTTTTGTTAAATAATTATATAAATTTGATACATACTTTTCAATGTTTAATAATTTTTTCTATCTATTTAAACAATTTTGATATACTTAAGCAGTTTTTTTCGATAACTTAAAAAAAATTGAATAAAATACAAATAATTATTTTTCTGACTGTATAGTGTATATATCAGTCCATGTTTGTCCTTTCAAATCAAAACACTGTTTTCATTCTATTTAACCAAAATGTAGTAAAATTACTATATTGGAGTCTCGAAAATTTGAGGTTTCAATTTTTAAATGTTTTAAAGGGCACTATTTAAATTATATTATTCATACATTTTAATGTTTTAAACAATACAAAAACTGAATCCAGTATTATTTTTACTGGACCGTATGACCAAAATAACAAATTGTTAAATGAAAGGACTTCATTCTTGTATAGTGTATAGGAAGAATATACTAACCATTTTCTATTTGTTTAAACAAATTTTTTCCAAAAATATTTTTTGAATCGTATTTTCTGAATTAAACATAATATTAAATGATTTCGACTAGTAGTAAATGCTCTTAAAAACGTCATGTTATTGTTTAAACAATTTTTATTGGTTCTAGCAGTTTTCTATTAAAAAATGTGGATCAATGATATAAAATATTAAAACTGAAATTATCTTCGTAAATATATTTTCATACCTATTTTTTGTCTTCCAGTATGTCAGATTGATATTCATTAGACTTTAAAATGCTATAATGAAATATAATCTAAATCCATTTCATATGCAGTCTAATTATGAAGAAATATGAAGAAAGCAATGATAAATACACTTTTTGAATTCAAATTTCATTATGAATTTTATGATTTATTTAATAATGCGCCAAAGATTATGTAAACCATCCATACCCAATTTGGAAGAAATTTGAAAAAAAAAACAATAATTAATTGTATAAACAATAACATAAAGTTTCTAGCAGAATTTATCACTCTTCGAAATCATTCAATATTATGTTTAATTCAGAAAATACGATTTAAAAAATATTTTTGAAAAAGAATTTGTTTAAACAATTGAAAAATGATTAATATATTCTTTCTATACACCATACAGTCAGAAAAATAATTATATGTATTATATTTAAATTAATTTTTTCAAAGTTAGCGAAGAAAGCTGCTTAAGCAAATAAAAATGGTTTAAACAAATGAAAATTTAATAAACATTAGAAGGAATGTTTGAAAATTATATAATTATTTAACAAAAAGTAGCACAGGATACCAACTTGAGAAAAAACTGGACATCTCTGGGTCACTCTTCAGAAATTTTGACAATAAACAATAAGCAATTGTTTAAATAATTAACTAAAGTTTTCAAAAGAAATTACTACTCCGAACAATGACAAAAGATTACATTTCAATCAGAAAATACGAGTATTTTTTACATTTTTTGGGAATAAATAATTGTTTAAATAAGTTACATTTGTTGAAACAATAGAAAATTGTTTGAAAAGTCATGGGAAATATTCAAATTGTCCATTAGTTATCATTTGTATGAAAAATACGACGGAAATTGCTAATATAACAGGCTAAATATAACATATTAAAAAAAGCTAAAATGGCCATACATGATTCTATATTCGTAACGATTGAACTATACGGTAGCGAGACATGAACTTGTGAAGAAAAGGACAGGAGTAAAATTAACGCGATTTGCATGATGATTTCTTACAGTCAATAACAAATCTTCTTCACTCAAAGAATATTTCACATTTTCAAATCAATATTTGTTTGTCTCAGAAATATTTTTTGTTATGAATAACGCTTTTACTCAGCATAGATTTCAAATATTTTATTGGTTACAATTTTGGTGCAATTTACATATGTTTAGCAAAGAAACGACAAATACACAATAATTTTCAGTTGATTAACTCTAGAACTTGGAATTAAGGATTCTTGTTTTACGACACCCACAGCGCGTGAGATACATCAGGTTGCCACTGCAAGCAATGCTCAAAACCGTGCGTAATTCCAAGGTCCAGTGTATTTTTCAAATGGTTTCATTACATTCGTTTAAGTTACTTTCCTTCAGGGTCGGCAGGCGGGGGTTTTTTTGGTTCTTCTCCTGGTGGCCTCGTAATAACAAAATCTGTAACAACAAAGCAAAAATTCATTTCAATCGTGAAAAATTTCGCAGTATTCATCCATAAAGATTTTCTGACGAATAGCCCCAGTGGGCTTTATCCCCTGATAACTGATTACCCTTCTCCTGTGCAGCTCTAACAATCAAGTTTGCAAGATTTTCATAATTTGTCCTCAAAATCTGGGCCACTATCTATTCATGATCTGAAGAGTTATTCAGATAAGAAATAGATATAATTCCTCAACTCTAATTTTGAAAAAGTATTTACTTGAATATAATAATTGAAGTTCATATAGTTTGTGGTTCTGATTATAACAGGCGAATTTGCATTATTTCGTAATTTTACTGAAATTGAATAACATTAGATTATATTTTTACTCTACTCACCAATTAAACTCAGGAAAACCAAAAAGATCAAGAGAATGTAACGAGTAGGGATCCTCATTTTCTTCTGTATATTGGAAAGTGGTTCTCGTAGAAATGAAGAATTCCGTCAACTGCAAGGAAAAGAATTACACAGTATGTCAATGCACGTGAAATATTTTTAAATCTCTCTAAATCTGAACACAGTATATCCTCAGATATCAAATATGCTGCCACTCAATTCAATTAATACGAAAACCTGCATCAATATAAGGAAATAAACGGATGTTCATATATTGCTGAATCATTTTGTTGCATATGAAATTCATACCTTCAGATTTAGTGTCAATTAGCTAAATTCAAGCTGGTAGAATTTCACTTAATTCATTTGGAGAAAAATTAGCATCAGAAGATTAGTGATAAGTTCGAAGCTATTCGTACCGAAATGATTTATTTTCAAGAGCTTATTCAGATACTTATTGGATTTCCTTGGTTTTTATTAACCCCAAAAAAAATGTACTTGAATGAATTGAATTTCTGCAATCAAGTATTTGTGAAAAGAAGCCACTGCATGGTCCGTTTCCCTACCAATATTTTCTTGATGGAAAAGAGTCCTTCCATAACCTGAAAAATGGACAGTTAAAAATGTCTTAGATCACGCACCTTTATGATTTGTTCAATTTTTTCTGGCAGCACTGACGTTTGAATTGAACAGGAACTGAAGAAAATGTGTCACAATATGTGTTTCTCTCCATTTATATAGGGCAAAAATAATAAAAAGATTCTTGAAAATTTTAACAACGTCAAGGTAGATTAAGAAACATTGTTTAGTACACATATATTTTTCAGAGGTAGAGACTAAGAACATTTCTAAAAAAGTTCGTCAATTTTGTATTTTTCTCAAACCTCGCTTATCGAATGATGTAAAAATAAGTCGAAAAGCACACAGCAGGCATGAATAAGAAATTCATAAAAAAACGACGTTTCAAAACATAAAAAATTTATGAACTTGTTTTTAAAATATTTCCAATCTGTACCAAAGTGAAGAGATCATTTTAAAAATACATGAAGTAAAAATAAATATGCATTAGTTTATATAAATAAATTATATATCATAAATATATATTATAAATTTTATCTCATTAAAATTAAAAAATCTTGCCAACAGAAATTAAAATTATGACTGAACTCACGATTTTGGCAGAAATTAGAAATCCTTCTGTAAAAAATAAGTGGCCCAAAAATCTTGCAATATCAAAATGTTAAATGCATAACTTACCTTTTTCAGTAAGAAAAAATCACGGCTAAAAGTTTTCATGATTTTTCCGAAATTGTTTTATACTTTTAGTTAAATTTAATTTATTGAGATTATTTTCCTGGAAATATTAAAATAAATAATTAAACTTATTTTTTAACATTTGTAAAAAAATTATTCTATTTAATGAATGAATTGAATCATCTTTAGGGAATTTACAAACGCTTTATACATTAACTCAATAAAAACAGCAAAATGTATGAAAACAATGAAATCCTCAATTTCCCTTGTGAAGCCATTCATGCATATTTCGAATTTCGAAGAAGATAAAAAATCAAACTCTATTAAAAATATTTTTTTACGAATATTATAATAACTAATTAAATATTTTTTCAAAACATTTGTGAATTATAGATAAAAAATGATTTAAAGATTTTGTAAATACTAAAGTAGATAAGAAAGCGTATCAAAAATTATTGCAAGCATTCCTTCCGTGAAAACGAATGCAACAATAAAAAGTTTATTTCTTTCTTGACATTATGTTTATTTGCAGCTAAGTCAGCTTAATACAAAATGTTTTTTTCGCTCAAGCAAAATAAATACTGAAACCTATTTTCAAGCTTTTGTAAAAAAAACTCTTCTATTCAGTCATTTAATTGAATAAACTTTGTTTAATTACATTTTGAAAAATAGAAAGGTTCAACTCAAAAAAAAAAAAAAAAAATTCAAAAATTTAATTTATGAAAATATTATTTACTTGATATAATTCCATGAGAATCACTACAAGGTGGGTTTTTGGGGCACAGAAACGAAATTTCGAGTGGAAATTCGAAAATTCAAAAAAGCGACTTGAATTTTGAAAAATTGTATTGAACTAGTTTTCACAAAAGTCAGTACGAGGGCGGTTTCCGGGACACATAAGAGGAATGTAGTGGTCAAAATTATAAAATGAAAAAGCGACCTTAATTTTAGAAAAATTCAATGAAATCACCTAAATTTTCAAAATTTAATTATATTTTCTAATTTTCACGAAAGTCAACTCCAGGTAGTTAATCGCGTCTCAAAATACGAATTATAGGCCAAAATTCAAAAAGTTGAAACTTAAGTTTTAAAATCTTGTTAGGCTGATCGGTTCTTATGAAAGACAGTACGGGTTTTTTTAAATTGCAGAATACAAATTTGATGCAAAAATTCAAAAATTTCCAAATTTCACTCTAAATTCGAAAATTATACTCTCAGGAAAATTTGATTCATTCAGTAGATTTCTATGAAAGCCAGTACGTGGGAGGTTTTCTGGAAACAGAACACGAATTTGGGGTCAAAATTCGAAAATTAAAAAATTTCACTCAAATTTTGAAAATTTCATTAACTTGGTAAAACTCCATGTAAGTCAGTAGAAGGTGGGGCTTTTGGGGCACAGAAAAGGAATTTGGGGTAAAAATTCGGAAATTCAAAGAAGCTACTTGAATTTTCAAAATTCGATAAAATTAGTTTGTTTCCGCAAAAGTCAGTACAAGAGCGGTTTTCGGGGTAAACGAGATGAATTTAGGGACAAAATTTAAATATTAAAAGGAGCGACTCAAATTTTTGAAATTTTTTTATAATAATAATGTTTCCATGAATGTCAGTACGAAGAAATATTTGAATTATTACATCAAATTTGTGTCCTGTAAGGGTACAGTCCAGACCCGAACACTTAAAGGAACCTTTTAATCAAGGATCCAACCTAAAATATATTAATATTATTGAATATATTAATGAATAGTATTAATTATTTTAATAATCAATAGAACAAATATTTTGTATTTTATTATTTATTCAATAATTTTATTTATTTCCGATCTCAGGTTTTTAGACAATGAGAATTGCGGCTATTTTGCAATATTCGTGATCAACTCATCAGAAAGCATCGACATACGACGTCTCAAAACGATAACAAAATGCACTTATTTTTACGATATTTCCAGTCTCTCCTAAAGTGAAGAAAACATTTCAAAAATGCATAAAGTGAAAATAAATATGTATTTGTAAACAGATGTAAGTCGCATTAAAATTGTATCCCATAAAATTAAAAAAAAACTGGATACACCAAACTACGACGCAGAAATTAAAATTATAATCCAACTCACGATTGTTGGTATTTCAAATGTGTAAATAATACACTAACTTTATTAAAAATATTTTTTTATGAATATTAAAATAAATAATTAAGTCTATTTAGAAGTATTTGTAAAAAGTCTTTTCTACTTAGTGACTGAATTGAGTCAATTTCGGGAAGTTCACAAACGCTTTATACATTAACTTAATAAAAACAGCAAAATGTATGATAAGGATGGAATCATGAATACCAGTTGTGAAGCAATTTTTATATATTTTAAATTGTAATGAAGATAGAAATGTTAACTTAATAAGAAATATTTTTTGTGCATTATTTAATCAAATACATTTAGCAACATTTATACGTTAAGCTGATAAAAATGGAAAAATTTAAACAAAAAATTAATCCTGGCTAATCAAGTGCCAGTGGAAGATGAAGAGGTAGTGAATTATATAATTGATGGGATTCCAGAGTTGCAGTTAAAAAATCAAGCTCGTAAGAGGAGTTGTTTTAGGACATCATCTGAATTATTGGAAGCATTCATTAGAATCAATTTCTATCTCGAGCTGCCAAAGGTATTATCAAGGAATTTTGAAAAATAAGCTGATGAAAAAGCTACATTCAAATCTCAATTTAGATGTTACAACTTGCGAAGTCTTGGGCACACTTCAAATGAATGTCTGCACCCAAAGAACAGAACTTGTTACAGCTGCGATTAGCTGGGTCACCTCGTCAGGAAATGTCTCAAGAAGAATAATATTGTCATTTTTGTCTCTGGAACTACTGCAATGAATAGGCCGCGTTTTTAAGGAAGTTCACGTAGATATTGACGAAGGAAACCGTATCAAATTAGACATAGAGGATCAGTATGTTAAGGAGGACACTTTTTCAGATAGAGGTTATGCAGGAATCAATGGTTCTATAATGGAACAGCCTTTGTTATCGATTTACAGTTCTCGAGATGAAACTGAGTTACATTGCGATGCCAGTTTGATATGTTTTAGATCAGCATTATTACAGCAAAAACAGGATTCGAAATTTTACTCGTTTTTTTTTCTCAAAAAGAACTACAGAAGACTACATAAGAAAGATATAAATCTGCAAATATTCAGATAATGTGTAAAATAAGAAACATATGGTCATGAGTATGAGATGGAACATTGATCAGGTACACGTATGCAACATGTTCGTTTGATGTTTTGGTAGTTGAAGACAATGGAATGGAATCTTCCAGTGTGCCAAAATCGGGATCCAAAAATAGTTGAAATATGTGATATGTTGGAGGAATGTCGAAATAGAAATTACGAAATGCGAAAACGTGTCGTACACCGAAAGAAAGAAAAATATTTACTCCTCTATATCCCGGTAGCATAGAGAAACAAGTGATCTTTGAATGCCATCGTGAAATGGGTCATTCAGGTTCTTTTAAAAGAAGAAAGTGCATTAATGAGACGTATTGGTTTTTAAAACTATGTGAAAAAATAGAAAATCATATTTGTAATTGTTTAAAGTGCATTCCCTGTTCTCCTTTATCAGGAAAAGCCAAAGGCTATTTGCATATAATCCCGAAGGGTGATGTACTGTTTCCGAGTGTACATGTTGAGCATTTTGGTACAATATAAGTAACACAAATATCAAAGCGATATATGTTCTTATTATTAGGTACATTAAAAAAATTTGTAAAATTCTCTACGACTAAGTCTACTTATAGTCAGGAGGTAATAAATTGTCTTAAACAATTTTTAATCGATTACAGTAAGCCAAATACTTCAATCTCTGATCGTGGAAGTGGATTTATTTCTAATGAATTAATTGGATTTATGTCAGAAAATCATACAGAAAACATCAAAGTAGCGACATGTTCTTTTCAAGCGAACAGTTAAATTGAAAGAATTATTTATATGATACATCCAGAATTGGTCAAGTTGTCTGATGATGAAATGGGTGAATATTCGTTAAAATTTTTGGAAAGTACTGAGTATTGTATTAATAATACTGCCAGTAGATCTACTATGGATACTTCGAGTCAAATGTTGTTTGGAGTCGATCGAAGGGGTGATTCAATCGATGACGTTAAAGAATATTGAGACCATGTTGAGAAATTTTGATAATACTCCTAGAGTGTCAGAAGCATCCCTTTCCGAATTTATAGGAAGCTAAAAATATCCGTCCATAGTTGGGAAACAGAAAGGTTTAATAATAAGGGTTTTTTTCTTGATCTTTTCATTGTACCAAAGTCCGGGACGGACTATAGTCACGATTGACTGAAATATGGTAGCAATTATTCAAGTAGGTTTCATCGATATATCCACTGTTCAGTTTTATGAGCTGCAACGTCAGTCTGAACTATATACATATAAAACGATCGACATGTCACAGTTGAATAAAATTATAATTTGTATAAAAGAACGTGCTATTTACTCGAATCTATCAAGATATTCCATTACTTCACGTTTGATGATGATTTTTGGAAAAAAATTCTTAGCTAGAGGTTTTTCGGGTTTCAATCGTGTGCGAAATTATGAATTTTGCCGAAGTTTCGTGAAAATTGCAGTTAACTTCTTCAGCGCTGACCTAAAACTGAAGTTTCAGGTTATGTTGTTCTCATGTATATATTCTACGATATCTGTAATTGGCCAAAGCGGCCCACCATGGGGACTGGTCAAACTTGATCGGAAAATCAAGTCTTTGAAAAAACCCGGGAGAACGGCGAGCCAAATCGGATTGGTATTATATTCATTGTCCCTACTGATGTTGTTAGGGTGTTTTAAGATTTTGATTGCTTCCCTATGTTATCTGGGAAAAAACTGTACGATTATGCAATGACGGTTGTTTTGTCAAATAAAATGCTATGTTCTATTTTTGATATGATGCTTAGCTAGTTGCTGATAGCGTGAAGTGCTTCAACCTGACTTTACTATCATGTTCCTTTCCACGTTGGCTCACCGCTCTCCCGGGAGAATTAAAGAAAAAGAAGATTAAAAAAGGATAAATTTTTGAAGAAAATTCAGAACTAATTGTTTGAGATTGTGGATATAAATCAATAAATATTGCGGAAGAGTCGAGTGACATGAATTTTAAGTTTCCTTTCCAGTACTCTTTTTCTCCCCTATTGAAGCCATCCTCCCTGCCTTTTACATTGGGATATAAAAATCTCCCTGTTTGTTGTGCTTGGTAATGGAAGAACGATTCGAAGGCGAGAAAGAGTGTTGTATTAACTGGAAAGTAAATTTTCAGCAAAAATTGATAATATATTTATTTTACTATAAAATAAATTCTTCGAAAGGAAATTATTTTTGAAAAAATCTTGAAACTGGCTGTTAACTTAAAATAACTTTTTGAATTTCAACACGGTTCTTTTTCGTTCTGAAAATAATTGTTGTTAAAATTGAAAATGCTCTTATAACAGACCTTACAGCCAAAAATGTAGTCAAAAATGTGTAGGTACCATATTGAATTCAAGATAAAATGTTTGAGATTTTAAATCGAAATATATTGCATTCTTAACAAAATACTTGAATTTTCAAACGACAAAGATGAATTTTTGAATCTATGTTCAAGATTTTGATAAAAAAAGATTAAATTTTGTTGAAAAAGTTAAATTTTTAACCAATAACTAGTTGAATTTTCAATAAATAGTTAATTTTCAAACAAGAAAAATAATTTTTAAATGATAAAGATTACTCATCTACATAAAAAGATTATTTTCAACAAAAAAGGACGGAATTTCTATAAAAAGGACTAATTTCGTAGAAAATTAAATTTAAATGAAATTCTAATTTCAACTTTAATTATGAAATAAAATTTGAAAAAAATTTTTAAAACTAAATTATCAAATTTTCCTTCATGAAATACGACTTTTCTGCCAAAAAGGAAGATGTTTTTAAAAGCTCATTGAATTTAAAATCTAAAAGGACGAATGTTCAGTAAAACAGTTAATCGATAAAAGGATACAATTTTCTAATATAATAGTTAAATTTTTAACAAAAGAACCAATTTTTCAAGAAAATGGTTTATTTTTGAACCAAATAGTTTAATTTTCAACAGAAAAATAAATTTTTAATAAATTTTCAATCATACTATCGAATGTCCATTCAAGAAAGATTAAAAGAATAACAAGAATGACTGAATTGAAATTATATAAAAAAAAGTTGAATTTTCAACGAAAAATGTAAGAGTTACAATTCTGAAAATATTTTAGTTCAAAATTAAAAACAATTGAACTTAACCCAAAAACACAAATTTACGATGAAACAGTTGAATTTTAAAGCCAAAAAGGAGAGTTTACTGCAAAACAGTTGAGTTTTCAGCCCGAAAATATGAATTTTCAAGAAAAAAGCTAATTTCCAATCTGGATACGGCGTAAAGTCATCTAGGGTACGGAATAAAGGTCCGCTCAGGTACAGGGTAAAGTGGGCTGGTGTACTGGATGCAGTAGGCTAAGGTGCTGTACACAGTTGGCTAGAATGAAGAGTAAAGTTAGCAAGGGTACGGGGTCAAGTCGTCTAGGGTACGAGATAAGGTCCGCTAAGGTACAAGGAAAAGTGGGCTGGTATACGTAAGGTGCGGTTCATAGTTGGCTAGAATGAAGAGTAAAGTTAGCTAGGATGAGGAGTACAGTCGTCTATGGTACGGAACGAGGTCCGCTCAGATACAGGATAAAGTGGGCTGGTGTACGGGATGCAGTAGGCTAAGGTGTGGTACATAGTTGGCTAGAATGAAGAGTAAAGTTAGCAAGGGTACGAGTTCAAGTCGTCTAGGGTACGAGATAAGGTCCGCTAAGGTACAAGGTAAAGTGGGCTGGTATACTGATTGAAGTAGGCAAAGGTGCGGTACATAGTTGGCTAGAATGAAGAGTAAAGTTAGCTAGGATGAGGAGTACAGTCGTCTAGGATACGGATTGAGGTCCGCTAAGGTACAAGGTAAAGTGGGCTGGTGTACTGAATGAATGAGGCTAAGGTGCGGTACACAGTTGGCGAGCATAAAGAGTAAAGTTAGCTAGGGTATGGGGTGAAGTCGGCTAGGAACTTCTTCTACTTCCCCACCCCTCACTTCCCTTTAGGGAACAAATTATGACGGAAACCCTACCAAAACAATAAAGGTTTTCGCCTAGGCTTGCGAAACCCTAAAACCAGATATTTGCATTATTTTTGAAGAGAAATATTATAGAGAATGTGTGTAATTTTAGGTTCGAGTTAGGGTAGAGTTCATGAATCAATCATACTTCATACGTAGAGCAAGAGTATGCAGTAGGGTGGGAATGAGGAGGATACGCAGAGGTTCGAGGCCCCCTTCGAAGCATTCTCTCTCGGTAATGGTCGTACCGGAAGTGAGATGACGCGTGACCCTAGACGGATGCATTAGACGCACTTCCGGCAGAGCGACGCCCGGCGCCCTCGCCTCGTTCGCCCGTGAAACTCAACCACCCATCCCGCCCATTTCGAATCTTCGAACGTAATCCCTACCGTGATTATGATACGGCACACTGGCTCCGGAAAATATAGGACATTCTCAATGTAAGACTAAATACATCACCTAAAATTCTAGTACGATTCTAGGTCAACCTGATTTTACGAAGTCAACTCAATCTCAAATTGATTTCATGATATCACAAATATATAAAAAATATATGTGTTTATAATTGATTTGTTGTAATTTTTCTTCTATCAAAAAAGTGATTTGAATAAAAATTTGAATAAGAATTCGCCCAATCTGATAGGTTAATTCTTTTGAAAGTTGTCGTGCTAACAAACTAAAAATCGATAGACAGACAGACTAACAGACAGACTAACAGACAGACTAACAGGCATACTAACAGACAGACTAACCGACAGACTAACCGACAGACTAACAGCTAGACTAACAGACAGACTAACTGACAGACTAAAAGACAGACTAACAGATAAATTAACCGACAGACTAACAGACAGACTAACAGACAGACTAACATACAGACTAACAGACAGACTAACCGACAGACTAACAGACAGACTAACAGACAGACTAACCGACAGACTAACATACAGACTAACAGACAAATGAACAGACAGACATTTTGGTAACACCTGTTTTTTGGGTTCAGGGTGGTTTTTTTAAATGCTGGAAATGGGGTCAAATATAATTGAGAAGGAGCTTTTCCGAACTAGGGCATAACCAACTATCTGTGACCATTTTTTTTCATCTAAAGTACTGTAAATCAGTTCAAATATAATAATAAATAAAGATGTAAGATGTAAGATGTAAGATGTCAGATGTAAAATAAAGACGAATTAAGATGTGCCCAACTATGAACAAGCGTTTTTTTTTTAATAACTGAAAATTGGGTCGAATATCATTGAGAGGTCGATTTTTCCGAATGAGGGTATATCCAACTATAAACGGGTGCAGTTTTTAGATACTGGAAATGGCGTCAAATACAATTGAGAGATCGATTTTTCCGAATGAGGGTATATCCAACTATAAACGGGTGCAGTTTTTAGATACTGGAAATGGGGTCAAATACAATTGAGAGGTAGATTTTGCCGAATTGCGATATGAACAACTATAAACGGAGGTTCTTTTTTGAATGCTGGAAATGGGGTCAAATATAATTAAGAAGGAGGTTTTCCGAATTGGGAAATGCCCAACCAGCTGTGAACGTTTTTTTTTCTTCTCAAATACTGTAAATCAGTTAAAATATAATAAGAGGTAGATTTTTTCGAGCTGAAGTGTGGCCAGCTATCAACGGGTGCTTTTTTTTAATCAGGTCAAATATAATGAGAGGAAGATTTTTCAGATTTGGGGTATGGCTAACAATCAACAAATGTTTTTTTTTTTAATTACTGGAAATGGGGTCGAATATCATTAAGAGGTAGATTTTTTCGGATGAGGGTATATCCAACTATAAACAGGTGTTGTTTTCAGATACTGGAAATGGGGTCAAATACAATCGAGAGGTAGATCTTTCCGAATTGGGGTCTGAACAACTATAAACGAAGTTCCTTTCAAATGCTGGAAATGGGGTCAAATATAATTGAAAAGAAGATTTTCCGAATTGCGGCATGGTCAACCAGCTGTAAACGTTTTTTCTTCTTCTTAAGTACTGTAAATCAGTTCGAATTTTATAAGAGGTAGCTTTTTCCGAGTTAAAGTGTGGCCAGATATAAACAGGTGTTTTTTTCAAGTACTGGAAATGGGGTCGAATTTGATCGCGTGGTAGAATCTGTCAAGATGCGGTATGCAGAACAATAAGCGGAGGTTTTTTAAATGCTGGAAATGGGGTCAAATATAATTGAAAAGAAGATTTTCCGAGTTGAGGCATGAACAACCAGCTGTAAACGTTTTTTCTTCTTTTTAAGTACTCTAAATCAGTTGAAATATAATAAGAGGAAAATTTTTCAGATATGGCGTATGGCTATAACTATAAACGAGTTTTTTTTCATCACTGAAAATGGGGTCGAATATCATTTAGAGGTAGATTTTCCCGAATGAGGGTATATGTAACTATAAACGGGTGTTGTTTTTAGATACTGGAAATAAGGTCAAATACAATTGAGAGGTACATCTTGCTAAATTGGGGCGTGAACAACTACAGACGGAGGTTTTTTTTTAATGCTTGAAATGGGGTCGAATATAATTTTCCGAATTGGAGCATGGTCAACCAGCTGTGAACGTTTTTTTTTTCTTCTTAAGTACTGTAAGTCAGTTCAAATGTAATAAGAGGTAGCTCTTTCCGAGTTGAAGTGGGGCCAGCTATAGACAGGTGTTTTTTTCAAGTACTGGAAATGGGGTCGAAATGTAACTGTGGGACTGTTTCATCAAACACTAGAAATGTGGTAAAATGTAATTGAGGGGTGGAATTCACCGATTCGTGGTCGAACGGGTGTTTTTTTTTAACTACTGGAAATGGGATCGAACGTAATTGAGATGTTCATTTTCCCAAATTGGGATGAAATTATCTATGAAGGAATTGTTTGATAAAACTATGATCAAATTTTTTTTTTCATTAACTGGAAATGGGATCGTATACAACTGATAGGTAATTTTTTCCGAATTGGGGTATGACCTCACTATAAACCATTTAATTATTGGCAGAAATATCCAAAACGGGTAGAAAAAAATGGATTTTTGATCTAACATTTTCATCATTGTCATAGTTATAGTGGATCATAAAGAAATACTGAAAAAAAAACTTTTTAAACATATTTAAGTATCTTTTCCTGAGCGTACTCGACTAAAAATTAGAGACTTTCAATTATAAAAATGGTAACATGGGAAGTGAGATAAAAAGAAAGAAAAAGAGGAAATAGAAGACACGTGCGAGTCGATTCCTTTTAGCTTTCTTCTGTCAATTCGCAAAAGCAGAGGAAATGAAATCCTGTCTGAAATACGTTCATGCGACGCTTGTCCCTTTATTAGATCAGCATTACTCTCAACTCGGAGTGCTTCGTGGTCGAGCAATACATGTTCGATCTACGTTTTCTGCATTTTGAGTAGCCACCTTTCAGAACACCCTCTAGTTAAAAAAAAGGTTCGAAGAGTTCTTTTATAGCTGTCTGTGAAAAAACTGGAAAAATAATTAATTATTCGATTATTATTCGATTATTCACGAATCCATTATTTCGAGCTGATTCATTAGTTTTTATAAATCCGATTAATCGAGTGAATCGATTCATTTTCCCTGATTTCGAAAGATTCGAATGGTTTTGAATTGATTTCTCGATATTTCGAAGGATTTTATGAAATATAAAGCTATTTTCAGAGATTTAGATTGAAATTGAAAAAAAAATCGTAATGGATTTCAAGAAATTTTTAATGATTTTAAGGGAGTTTATAAGATTTTGTGATATTTGAAAAGATTTCACGGGATTTTCTGAAGTTTCAAGAGATTTACGAATTACAAGAAATTTGGAAGAAATTTTAATTTTCTAAAATAGTTTTTTAAGATTATTGAAGTATTTAACGGAACAAAAATAATTTTGCAAAATTTTAAAGAATTCGAAGCCTTTTTAATCAATTTCAAGGATTTTTAAAGATTTGAAAGCATTTTGAGTTTGTGAAAGATTCCCAACGATTTCCGAACGGTTTTCCAAATTATCAAATATTTTAGTATGATTTACTGTATTTGAAGGGAGATTAAGATATTATTGAATATCAAAGGGTTTTCAGGAATTTCTGAACATTGCAAAGGATTTTGTGGAATTTCAAGCAATTTCTAGATATTCAAATTCCAATTTAAAAAAATTGTAATGGATTTCAATGAATTTTTAACCATTTGAAGAGATTTCGAAGGACTTATAATTTTTAAAATAATATTGCTAAGGATTTCAAAGTATTTCAAGAACTTTTAAATAATTTTTTAAAATCTCAAAGAAGTTTAAGCGATATTAAATGATTTTCATGATTTTCGAAAGGATTTCCAAAGATTTCAAAGAATTCTGTAGAATTTCAAAAAATGATTTCAGATTTCCAAAGATTTTCATACCGTTCCGGAATTTCAAATAGTTCATGGTATCTTACTGGATTTCGTGGGATTTAGAAGTATTATTGGATTTCAAAGGATTTTAAAGGATTCTCACAGATTTTAAAGGATTTTGCGGAATTAAAAGCGATTTTTGAATATTTAGATTCCAATTTGAAAAAAAACTGTAATGCACTTCAATAAATTTTCAGCCATTCTAAGGGATTTTTTGAGATTAATGAGTATTTCAAAAGATTTCAGGGGATTTCCGGAAGTTTTAAGAAATTTTAAAGAATTTCAAGAGATTTCGAAGGACTTCTAATTTTTAGAATAATATTTCGAAGTATTTCAAAACCTTTTCAAGAATTTTAAGAACTCTTCAAGAATTTTGAGCGATTTCAAAACATTTTTAAGAAGATTTTGGAGGATTTTTAAGGATTTCAAGAAATTATTTAAGATTTCCAAGGACTTCCAAACGGTTTCGGCATTTCAAAATAGTTCGCAGTAATTCATTGGATATGAAGAGATTTGAAGGTATTGTTGAACTTTAAAAGACTTCTAAAGGTTTCGAAGGATTTTGCGGAATTTAACACGATTTTATAGATTTCAATTTCAATTTTAAAAAATTCAAATGGATTTCAAAAATTTTCTACCATTGTTAGGGATTTTGTTAGATTTCTAAATATTTCAAGGAATTTTAAGGGATTTCCAGAGGTTTTCAGAGATTTTATTGAATTTTGAAAGATTTCGAAGAAATTCCAATCTTTTAAAATGATTTCTAAGGATTTCCCAAAATTGTTTAAGATTACAAGGATTTTCTAACAGATCCGGAATTTTTAAATAATTAATGGTAATTTACTGGATATCGAGGAATTTTGAGGTATTATTGGATTTCAAAGGGTTTCAAGGAATTCCCAAAGATTTCAAAGGATTTTGCGGAATTTCTAGCCATTTTCAGATTTTTAAATTCCAATTTTAAAAAATCCAAAGGAATTCCGATAATTTGTTCAAAATTTTGAGGGACTTTTTTAGATTTCTGAATATTTAAACCGATTTTAAGGGATTTCCAGAAGT
>CAKNXH010001863.1:251236-274052 GCA_932178445.1 Andricus quercusramuli | reverse complement strand
ACAGGCATCGTAGAGAATACATATATAAGAACAACATAACCTGAAACTTCAGTTTCAGGTCAGCCCTGAAGAAGTGAACTGCAATGTTCACGAAACGTCGGCAACATTCATAGTTTCGCACACGATTGAAACCCGAAAAATCTTTAAATTTTAAATTCTAAATTTTAAATTTAAATTTATTATAATGAATCATCGTGAAAGTATCAAATCTATTAAAAAAAGTTAAATTTTCAATCCAAAAAAACAGTCCCAGGGAAAGTTGAATTTGGAATTCAAAAAGTTGAATCTGCAACAAAAAATTATTTTCCACCGAAAGAGATGAGTTTTCTACCAGAAATAATGACTTTCCTACCAAAAGATAAATTTTCAACAAAATAGTTGAATCCTCAAACATATAGATAAATTTTGGATCAAGAAACTTGAATTTTAAACTAAATAGTTGAATTTCTACAAAAAAGGATTTCTCAAACCAAAAATGAAATAGTCAAGATTTCTAGCTAAGGAAATTATTTAAAAGAGAACTAATTTCCAACTTGTTGAATTGTACCAAAAAAACAACAATTTTTCACCAAACAGTTCAATTTTCAAACAAAAATAGGAATTTTCAACAAAAATGTTAATTTTTAAACAAATAGTTTATTTTTCTAACAAATTGTTCAATTTAAGGACAAACAGACGAATTTCTGTGAAATTATTTCCAATCATTTTCAACCGAACAGTTGCATTTTCAACCAAAAAGGATTGAAGATTAAATTTCCACAAAAGAAGATGAATTTTCAACAAAATACATAAATTAAAAATATGATTGGCGAAAAAAAAGAGAAGAGTTACATTTTCAGTTCAAAAAATTAATTCTTAATAATAAACAGAAACTAATGTTGGAACTTTAACAATCAATTAGATTTTTATTGAAACAATATTAAAATTCTGGCTAGAGAAAAAATACTTATACTTATAATGGAATTCATTTAAAAAAAATATATATAACAATATCTCTATTAACTCACGGACAAAAATGATGAATGTCAAGAAAACATATCAAAGTATTATAAAATAATCAATAAAATATTTGTTTGCTGTTTATAATTGAGCTAATTTAGTTTTATTTGCAATGAAATAATAAATAAAATAAAAAATAATGAATAATAATAAATAAATAAAATAATAAATAAACCTACAAAGATACAAGCTACAAAAAAGATGAATTTTTAACTAAATAATCGAATTTTAAACTAAATTTCAATAAAATAGTTAAATTTCCAACCAAAGACTAGAATTGAAAAAAAATTCAACAAAATTGTTAAATTTTCAAGAAAATAGTTTAACTTTTAAACTACACAGATGAATTCTTAACCAAAACGACGAATTTTCAACAAAGAAAATTAAGTTTCTACCAAAAATGACAAATTTTCAACAAAAACAAAAAAACAATTTCCAAACATACAATAACATAGATTTGCAACCGAATAGTTGAATTTTCTACTAAAGACGATACATTTCCATCTAAGAATGGAATAGCTAAATTTTCAGTTAAAAAATTTAATTTTCGTAGAAAAAAAGGATTTTCAACAAAATAGTTAAGTCTTGAACCAATATAATAGATTGAAAGAAAAGCAGTGTAATTTTCAATTAAGTAGTTGAATTTTCAATCAGGAAGATTTTCAATTTCTACCAAAAAAGTTAAATTTACTGAAAAAATATGAATTTTGAACCAAAACTGGAATATTGAAGTAAATTTTAAACCAAAGAAGGTGAATGCTTAATAAAAAATTTAATAGTTGAATTTTCGACTAAAAACGATCAATTTCCAACCTAGAATGGAATAGTTGAATTTTCAATTCGAAAAATTAATTTTCATACAAAAATAAAGTTTTTTCAACAAAATAGTACAATTTTCAGCCAATAAAATGATTTTTTATTAAAGTTGTTTTAGATTCCTACCAAGTAATTGAATTTTTAATGAAGAAAATAAATTTTCTAACGAAAAAGAGATGTATTTACAATAAAAAACGAATTTTCAATCAAATAGTTAAATTTTTAAACTTTAAGCAAATAGTTAAACTTTTGACCTACAAAGATGAATTCTTAACCAAAATGACTAATTTTCAACACAGAAAATTAATTTTATACCAAAAAAGACAAATTTTTAACAAAATACACAAATTTACAGTCGAATAATTCCATTTTTATCTAAAAATGATTTATTTTCAGTAAAATAGATTTTAACTAAATAGCTGAATGTTAAACCGAAGGAAGGAATTTTCAAATTAAATGATTCAAGCCAAAAGAAAGTATTTTCAACCTGAGAATATCAATTTTCAACAAAACAGTTCATTTTTGAACCAAAAATTGCAGTTTTAATCAAAAGAGAGAAAATTTCCACCAACAGGATTAGTTTTCTACCAATAGAGACCAATTTTTGACTTAAAAAAAAATTAAATTTCTGCAAAAAAAAAATGGAAAAGTTACATTTCTAGGTTAACAAATTAATTTTAAATTAAAAAAAAAGAATTTTCAGAAAAATAATTAAATTTTCAAGCAAAGAGATCAACCCTCAAACAAATGCATTTTTAACAAAGTGGTTCAAGTTTTACACAAGTGATTGAATTTACAATTTAAAAAATATTAATTTTCAGTCGAAAATTGTTACGTTTTTAGTTTAAAAATTATTTTTCAGCCAAAACTTTTTTTTCCGTTGAAAATTAATTTTTTTCAACTCACAATTGAAATATTCCATTTGTGTTTGAAAATTGATCTTTTGTAGTCGGAAATTCAACTATTTGGTTCAAAGTTCAAATTTCGTTCAAAAGTTATATTTTTTGGCGAAAAATTGTTTAAAAATTCACTATTTAGTTAAAAATATATTTATTTTGTTGAAAAGCTGCCTTTTTGGTTGAAAATCAAACTACTTTGTTAAAAATTCTCCTTTTTTAACTGAAAATTGCAATTTTCGATTGAAAATTATTTTTTGTAAATTGAAAGCTTATATTTTTGAGTTAAAAATTCGAATGTATTCTAGAAAGTTCTTTTTTTTTTGCTCAAAAATTCAATAATTTGGTAGAAAATTGGGTTTTGCACTTGAAAATTAGTTTCTTGAAATGAAAATGTAGCAATTCCATTTTTGGTTCAAAGTTGATCTTGGTTTTCTTTGAAAATCCAAATATTTGGTTAAAAATTTATGTAATTTGTTAAAAATTCGTCCTTTTCGTAGAAAAATAATCTTCTTGCTTTGAAATTCGACATTTTGAATAGAATTTTTTTCCTTGTGGACTAAAAAATCTTTTTTGGTTGAAAATTCAACTCTTGTTGAAAATTCGTGTTTTCGGATTAATGATTCAACTGTTTTGTAGAAAATTTGAATTTTCTTGGAAAATTCAATACTTTGGTAGAGAATTCAACTAATTGGTCGAATTTTAAACTACTTTGTTAAAAATGTACTTTTTGGTTAAAAATTCATCATTTTAGCTTAAGTTTTTTTTGCATGTTAAAAACTAGGGTTTTTTAACTAAAAATTTTGATGTTTGGTTGAAAATTAACTTTTTCATTTGAAAATTAATTTTTTGAAACGAAAATATAACTATTCGATTTTTGGTTAAAAACTGGTGTTCTTAATTCAACAATTCAACTAGTTTGTTCAAAAATTATTTTATTTGTTGAAAATTAAAAATTGCGAAATTGGAAAATTAATCTCTTGCTCAGTTACAATTTTTTTGAAAATGTGCAAAAATATGATTTTGGAATGTTATAAACAGCACGAAAATAAATTTATTCTATAAATAAAAAATAATAACATGTTTCTTTTGTTCAAGCTGACTCAATTTCAAGTTGGAATCGATCCAAAAAACATGTTTTTGTATATTTTCAAAAAATCGTTAATAAGGGAAATTTTTTCTTAATTTATAAAAAATTTTTAACTGTAAATTAAAGAAGTAGTTCATAACATATTAGTTGATTAAAAATTTTTTTCTCTGCTTTTTTTCGATGTCGACGATGTTAAACATATCAAAATTGTGTATTTAACTAATTTCATTTTTTTCTCGGACTTTTTTATATTACTATGAATGGATTTCTAACGAGCTGTGTTTGTTGAAATTAAAAAAAAATCTTTAATGGCAGAAATAATTGAAAAATCATTAAGCATTATTTTAAAATATAACATTTCATTTGAAAATTTGTTTGTTCCTTTCGACATATAAAAATGAATGTTTAATTTTTTCCCTTTTTCGTAAGAAAATCACCATATATAGCTGGCTTTTCGTCAGTGGTTATTGTTCAATTTGAAAAAAAAATTATGAAACACAAACACTGTATATTATTGAGACACAAAATTAAAAAAAAAAATTTTATTCGAAGAGTTTTTTTTTTTGATTGCAGTAGGAGTATTTCACGATGGTTGTCCAAATGTTGTTGGATTCTTATTCTTATCATCAGGAATTCTACACATCAACTCGAGCATTGGACGTTAAATAGGATTGTGAATTTGATTTTAATCTAATTTAAAATTTGAAAATGAAGATAAAAACAATGTATCTAAATGATGCCTATATTAAAATTAATTGCGTTTATATCCAACTTTTTTTGATAAAAAGTGACACGTTCTGTGGAAATATCCATATACGTTCCGAGACCATCTTTTTTTAACCGCGCGCCATACATTTCCGGTATCGAGGCATCGGTCCTCGTTTACGCCGAGAAGCGCTCCAGAGACAAGCTTTGTTTTCAACATTTACTCATACTGATTCACGCCACTCGTCCATGTGAAAAACGACGAGAAAACCTTTCGCACACTCACGAGAGAAGAAAAATGGATGTCACGCTTTAATATCTTTGTATTCGAGTGCTGATGGTACCGTTTAATGCTGCAGATAATAAAATGTGATATGTTCCACTGTTGGGATTCGAGAGTATAAATTGAAAAAATGTGTACGTTATCATATAATGCGCGAAAAGCATAAATAATAATCGGGGAAAATGTAGGTGATGGAATCAAAGTGAATTAATAAATGCGAAAAGTTTTATCTATTTATGCTCTGTTCAGCGCGAGAATACTCCACGGAAAAGACGAACTTTCGTCCAGTTCAAAAATATGAGAGAAAACAAAAATTTCATATTTTTATTTTGGTCTGACGATCAATTTATGTTAGAAAAATCCGTACTAGATTTAGTATACATGTAATGGAAGCAAGAATGCACATCATGAAATTAAATTTAGTATACCAGCGTACAGTAAATTTAGTATATAATGAATTTAGTATGCACGTACATGAAATTTAGTATACGCGTATACTAAATTCAGTATACATGTCTACGAAATTCAGTATAAGCATATACTAAATTTAGTATACGCGTTCCGTTTCGCGTGGGTTCCATCTTCATCGCCTGTAAATATGATCAGATGAAACATGAAATTGCGCAGCTGAATATATTAAACACGTATATGAAAGTTTAGTATACAGAAACTCTAAAATTCATATGCGTGAAAGAAACTTACTGTACACTTAATAAATCTAGTATACATATAACTTCATAAAAGAAATTTAGTATACGTAAGTACACTAAAATTACAAAGTGTAATGAATTTAGTAAGCGTATAGGAAATTTAATTTGCCCGTGTATACTAAAATTGCAAACATTTCTAGCAGTGTAGAAAAAAAAGAAGTCGAGTCGAAATTCCTTTTTATTATGACGTTTCGGCGTCATCTGTGGGCGTGCGACCAATTTATTTACATGTAATTATTTTATTTGGAAATGAAGTTCAATAAAGTACCATACGTTGAAAAATAGCCAAACTCTCAATTACTTAAACGAAATTCTTCAAATAATTGAAAATTCTTGTAAATTTACGAAGCAACATAGATAACAGTCATCAGAAAGATATTCTTAGTTGCATTCGTATACAAACTGAGCCTATTTTTTTGACTTGCTTCCGTAACCAAATTGAGCCTATTGGTTTCAAAACAGCTAAACTCTCAATCTGTTTATAAAAATTGTTAAAATAATGAATAATACTTGAGAATGTACGAAGTATCATACAAAAAAGTCATCGGAAAGTTATTCTTAGTTCATTCTATTAAAAAATATAGCCTATTCATTGGCAAATAGCTAGACTCTGAATTTGTTTATGAATATTGCTTAAATAACTAATAATTATTGTATATTCGCAAAGTATCGTAGGAATCTTCATTCACTAAACTAATTGATCCTTGTCGCTGAAAATGGCCAAGTTCTTGATTTCTTAATGAAAATTGTTTTAATAATTGATAATTCTTGGAAATTTCGACAGCATCATATAAAAAAGTCATCGGAATGATATTCTTAGTTAATTCTGTAAAAAGTTGAGCCTATTCGTTGAAAAATAGCCAAAATCTTAATTTGTTTATGATCATTTGTTCGAATAATTAACGAATATTGGAACTTTGCAGAGCATAAAAAAAGTCATCGAAAAGATATTCTTAGATAATTATGTAAAAAAATTGAGCATATTTGTTGAAAAATAGCCAAACTCTGTATTTGTTTATGAAAATTGTTAATAATTAATGATTCTTGTACATGTGCAAAGTATAATATCAAACAGTCACTGAAAAAGCATTCTTAGTTGATTTCGTTGAAAAATAACCAAACTTTGAATTTCCTCGCAAAAATTGTTTAAATAAATAAATCATAGTTCTTTAGAATTTGTGAAGCACCATAGAAAAGAGTGATCGCAAAAACATTCTCTGTTGAGTCTGTAAAAAAGTAAGCATATGCCTTGAGAAACAAAATTTAGTATAAAAAAATATTAATTTTTAATAATAAATAATTCTTGGGAATTGGCGGACCATCATGAAAAAAACTCATCGACGAGACATTCTCAGTTGATTCCGTCAGCAAATTGAGTTTATTCGTTAAAGAATAGAAAACTCTGAATTTTCTTACAAAAATTTTTTCAATCAATCATAATTATTGGGAATTTGTGAAGCACTATAGAATAGAAGAAAGTCATCGCAAAGATATTCTCGTTTAATATGAAAAAAAATCGCAAAGGTATCGTTGGTTAATTTTTTTGAATTGAGCCTATTCGTTGAAAAATAGGTAAACTCTGATTTTCTTTATAAAAATTTCGTAAATAATGATTAATTCTTGTAAATTTTCAAAGTACAAAGTTAAAAGTTCAAAGTTATTAATTTTAAAAAATGGTTTAACTAAAATTTTCGAAGAAATAGCTAAATCCTCAAGCAAAGAAGATTGACTGTCAAGCAAGAAGATGCATTTTTATCCAAAGAATATGAAATTTCTACTAAAACAGATGAATTTTTCAATAAAAAAAATTTCAAACAAAAGATTCAAATTTTCATCCAAAAAAGATTCGAGTTTGACTTTTCAACATTAAAATACCGGTTTTTAATTAGAAGTAAATTTTCTACAAAGATAGTTGAATTTTTGAGTAATATTTTATTAGTAAATAGTAGAATTTCAAACTAAGAAAAAAAAATTTCCAAGCAGAAATGGAATAGCTGCATTTTCAGATTGAAAGAATTAATATTCAATAAAAAAAGAATTGAAATAAAAAAACAATTTAAATTCCTACAAAAAAAAAAGAATTGTTAGCGACAATTTAATAGTTTATATTTCAACAAAAAACTAAAATTTTAACGTACAAATAGCTGAATTCAGAGAAATAAGATTTTTTTTCTACCCAAAAAGACGAATTTTCAGACAAATGGTTAAATTTACAAAAAGACAAAATTTGAAGAAAATATATAAATTCTCAACTGAAAAATATACATTTTCAAGTAAATCGTCGAATTTTGAACTAGAAAAGATAATTTTTCACGAAGAAATTAATTAGTTGAATTTTCAGATGAAAAAGTTAATATTCAACAACAACAAATTTAAACAAAACCTTTCAAATTTCAACGGAACAAAAATAAGTTCATAACAATTATTGTGAAAGTTGATATTTCTACCAAAAAAGAGTTTCAGCATGAATAAAAAATAGTTAAATTTGACCAAAAACGACGAATTTTCATTAAAATTGTTCAAGATTACCACAAAAAGGATTCTTCAGTCAAGAAAAAAAATTTAATCAAACTGTAGAATTTTCAGTTAAAAAAGCGAATTTCCTACAAAATAAATGAATTTTAAACTTTAAATTTGATTTTTAACAGAAAAGTTAATTTACAATCACAAATTTTTGAGCCAAAAAGATGAGTTTTCAACCACAAAGAATCACTTCATAACGAAATTGTTAAATTTTCAATAAAGCAATCAATCTTCAAACAAATAATTGAATTTTTTAACTTTAAAAGATTCTATCACAACCAAAAACATTAGATTTCTAACAACAAGTAATTAACTTAACCAAAAATGGTTGGATTCTCAACTAAAGGGTTGATACTTTCGGGTTGAAAATTCAACTCTTTTATAGAAAAATTGTTTTTTAGGTTGAAAGTTCATCCGGCTTCGGAGAAATTTCATGTATTAAACTATTTGGATGAAAATTCAGCTGTTGGGTAAAAAATACCTTTTTTATAAAAAATTCATATTTTTGGGTAGAAAATGTAATTGCTTCGTAGAAAAGTCGTCTTTTGGTTTAAAAATTGAACAATTTTTCAGAAACTTCAACTATTTTGTTGAAAATTTAACTATTTTCTTGAAAATTCTTCCTTCTTAATTCATTTTCAAGCCGAAGATTTAACTTCCGTTTTATTATTTTTCATTTTGTACTGTTTTGTTGAAAATTCGCCTTTTTGTGTTGAAAATTGTATTATTTCAGTGGAAAATTTGACTATTTGGTTTTTGTTCAAAATTGATCTTTATTGGTGGAAATTTCATCTGTTTCGTTGGTTAAATTCAACTGTTTTTAATTCAAAATTGAAATCTTCTCTTGTTGAAATATCAACTATTATATTTGTTGTTGAAAATTTAGGTTTTGTGTTCGCAGATTAATGTCTTTAGTTGAAATTTTTAACAAATTTCGTTGAAAATTAATTTTTGTTTTAATTGAAAATTTAACTATTTCATTTTTTGTTGAAAAGTCATAATATTGGTTAAAGATTTATCCCTTTGGTTGAAAATTAAAATATTTTGTTGGAAATTCTTTTTGTTTGTTTGTTGAAAATACATTTTTGAGTCGAAACGATGAAAATTTAACTGTTTTGTAGAAAATTCATTTTTTGCTAAAAATTCAAAAATTCGGTTGCATTTTTTCCCCTCTTTAATTAAAAATCTTTTTGGTGGAAAATTCAACTCTTTTGGTTGAACACTCAAATATTATGTTAACAATTCTTCTTTTTTTGTCGAATTCAATTTTTTTATATTTAAAATAAAAATATTTTTTAGTTGAAATGTCAACTATTACATTTTTGGTTGAAAAATTATCGTTTGTGTCAACTGTCTGGTTGAAAATTATATTTTTTGGTTGAGTATTTAACTACTTTGTTAAGAATTCAACTTTTATGTACAAAATTCGTCTTTTTATCTCCAAATTCCAATAATTTGGTGAAAACATAACTTTTTTGTTTCTACCTTCATACTTTCATATTTTCGGGTTGAAAATTCAACTGTTTTATAGCAAAATTGTTCTTCAGGTTGAAAATTCAGCTGTTGGGTGAAAAATTACTTTTTTGTTAAAAATTCAGATTTTTGGGTTGAAAATTTAATTGTTTTGTAGAAAAGTAGTCTTTTGGCTTGAAAATTCAACAATTTTTTAGAAACGTCAACTATTTTGTTGAAAATTTAACTATTTTCTTGAAAATTCTTTCTTCTTAATTCATTTTTAAGCCTGAAGATTATCTTTTTAATTTTTGATTTTATTTTTTGGTTTAAAATTGAACAATTTGCTTGAAAAGACATCATTTTTGTCAAATTCAACTGTTTTGTCAAAAATTCGCCTTTTTGTTTCAAAAATAAGACTCTTTTCGTATAATATTAAAGTTTCGTTGGAAATTCGTATTTTTTTGCTGATGAGTCAACTGAACTCTTTTTTGAATAAAAAATATTTTTTCTGAAAATTTGACTTTTTAATTTAGAATTTTTTTTTAGTAGCAGTATTGCATCTTTCTTGGACAAAAATGCAACTCCTCTGTTAAAGATTCAACTATTTCCTAGAAAACTTACTTTTTGTTTAAAATTCGTATTTTTCTGTAAAAAAGTCTATCGAAATCCTTTTGGATGAAAATTCAACTCTTTTTTTGAAAATTTGTCTTTTTGATTTGAAAATTCACCTGTTTTAGTAGAATTTTTATTTTTCCAAGACAATGCATCTGTTTGGTTTAAAATTTAACAATCTTGTTAATAGGTCATACTTTTTGGTTGAAAATTCGACTATTTAGGAAAAAGTTAACTTGTAGTTTACAATCTTTATTTTGGTGTTGGAAAGTGAACTAGAATCTTCTTTAGATGAAAATTTAACTATTTTTTAAAGTTTTTTTTTAATTATTCTGTTTCCAAAGGAAAATTTCATCTTTCTTGATTAAAAATACAACTATTCGGTTGGAAAATCAATTCTTTTTTGAAAATTTGTTTTTCTGATTCCAAAATTCACCTCCTTTTGCAGAAATTGCATCTTTTTTGGATAAGAATGCAACTGCTTTGTTTAAAATGAATCAATTCTGTTGAAAGTAATACTTTTTGGTTCAAAATTCTACTGTTCTGTCAAAAATTTAACTATTTTATAGAATATATACTTTTCTGTCAAATTTTTCGGTGTGGAAAAGAGAACTGAAATTTTTTCTGTATGAAAAGTCAACTAATTTTTTTTTAAATTGAAAATTAATCTGTTTTAAGAGAAATTTTATCTCTCTTGGATAAAAATGCATCGGTTTGGTTGAAAATAAAACTATTTTGTTAAAAAGTCATACTTTTGGTTGAAAAATCTGTTTTGTTGAAAATTCAACTATTTCGTATAAAATTTATTTTTTGTTCAGAATTAATATTTTCGTATTAAAAATGAACTGAGAGCTTCTCCGGATGGAAGTTCAACATTAAAAAAAATTGTCCTATTTTTATTATAAATTCACCCCTTTTAGTAAAAAGTTCATCCTTCTTGGAAAAAAATTCAACTATTTGGTAGAGAAGTCAACTATTTCGTTAAAAAGTAATCTCTTTTGGTTGAAGAAATTTGTTTTTTCGAATGAAAAATTCAATTTTATTGGTTGAAACTTTTTTTTTCAATTCATATTTTGATCTTGAAAAGTCAACTGGAATCTTTTTCGGATGGAAATTCAACCATTTTTTCAAATTTTCTTCTCCTTTTAAATAAAAATTCATCCTTTTTTAGGATAAATTTCTTTTTTTGGATGAAAATGCAACTATTGGGTACATAATTCAACAATTTTGTTCAAAAGTAATCCGATTGGGGTAAAAATTCCTCTTTTTGGATTGCAAATTCAATTTTCTTTGTCGAAACTTCTTCCTTGGTTAAAAAATCATGTTTTGATCGTAAAAAGTAAACTAAAATCTTTCTTAACAGAAAATTCAACTGCTTTTTTAAAATTTATCTTTTTGATTCATAAATTCATCCGCTTTGGTAGAAATGTCTTTTTTTTATGAAAATACAACATTTTGGTTAAAAATTATTCTTTGGTTGAAAGTTTAACTATTTCGTTGAAATTCAATATTTTTGAATTGAGAATTCAACTACTTGGGTAAAAAATAAATTACATTGTTGAAAATTTATTTTTCGGATTGAAGGCTTATGTCTTTGGTTAAAAATTTGACTGCTCAGCGGAAAAGTCTCTGTTTTGGTTTAAAATTAATTTTTTTAACAGAAAATGTGACTTTTCCATTTTTTTGAGTTGATCTTTTTTAGTTAAAAATTCTCCTTTTTTGGTGAAAAAAAAATAATTTTCTTGGTTCAAAATTTAATTTTTGTTGGGTTAAAAATGCATCAGTTTCGTGGAAAAATAATTTTTTTCTGAAGTCATATTTTTTATTTGTAAATTCAATTTTTGTAGAGAAAATTTGTCTTTTGGCTTAAAATTTCAACAATTCAGCTAAAATTTTCTTTTTTAAGTGAAAAATCTTCATTTGCTGAAAATTCGTCTTCTTGGTTTTACAAAACTTTTTTTGGGTATAAGTTTCATGTTTTTTGATGGAAATATAAACTATGACACTTTTTGTTGTGTATTTATGTGTTCAGGTTGAAAATTCAACTATTATGTTGAAAATTCAATTATTTTGTTGAAAATTCAAGTATTTTGTTGAAAACCATCTTTTGTAGTAGAAAAGACATTTTCTTGTTTAAAATGAATGATTCAATTTGAAAATTTCAAATTTGTATCTGAAATACTGTTTCATTTGGTTTACAAAAGATTCTATTCTCTTCTACTAGCACTAACTAGCAAAACATTTTTGGAAACTAAAAATTAAGTACAAAAAATTGGTAACTTAATTTAAGTACGGCCCCTAATATTCAATCAAACTGTATCATATCATTTTTCCTCTGAAAATTCTATTCACCTGGAATTTCTTATCTAATTTACAACTTGTATGATAAACCTGAAGCCATTATAATCAGCCTAATTTAAACACAACAGCAATCTCCATCCCATCAATTAATTTTCTTTTTTCCCAAATAAAGTGCCGAACTACAGGCAATCACGATAAGGCGATCGAATAATTGCGCTCCTACTTTGATTTCCTTTCATGCAAATTAAGGATAACTTGGCGAAAATAATGCCGATCGAGTGAAGGTTTGAGAGAAGCAAACGAGTAAGGACAGCATCCAGATGTAAAAAGAGGGTAAAAGGAAATAGTAGACGAGAAGACCCTAAGAAAGAAAGGGAAAGACAGGGAGGAGGGAAGTGAGTGATGGAAATATAATGACGAAGTCTTTCCTAATTCCCCGGACGCTCTGCCCCCCCCCCCCCCAATACTCTCTCACTCTCCCATATAATCTTTCTTTCCGCGGGCAGAGACTGAGCGAGCATCACTGAGATAGGGAGATAGATAAGAGAAGGAGATGCTGAGGGAAAGAGCAAGATCGACCTGAAGGATGAGGAGGGGCAGGAGGGGGTGGAAAATCAGAGGATCAGAAGCTCGAGGGGAACGAGGGTGATCCTCCTCCATTCTTCGCCACTCCCGTCGGGGATTAATAACGGCCTACCGTTGTCGCCATGGTAACTCTCGAAGCGCTAAAAACTCCTCCGAACGTCCGTTTAAAGTTTTGAACCGGAAAGGTGCATCCTCAGATTGGCAGAACTTTTGGAAAAATGGGACGAAAGAAACCCTCCCAATGGGAGAGAAAAAACGAGGGAGAAATCGTTAGAAAAAAAGAAAGAAAAAGAAATTGGTAATCGAAACGTTGCAGGTGATGGGTGAAACGGGGTGAAGTACAGTTGGGTAATTGATGAACGGGTAAACTTATCATATAATCATATCATATAATCATATAAATTATCATATGATTCATATAAATCATCATATTATTATCATATAAATCATATAAATTATATCATATAAATTATCATATAAATTGACGGGAGTATGTCACTTACGCAATAACTTCTTGGCGTCTAACGGAGTCTAGCGGATAATATTTGATTCATCAGAGTATGTTTACTCTCTATCAGTTACCCAGCAGGACTTTACTCCCTTTCATTAATTTCCTGCCACGTTTCTTACGCCCAGATTTTTGAGTGTTAGAGGTCTCAAAAAAATCTTATCTGATTTTGCATTCAGTTCGATAATATTTAAATTGTGTAATGCGGTTTGAATGAATTTGAAAAATAAAAAAAATTATTTATTGATTTTAAAGATTCAAGTGTACAAATTGAAAACATTCGGAATACGACGAGTAGGATGACATATACCTCCGAATGAAGTAGTTCTTAGAGACGGACATATAGCCGTCGAAGAAAAACGAAATTGTATTCCCTTTCGCTCTCCAGCATGGGGATTCGAACCCACGACAGCTTGGTTGCCAGACTCGTGTACTGAAAAGTATCTCAGCACTTTACCATCTGCGCCAAACTGTCTCCAATAACCAGGATTTTAATAATACTTTTAAGTAGCGAATTACATTTTTCTATCTTCATATCTTTACGAGCTTTTTAATATTATTATTATTATTACTATTATTTATTATTAGGCCCTATAATAATATAGTTCCATCATTATTAGATAATGTATTCAACTTATTATTGAATAAACTGAAAAAATATTGAACCAACAAGTTAGATTTCTTTTTCTGGCATAGAGGATCCTTTGTTTCTTTGCCTGACATTGAAGGTTTTTACTACTGTGGGATATATTTTCCTCAATTTTCTTGATCAATTCGGATTCTTGTTTTTTTTATGATTTTTTTGTAAATATATATCCTTTCCAATAATGTTCCAGGGCTAAATCGATAAATATTCGAAAATAATAAATAGAAATTTATTATCACTTTCTATTTTTTAAACAGCTAAAAAATATTATTATTATTAATCAGTATTATACCCAAAAATTATATAATTTTAGAAATATTACATAATGTGTTCATCTAATTATTAAATAAACTCAAAAATATGGAACCCACATGTTAAATTTATTTTTCAAACACAGGGGATCATTTGTTTCTTTGTCTGGCATTAAAGGTTTTCACTACTGTAGTTATATTTTCCTTAATTTTCTTGATCAATTTGATTTTCATATTTTCTTTTTTGTATACATATCCTTTTCAATAATGTTCATAGTTTAATCGATAAATGTGTATTGAACATTTCAAAATGATGAATAAAAATTTATTATCAATTTTTATTTTTTAGACGGCTGAAAAAATATTATTATTATTCATTATTATTAAACCCTGAGATTATATAATTCTAGAATTATTACATAGTGTGTTCAACTGATTATTAAATAAACTAAAAAATATGGAACGAACATGTTAACTTTATTTTTCAAACACAGAGGATCCATTGTTTATTTGTCTGACAATAATGGCTTTTACTACTGTATGTTATATAGATATTAAAAAATGATAAATTGGAAATTTATTTTCACTTTTTGTTTCTCAAACCGTTAAAAAATATTATTATTTATTAATATTGAGCCCTAAAATTATATAATTTCTTAATTATTACATAATTTATTCAGCTAATTACAGGCCTCACAGTCCCTATGGGATAAGATATCTCTTCAAATCTTTGAAACCCTTCTAATTTTTAAAAATTTCTAAAAATTCCATCGCTCACAAGAAAATTCGAGTGAATTTAGAGAAATTTAAGGGACATAAGAATTGGATGAAATTCCTAAAAAAAAAGTCAAGCTTAGTTTAAATAAGCAATCTAGTGAATTGAAAACAATTAAAAAGTATGAAAAAGTTCTTTGAATTGAGAAATTTTGAAATGTGTTTAGAAAAATTAAAGAGAATTTAATAGAATTTGATGAAGTACCTAAGAATTGAATGTGAATTTTAAAGACTTTAAGATGAATAAAACTAAATCTTTCGAAAAATTGACTGAATTGAGTGAAATTGTAAGAATTTAGAAAAATTCAAAATGATTTTGAAAAATGCAGTATGAATTATTGAGAATTCAGGTCGAATTTCAATATTTTAAAATATCCTATAACCTCATGGGTTCTGTAAAATTTTTCCATATCTTCCGAAGTTATAGTAAATTCTTTAAAACCGCATGCAATTTTTTTTAAATCCCTTAAAATTACTAAACCCCTTGGAAATCCCTTGAAATTGTTTAAATCTCTTGAATATGCCTTGAATCTTTTAAAATTTCCTAAAATTAAAATTCTTTAAAATCTTTTTAAATTTTCTCAAAATCTTAAACATGCATACATAATATACTATTAAAAGATTTCAATTCTTTTGACCATTTTATCAACTGATCCTCAGGATCGATTGAATAAAAAATTTTGAAAATTCGAAAAAATCAATTGAATTAAGTATTCTAGAATTCTAGAAAATTCTTCATGCTACAATATTTCAAACGCTTCAAAATTCCTTCAAATTAATGAAATTAATAAAGAATTCCCTCAAATATTCCAAATCAAAAGCTCTTGAAAATCACTTACAAGTTTTGAAAATGAACTAAAATTTTAAAATTGTCTTCAAATTATAGAAATCTATTAAAAATTTTATTTTATTTCATTATAAAAAAGTTATTTGAGAAAAAAGTGACTAATAATGACTGTGTGACAGTCCTGATTAATTTTTACAGTTATGTTTTATAAAAAAACCCTAATTTCTGCTATTTTTCCCAAATTCCTGACTGAAAAACTGAAAAAATATTGAAACAACATGTTAATTTTTTATCCAGGCACAAAGGATTCTTTGTTTCCTTGTCTAGCAGTAAAGGCTTATACTACTTGAGGTTATATTTTCTTTTATTTTCGTGATGAATTTGATTGTCATATTTTTAAATATCAGAAAAAATAAGGATAATATTAATGTTGGTAAAATATATAGCATATCAAAATAAATATGAGCGTATCAAAATACTTTATCTCAACTTTGAGCGTCCTCAATTTTGAATAAGCTTTAAACGTGTTCAAATGGAATTTTCTTTAAAAACTTTATGCGAAAAAAAGTATTTCTCCTTATGTCATCAATGACAATTATTATATGATTATTATATGATATATGATAACAAAATTTCTATAAACAAATTATTTGTTGAAAGAATGTTTTTTACGATTATCCATAATTTCACGTTTTTTAGGTCACATTGCAAAAAATTTGAATGAAAACAATATAATGATCAAGAAATTTCTTCTTGCGATTATTATTATTGTGAATAGTATTAACAAATTTAATAAACAAATGCATTATTCAGGCATTTTTCGACAGAAAAATTAGTTTTTTTTCTATTTCAATTTTCTTAATTCAGAATTTTATCATAATTTTCGCATAATTCATAAATTGTTGATTAATCTTATGATTTTTGCACACAAATTCAATAAACGAATACATAAGTCATTTTTCAGAAAAAAAATTTGTTTTTTTTTTGTGTCAACTTTTTTAATTAGGAACTTTGTGATAATTTTAGAAGATTGCATAATTTTTTGATCAATTTTATGATTTTTTAAAACAAATTTAATAAACAAATTTATTCTTGGGGCATCTATCGACAGAAAAATTACAAAAAAAGTTAACTGAAAGGACTGAGCTCGAAAAAAACGAATTTTTCCATCCACAGATGACCGAATAATGAATTTTTTTGTTAAATTGAAAAAAAAAATTATCAACTAATCATGAATGTTGCTGAATTCACTATGAAGATCCCAATTAAAATGTCTGATATAAAAAAAAATTTCCGTCGACAGATGTCCCAATTATGTATTTTTTTATTAAATTTATTTAAAAAAATGCTAGAATTGATCAGAAAATTATGAATTTTGCTGAAATTATCATAAGTTCCTACTTTAAAAAAGTTGACACAAAAAAAGAATTTATCTGTCTACATATAACCGAACAATGAATTTGTTTATCACATTTGTTTAAGAAAAAATCATTGGAATAATTAACAAATTATGAATTTTGTTGAAATTATCATGAACTTCCTAATTTGAAAAATTGACGTCGAAAAAAACGAATTTTTTCGTCGAAAAATGACTGATTAATGCATTTGTTTATTAAATTTGTTTATAACATTGAGAATAATGATCTCAAAAAGAAATTGCCTCATCATTTTCTTGTTTACATTCAAATTTCTTACAATATAACTTTAAAAAAACGTTGAATTATCAATTAACGTAGAAAACATCGTTCCAAAAATTAATTTGTTTATGAAAATTTTTGTTGTTTATCATATAATATTGGAACATCTTCGAGCAATAAGAAAATTCTATGAAACTTAGGCGATTTCAACAATTTTTCTGTTATTGATGAGCACCAGAAACGTCAAATAGAAAAAATGGTAATTTTTTTCGTTAAATTTGTTTATTTATAAAAAAATTGAAAGCCTCATTAAATCAGGCTCAATATTCGTGGGCTGTACGTTATATTCAACAAAAAATGTCATTTTTTCTCACTGTGCGTCATCTATTTTTTTTTTAAATTACTATTTAAAAGAAGTCTATGAAACAATCGGGACTTGAAAACCTCCCCCTTTTGCGAAACACCCTTAAAAAAATTGTTCAATTTTGATTTGCAATCAACATAATTTTGTTTTGCTTAAATTCTTTTAAAGATAATTCGTGAAAAAAGATGGGTCGTTTGGACTGATTTGGTTATTGCAATAAGGCATTGACGAGTGAGAAACGAAGGGAAGAGAGAAACTTGAAGGAAGTAGGGTTCGCTTCTCGAAGGGTAAGTCGGAAGGAAGGAAGGATTCGCATAAATCCACCCCCTGTACCCTGATGAAACCACCCCACGTCCCATGAGCGGACCATGAATATTGATCATTCCCATTCTCAGTGCGTACTCCTGAACACACCCCATCCTCTTCCCACCTTCTACCTACCACCTACTATCGCCCCATTTGGGGCACGATTTCAACGCCTAGTCTGGCCCGAGAAAGGGCTCCTATTTATGCCTGATTTTATCTCGAAATGATCTAATTATGCTAGGCACGATCCATTTTCTAGAATTAACTTGCCAGTGAAAAACGGGGGGGACTACAAGAATTACACATCCTACTTGCTCTACACACTTTGTTAACAATCCTTCCGATCAAATTGTGAGGAAAAAAAAAAGTTTAGATGAGGGCTTGTTCATAAACTACGTTGCCGATTTTGGGGCCATTTTGCCCCCCCCCCCCGTAAACGTCCATAGATTCGTATTACATACCCCCCCCTCTTAATGGAAAAAGTAACACATCCCAAGATTCGAACCCCCCACCCCCGTGTAACGAACCGTAACCAAATATTTCACCCCCCCCCCCTTTGCTGTACGAAATCCATGGTTTCCAGAAATAATAAGATATAGGACTTGAAACTAGTGGAAATTTGTTTTATTTAAGATAATACATGCTTTGCAGGGTGAAAATTTTATTTTCAAAATTCTATGATTTTTCTTCGACCAATTTTTTTTTCTGGACCATTAACATTCATATATGAATTAAGAATTTTCTAATTTATTTATTTTAAAGAAAAAAGACTTTTCTATGATGGAAGATGACTTCTTAAGAAAATACTTTGATTTTCTACTAAATAATTAAATTCTTTACGAAACAATTAAAATTTCAACGAAATATTTGAATTTCCAAACGTAAAAGATAAATTCGCAACGAAAAAGTGTAATCGTATATATTTAAACTAAGAAGGTTGAAATTTCATTTGAAAAAAATGAATTTTGAAATCAAAAAGACGAATTTTCAACAAATTAAGATTTTTCTGTAATGAAAGAAAAAAAGCTCACCTACATTGTTGGATCTTCAAGCCATAAGACGAATTTTCTGTACAAAAGTTGAATTTTCAACAAGAAAAATAAGAATTTTCAGCAAAAAAATTATTTTTAACAAAATAATTAAATTGTCAACAAAAGATATAAAGTTTCATTTGAAAAAATTTCAGTTGAACAGTAGAATTTAAAATTGAAAAAAATCAGTTTTCAACTTAATAGTCAAACTTTAACCAAATAGATGAATTTTCAACTGAAAATATGAAACTTGAACAACAAAAAATCATTTCTTAGCAGAGATGTTCAAACAAAATTTTAAAACAAAATAGTTTTCATAAGAAGTAAATTTTCTACGAAGATACTTGAATTTTCAAACTGGAAAGACGAATTTACAATAATTACAGTTGAATTTTCATACAAAAAATATTTGAATTGTTGAATTTTTAACAAAAAGTAGATTTTGGTCCAAAAAGGATGACTTCTTAACAAATCTACTGAATTTTCAACAATTTTTATCAAATAAAGATGAATTTTCCACTCAAACAGATGAATTTGATATTAAACAAGGTAAATGTTAAAAAAAATAGTCGAATTTTCATCCAAAAAAGATTTCAGTTGATTTTTCAACACAAAATGTGAATTTTTTTAAAAGGTACATTTGTTACGAAATTGTTGAATTTAAAAAAAACAGTAAATTTTTGGACCAAAAGGATGATTTTCTAACAAATTTATTGAATTTCCAAAAAAAACAAACAGTTGCATTCTTATCAAAGAAAGAGGAATTTTCTACTCAGACAGATGAATTTTTATTAAAAAAGATGAATTTTCGAAAAAATGGTCGAATTTTCATCCAAAAAAGATTTCAGTTGATTGTTTAACACAAAATGTGAACTTTTCTCAAAAGGTGAATTCTCTACGGAAGTGTTGAATTTTCAGATAAACAGTAGATTTTTGTACCGAAAAGGATGACTTTTTTACAAATTTATTGAATTTTCAATGAAACAGTTGCATTATTATCAAAGAAAGATGAATTTTCTACTCAGATGAATTTTCTACTCAGATGAATTTTCAAATAAAAAAAATAAATTAAAAAAAAATTGTCGAATTTTCATCCGAAAAAGATTTCAGGTGACTTTTCATGAAAACTGTTGAAATTTCGACCAAAAAGGATTTCAGTTGATTTTTCAATACAGAATTTGATCTTTTCTCAAAAGGTAAATTTTCTACGAAATTGTTGAATTAAAAAAAGAAAAGTAAATTATTGGACCAAAATGAATGACTTTTCAACAAATTCATTGAAATTTCAGCTGAAAAGTCGCATTCTCATTCAAGTAATATGAATTTTCTACTGAGATGAATTTTCAAATAAAAAAAAAATGCTCGAAAAAAAACAGTCAAATTTTCATCCAAAAAAGATTTCAGGTGACTTTTCAACAAAACTGTTGAAATTTCGACCAAAAAGGATTTCAGTCGATTTTTCAATACAAAATTTGAATTTATCTAAAAAGGTAAATTTTTTACCAAATTGTTGATTTAAAAAAAAAACAGTAAATTTTTGGACCAAAATGGATGACTTTTCAACAAATTTATTGGAACTTCAACTAAACAGTTGCATTCTTATCCAAGAAATATGAAATTTCTACTCAGACAGATGAATTTTTGAATAAGAAACACAAATTTTCGAAAAAAATAGTCGAATTTTCATCCAAAAAAGATTTCAGGGTATTTTTCAACAAAACAATTGAAATTTCGACCAAAAAGGATGACTTTTCACAAACCTATTAGATTTTCAACCAAACAGTTGCATTGTTATCCAAGAAACATGGAATTCCTACTGAAGCAGATGCATTTTTGAAGCAAAAATACAAATTTTCTAAAAAATATTCGGATATTCATATGAAAAAAATGTCAATTAATTTTTCAACACAAAATTATGAATTTTCCTCAAAAGGTAAATTTTCTATGAAAAAGTGGAATTTTTAAGCAAAGAGCCTCATTTTTATCAAATAAAGATGAATTTTCGACTCAGACAGATAAATTTGTTATTAAACATGGTAAATGTTACAAAAAATAGTCGAATTTTCATCCAAAAAAGATTTCACTTGATTTTTTAACACAAAATGTAAAGTTTACTCAAAAGGTAAATTTCGTACGAAATTCTTGAATTCTCAACAGAAAAATAGATTCTGGGACCAAAAGGATGATTTTCTAATAAATTTATTGAATTTCCAAAAAAACAGTTGCATTGTTATCAAAGAAAGAGGAATTTTCTACTCAGACAGATGAATAATTAAAAAAGATGAATTTTTGAAAAAATGGTCGAATTTTCATCTAAAAAAGATTTCAGTTAATTGTTTAACACAAAATGTGAATTTTTCTCAAAAGGTGAATTCTCTACGAAATCGTTGAATTAAAAAAAACCAGTAGATTTTTAGACCAAAATGGATGACTGTTCAACAAATTTCTTGAAATTTCAGCTGAAAAGTCGCATTCTTTTCAAGTAATATAAATTTTCTACTGAGATGAATTTTCAAACAAAAAAAATTAATTCTAAAAAAAAAATAGTCAAATTTTCATCCAAAAAAGATTTCAGGTGACTTTTCAATACAAAATTTGAATTTATCTCAAAAGGTAAATCGTCTACGAAATTGTTGAATTTAAAAAAAAACAGTAAATTTTTGGACCAAAATGGACGACTTTTCAACAAATGTATAGGAATTCCAACTATACAGTTACATTCTTATCCAAGAAATATGAATTTTCTACTCAGACTGATGAAATTTTGAATAAGAAACATACATTTTCAAAAAAAAATAGTCGAATTTTTATCCAAAAAAGATTTCACGGGATTTTTCAACAAAACAATTGAAATTTCGACCAAAAAGGATGACTTTTAACAAAATTATTAGATTTTCAATCAAAAAGTTGCATTGTTATCCAAAAAATTTGGAATTCCTACTAAAGCAGATGCATTTTCAGAGCGAAAAGACAAATTTTCGAAAAAATATTTGGTTTTTAATACAAAAAACATTTAAATTGATTTTTCGACGGCAAAATATGAATTTTTCTCAGAAGGTGAATTTTCTACGAAAAAGTGGAATTTTCAAGCAAAAAGATTGACTTCTCAACAAAACTGTTAAATTTTCAAACGAATAATAAAAGTTACAACTAGAAAGATAATTTTCAGGAGGAAGCAACTGCAAAAAAGGAAATATAAATAAAAGGCAAATAAATTACTAACAAGAATGTATTATCAGGGTCACCGCAAAACTTAATTTTTAAAATTCTCTAATTTTTGCCTGAACGATTTTTTATCTTCCAATTAATAATAATCACATTATGTGTTATTTTCATGTTTTATTACAACTTATAAAACAAAATTGAAAAATGCCTGGAAAAAGGACTAGGAGAAACTGTCCAATTTTCTTTTTCTGACACAGAGGATCCTTTCTTTCCTTGCCTGGCATTGAAGGTTTTTACTACTGTAGGTTATATTTTCCTTGATTTTCTTGATGAATTTTGATTTTCACATTTTTATGATTTCTTCTTTTTAAA
>CAKNXH010001863.1:222839-246236 GCA_932178445.1 Andricus quercusramuli | reverse complement strand
ACATCCAAACTATATTTAAACCACCTGCAAAAATAGGACAACTTCTAAACAACCCTAAAGATAAAAAGGAACCTTTCAGTGATCCGGGAGTATATCAAATGCCTTGTTCTTGTGGTAAAGTCTATATTGGAGAAACCGGGAGGGCGGTAAGTCAACGTGTAAAGGAACATGAGAGTAAAGTTAGGCTAAAACATTTCACACAATCGGCAGTAGCTGTGCATCATATCGAAACAGGACATAGTATTTTATTTGACAAAACAAACGTCATTGCCAAAACGTACAATAAATTTCCCAGAAAACATAGAGAAGCAATCGAAATCTTGAAACACCCTAATAACATCAATAGGGACAATGGATATAATACCAATCCGATTTGGCTTTCCGTCCTCCCGGGTTTTTTTTTAAAAAAGACTTGATTGGCCAATCAAATTCAAGCAGTCCCCACCATGGGGCACTCTGGCCAATCACAGGCATCGTAGAGAATACATATACAAGAACAACATAACCTGAAACTTCAGTTTCAGGTCAGCCCTGAAGAAGTGAACTGCAATGTTCACGAAACGTCGGCAACATTCATAGTTTCGCACACGATTGAAACCCGAAAAATCTTTAAATTTTAAATTCTAAATTTAAATTTATTATAATGAATCATCGTGAAAGTATCAAATCTATCATACTTTTTAGTTAAAAATTTGAACTGCTGCGTAGAAAATTTTCTTTTTTTTGGCTTCCAAAATAACTTTTTTGTTGAAAATTGATATTTTTGGCCTGAATTCAAATATTTGTCGAATCTTTCCGAAGACAATTGAATTCTTAAACCAAAAAGATGAATTTTCTATAAAACAGCTAAAGGATGACTTTTCAACCATGAGAGTTGATTTTTTTAACCAGCTGATTTGAAAAAAAATGTCAACAAAATAGTTGAATTTTCGACCAAAAAAATAAAAGAAATTTTCAACCAAGAAAGTTGAATTTTTTACCAAAAGACGTATTTTAAACTAGGTCAATTAAATGAAAACAAAAACGAATTGAAAAAAATGAATGAAATGAATTTTCAATCAAGAAAGATGCCCTTTTTTACCAAAAGACAAATTTTCAACTATTTGAATTTTGAACAAGAACAAAAAAGAATTTTCGAAGAAATATTTGAATTCTCAACCAAAAAGATGAATTTTCAACAAAGAATATTAATTTTCTAACCGAAAAGACAAGTTTCCATCAAAACACATGAATTTTCTACTAAATAGTTGGTGAAAATTCGTTCTTTTTCCATCATTAATTTTTCTGTCTCAAAATATAACTATCATTTTTTTTGGTAAAAATTTCTACGTTTACTTTATAAGTTGAAAATTCAATTATTTGTTAGAAAATCAGTATCTTTTGATGCAAACTCGTCTTCTGGGTCAGAAAGTTATCCTTGTTTATTTAAAATTCATCTTTGTGTTTGAAAATTCACCTTATAAAAAATCGTTTGGTTGTTGTTTAAGCCAACTGATTCAAAATTCGTCTCTTGGTAGAAAAGTCATCTTTCTTGCTTGAAAATTCAGTTTTCGTTTTTAGTCAATACATAATTTTGTATTTAATTTTCGCACGGTTTGCATCAAAATGAAAAGTAGTATTCATAGTTTTTTAAAATTTTTAAATAAAATATGAATAATTATTGATTATATGAGAATAGCAAGATGATATTTTAATTAAATAATGACAATTAATACCAATATCTATATTTAAATGGAAATAATAGAATCTTGATTTGAACTTCCCGCCAAAAAAATACGCGATTTTACGTCCATAACTCAAACATTAAATCTTGTTTTGCAATGAGTATTGCAAAAAATAATATAGCAAACATTCTACATCAACGAATAGTTGATAAATTAATTTTTTTTTTTATTTAAAATTTATCTTTTTGAATTGAAGTGGCACTATTTTGTGAAAAATTTCTCTTTCCGGTAAAAAAAATTTTACTGCTTGGGAGAAAATTTTAAAACCATAAAATTAAGAAAGCCCAACTTGCGTTAAAAATTCATCTTCTTGGTTGAAAATTCTGAAAACTTACATATTTTAAGTGTTCCATATTGAATGCAATATAGTATTTATATTAATTTTATTCAACAGATATCTTCGCCAGAAATCATCCTATTTCCCCGTTTTAAAAATAATTTTGGGATCCGTTAAATTTCGGGGGTTGGGAGCGGGTGTGACATACAAAACTACGATTACCATCGAAGGGAATAGGGACAAAAAATAGCCCAAAATTTGTAAACTAGTTTATGGACGACTCATTAGTAGAAAATAATAAATAATATCGCTAAAAAAGTAAACTTGAAAATAATTATTGTCAAGCGGGGTAACTTCGGACGCTCCTTAATTTTGTAAATTGATAAAATAAATTACTCAAAACTTTTCCAAAAATCTGGAATCAGTTAAAGCCTTAGCTTGTTCTACATTCTGATGAAAACCACCCACCTTAAGTAATTTAAACTATCGATTTAGGAATATCCGAAGTTGCCCCAAAGGTCCAAAGTTACCCCGTTTGACGGTACTTTTAAATAATCATGCCAAACAAATTCCAGTATCAAAAGCAAGGAATAATGCTAAATATTCTAAACTGAAATATCTACTAGTGCATCATGAAGTAACCCAGATTGGCATACACCCATAGACACTGTAAATGCAGACACTTGTGTAAGTTCATTTCTAGTGGAGCACATGGTCGCACACATTTTGCAGATTTCGTGTGTATGCGGTCGGAAGCTCGTCCACGCGTACCTGGCAGAGTAGCAGGTACCATAGTCGAGTCCGTACGAGATGGTACTTCAGTTCCGGTGCGGGCCATTAGTTGATGAGCTACCGCGTTCCACCCCTCGGTACCACCCCCTCGAGTCCCTGAAAAGCTCCCGTTGCATTGTGGGATCTATTATTGCCCTCCTGGACTTACATGTTTCGATGCAGCCAGCCAGCCAGCCAACCAACCAGTCAGCCAGACAGACAGACAACCACCCTTCATCGCCGCCACTGCAAACGCAAGGCGTATCAGATCCTACGGTCCCAAGTATATCCTTTTCACCGGCATCGAAAGAGCGCGGTTTCGCGGTTCTTCGCTTCCGGTTTGATTTTCGAGGTCGAAATCGTGTGCCTTTCAACCTTCCCACAAATTCCTTCTCTCCACAATATGTTCGCATCAGCAAAAGTACTTTAGCTATATTTACCACCCTCTCTTGGTGCATTTTGTCCAAAATGAGCTTTGCTTCATTTCAGATCATACCTCTCTCCTTCCCTTCCATCAGTTTACTTTTAGCAACCCTTCCCCAAAGAGAATTCATCTTCCTCTACTTTCTCCTCTCCTCACTTCCCTAGGTTAGACTCCCCTTCCTCTACTGCCCTTCTCCGGAAATCACTTTCCCTTTCCTCATCACTAGCAGTAACTTACTATCTCTCTATTCACCTCCCTCACTATCTTCGCCCACTTCTAGTTATTTTCCCTACATTTCTCTCTAACTTCCCTTGAATTCTCCTTACCTATCCTCCCTCATTTTTTCCTAAACTCCTCTACTTTTCTCGTCTTCTTATTGCTCCTATTTCGCCACCGCTTATTTTTCATCACTACCCCTCTTCTCACGTCCTATCTCCTTACTTTCTCAAATGACAAACCCATTCCACTACTTTCCTTCCCCAGCCATCACTTTCCCTCCCCTTCTCACCTGCAGTAACCTACTAGCCCTTTCTTGATTTCCCTCACTACCTTCTCTCACTTCCAATTATTTCCTCTACTACTATTGTACCTAATTTTCTCTCACTTTCCTTAACCTACGCTCCCTCGTTTCCTCTTGATTTCTTTACTTTTTTATACCCTCATTCCTCCTACTTCGCCATCGCTTATATCCCCCTACTGCTCTCTCATCATTTCCCATAATTTTCCTACCCTTCTTCCAATTTTCTCCCCTCACTTTCGCCACATCCTCACCCCTCATTTTCTCCTATTTCTCCACACTTTTCCTACATAAGCTTCTATTATTTCCTCTCATTCCCACCCACTCCCTTATTTCTTGTTTCCTCTACGTTCTCTTGACTCATTTTCTCTCACGTTCCACTCTATCCCTTCCCCATTCTCTTCACTTCTCCTCCTCTAGTTCCGTTTACTTCCTCTCCTCATTCTACATCACTTTCACTCCCTGAATTTAGCCTTTCTACCACTCTCTTGTTTCACCTCATTTCACTACCCGTCATTTCCCTTACTTTCCTTCTCCGCATTCCCTCACGCTTCTCCACTTCACCGCAACTAATTTACTTTCACTCTACTTCCTTCCCTCTCCTAATTTCCCCTTACTTTATGTACTTTCCCTCACTTCCTCTCCTATAATTTTTCTTACTTCCTCGCCACATTTAACACTACTTTTCTTCCACTCATTCAACCTTGATTTCCCTCTCTAATTTCCCCTTTCTTCTCCGCACGTCATTTCCCTTACTTCCCTTTCCCGCATTTCCTCACTTCTCCACTTTCTCACCCTTATTTACTCTCACTTTATTTCTCCCCTTTTCCTCATTTTTTATCACTTTATGCACTTCCCGTCCCCTTATTTCACCTCGCTTCCCCTACTTCCCCTGACCATTTTCTCTTATTTTCTTTACTCTTTCAGTTGAATTATTATAGCTTGAAAAGTTGTATATCCAGATATTCCTACTGTAGTTAAATATCAGTAAATCGAAAAATCTTGTCCTTAATATGAAAATATTATATATCTCGAGAGATTCCAATACTTACAGCTCACTTAAACCACCCATAATTAACAAAAATTATACTTCTGCATTAAAAAAAAGTCTAATTCGAAAAATTAGTTGAAACAGGAAGCTTGGGCCTACAAAAAAAGATTTCGTAGCCTATTAAGGCCAAATAAGTAGTTTAAACCATCTCCTCCCATAATTTACTTTTCCTACTCTCCCCACATTCCGTACTTCCCCTCCAGACCACTACCTCTCCTCCCAAACTTCAATCTTCACTCTCCCTCCCTTCCCCAAATCTCGCTCATCTACTTCCTCCACTTCTCACTTCCCCCACATTTCCCCTCACTTCATGTACCCCCCAATTTTCTCTCACTTTTCCTAGTTACGCTGCGCTCACATCCCCTACTTATCCTCCCCTCATTTTCCACCACTTATCCTAATTCTCCTACCCTCATTTTCCGTCGCGTCCTCTACTTCTACTTCATTCATTTCCTCTCACTTATCCCACTTCCCCTTTCTTCATTTCCCTTCAGTTCCCGTACTTTCGAAGCCCAGGGCTACGAACCCCTGAAAATAAAAGTAATTTTCAACGATTTATTCAATAGTGACCTTTCTTTTGATCTTGAAGATGACCCTCAAGTTCTTTCCAAGGTCAACTTTTTTAAAATGGAAACCCTCTTCCTTTACACTGGCAGTCGATAGAGCGGGAAATTTCACATTTAAATATGTACCCAGGTCATGAATAGGTACATTCTGACCTTTGAAGGGAGTTTCCAATGAAAAAATGACCTTGAAATGACCTTGAAGGTCATCGTCAAGATCCTGCTCAAGGTCACTACTGAATACGCCTTGTAAGTTAGTGACTTCACTCGGTACGGAAAAAATTCGAAAATCTTGTATTCCCAAAGGTATGCCGACACTTTTTGAGTTAAATGACCTTAAAGTGACTTTCAAGATTACAATGTACCTATGTATGAACTGGGTACATATTTGAACGGAAAATTTACCTCTCCATCGATTGCTGATGTAAAAAAGGAGGTTTTCAATTTAGAAAAAGTTAACCTTGAAAAACCCTTGAAGGTTATCGTTAAGGTAAAAATAAAGATCCCATCGGAGTATAAACAACCGAAGAGCTACCTAACTTAAGTGATCGAAGATGAAGCCCTCAACAATTTCTGGTTTCCAATGAGACATAAGGAATTTTCTTGAATATTATTTTATAGAATAATTTGAGAATGACGAGAAATATGATGGAAAGATGTTTCCACTTTCTTCATATGTCTAACAGATTTGAAAAATTAGTAAGCATCCAAGATTTCTGAGGCATCAACTTCATACTATAATTGCTCGACTAAATGTTAACATTATGATTCAGGACTTAATTAATCAACAAATTTGATTCATTATCATATTATTTATACGAAAGCAATTTGTATAACAATTTCCAGCGTCTTCATTCGAAGAAAGAGAATTTGCAATTAAAATGAATAAAAAGGGAAATTAAGCTGTAAGTAAGAGTAAGCATTTAATACATGGAAGCGTTTCCCTCTTTCCGTTTCCGGGACACGTTAAGCTAGCAGAGAATTTTCTCAGCCCGTGATTCGAGGTATCCGCCATTGTTAGGAAGAAGCCGGTCGGTCCTCGACTTGAACTACAGTACCACACCTCTTATACGCCGCACCGAGAACGGGATGATGTACTGCATCCCAGCCCCTTAATTACTGCCGCGTGCAAATTGGAAGGAAAAATTAATCGCAGAAATGACTTAGAGCCAACCGTGGGTGGGAGGGAGAGAGGGTGGATGAGGAAGCGCACCCAGGGGTCGCACAAAGGGGATGAAAGGAAGTCCGGGGCAATTAGAATGATGCCCTTTGCACGGCCTTCCACGTCCGCCATCCCCTTGCCCCTTTCCACCCCGACAGTGTCCTCGCAAGACCTCGAGAACCGGAAAATCAGACACTCCGACGACACCCAGGTGCTATGCTGGCGTATTACGTATTACGTATTACGTAACTACTTTCCTGCTTTAGCATTCTATAGATATATACTATATATACTCTAGTCTATATTAGCCCCTTTCCCATTTTCTCACTGCAACTATCTTTCACTACAGCAAGCGACACAAAAAACTATTTTCAACAGCTCCATTCAACTTCAAGACGCACTACTGCTTTTCATTCATAGTGAGTTACTGATTAGAAGGTCATGCTTCCAAGTGAGAGACGGTTGCGACTCTTGCGTTGGAAGGACCGCAGTGCGCGAGTACTCAGTCGAGGATATTGCGCAATATTATGCATTCCAAAGAAATTTACCTTTTTCCCCAATTTCTCCTCTTCTCTTCTATCCGATTCTAAACAATCCTATCCGAACATATCTTATCATTTCCTCCCTTTCATTCTACACGTCTTTACATCTCCCTAGTTCCCCTTTCCTGATGCCCCTCACAACCCTACTCTCATACTCTTCCTTACCCCACTTCCCTCCCAGATTTATATGCTCCATCTACATCCCTATCCTCTACTACTCCTCCACACACTACCCCCCCCCCCTCATTTTCATATCAACTGCCTGCTTACTATATTGCCACTTCCTCTTATTTTATTTCCCTTACATCCCCAACTTACCCACTCTTCTTCTCCCAACACTACTTTCTTGCTATATCCTCTTCCACTAAAGGTATAAACGTACGATTTGAAGGTTAAGGATAAGGATTCGTTGTTCGTCCATCCCTTGTACATTTTCCCAAAGGAAATGAAAATAAATAAAGACAGGGGAGATGGAGTGACTGGAAATAAGAAGAGGGCCAGTAGGATGAGTGAGGAGGAAGGAGAGGAGAAAGGAAGAGGTAGAGGAGTGTGGTAGTGTAGGAAAAGAGGAGAAGAAAATTAGAACAACTGATGGGATGGTTAGGGAAGGCATCATAGGAGAGGTGAGGGGAAATGAAGAAAGGTGAAGTAGGGGAAGTGATGAAAGTAAAAATAAAAGAACTTAGGGAGAAATGTGGGAGAAGGAGTAGGGAAATGTGGGTGGGTAAGGGCTGGGAACGTGAAGGCCCAGGAATGGAAGTAGTGGTAAGAGAGTATTAGATGGGGAACAGAAGAGATGAGTAAGTAATGGAGGAAGATAAGGAAGGGGAGCGAAACATTTTGAAGGAGGGATGGTGAAGTAGGGTAAGTGGAATTAAGAAGAGGGACAATAGGATGCGTCAGAGGAAATGTGAGGAGGAAGAAGAAGCACGAGGAGTGTGGTAGTGTAGGAAAAGAGGGGAGAAAAAGTATAACAAATGATGGGATAATTAGGGGAGGTAAAGTAGCAGAAGTGAGGGCAGATGAGGGGAGAAAAAGCAGGGAAATCGAGAAAAGTGAAAATAGACGGAATGAGGGGGAAATGTGGAAGGGGAAGTTAGGAAATACGGGTGATTGGAGAAACTAATTATATAAAATTCAAGTGATTTTAGAGAAATTTGAGGGGAATAAGAATTTGATAAAATTTATAAAAAATGAAGGTAAATTAAAAAAATCAAAATATACAAAATATTCAAATGATTTCAGTAAATTTAAGACAATTCTAAACACTTTTGCAGGAAAAAATGAATGATATTTTGCTGGAAAAATACTTTTGAAATATCAGGGATCACAGCCCAAAGGAACTGAAAAAAGTTTATTTTTAAATTTCGCAATTTTCAATTTTCCAAAAATAAGATAATTTTTCAACAAAATAGTTGAATTGTTGAATTAGGAACATCAGTTTTTCACAAAAAATTTTCCACTTAACAAATTGATTTTTAATTGCAGAAACTGAATTTTCTCCCAAATTGTTGAATTTTTAAGCCCTAAAGAAGAATTTTCTACAATGCAGTTGATTTTTTAACACGAAAATATGAATTTTCAATTAAAAAGTTAATTTTCAACCAAACATTGAAATTTTTAGTTTAAAACCCTATTTTTGAACAAACAAACAAAAATCTTTGATTAAAATTAATTATAAAATTTATTAATAATGTTAATAATATTCTCTTAGCAAAATGCTACAAAATTGAAAAAAAGATCACTTTTAGTCAAATTTTCAATTAAGATGATTTAAGTAATCAATTAAAGTCGAAAAAATTAATTGTGTACACAATTTATTATAATTATTAATAATATTATATTTGAATAATACCAGAAAAATTCAGTTTTTTTTGTTGACATTTTTGGCTATTTGTCCAATTCTCATTTAATATGAAGTAATAATGATTTCAAGTTCACAAAATAATTGTTTAAACAATTTATTATCATTGTTAATAATATTCTCTTTGCTTAATTGGTAGAATGTTGCGGTTTTTTCTGAAATTTTCAACTGTTTGTCTATTTTTCATTATGCGGGACTTAAGAATTAATTAGATTTGGCACAAATAATTGTTTAATCAAATTATTATTGTTTATGACTATCTTTTTTTAGACAAGTGCTAGAAAGTGGCGGTTTTTTCTAAAATCTTTAACTTTGCATCGCCTTCTTATTTATGAACAAATAATAAGCCAACCACAACAAAAATTATTTTTCGAATGGTATTGTTGTTTCAAGTGAATTATCCCAATGCTTAAAAAAATTGATTTAAAGAAAAAAAGCTATTTTACAAAAGAGGCAAAAACAACGAATAGAATAATTAATAAATAATTAATTGTGTAGAATAGCCTTTTTTTATTTGAAATAATTTTTTTTGAGCATTGGGAAAAGAGCAAAAATAATTCACTTAAAACAGCAATACCATTCGAAAAATAATTTTTGTTGTGGTTGACTTATTATTTATTCAGAAATAAAAAGGCGATGCAAAGCGAAATATTTTAGAAAAGACCGCCACTTTCTAGCACTTATCTAAGAAAACATAATTATAAACAATACTGAATTGCTTAAACAACTTTTTTGTAAACTTTAATTAATTATTACCACACTGAGTGAAAAAAGAACAGAAAGATAAAAATTGCCGAAAAACCGCAACTATCAGGCGCAATTGATATAGATAAAGATAGTCATAAACAATAATAATTTGTTCCAACAATTATTTTTGCTAAATCTAATTAACTATTAAGTCACGCCTAATGCAAAATAGACAAAAAGTTGAAAATTTTAGAAAAAACCGCAACATTCTACCAATTAGGCAAAGAGAATATTATTAATAATGATAATAAATTGTTTAAACAATTATTTTGTTGACTTGAATTTATTATTACCTCACTCCAAATGGAAATTGGACAAAAAGCCAGACATTTGAAAAAAACCGAATCTTTCTAGCATTATTCAAATATAATATCATGAATAATTATCGCTAATTGTTTAAACAATTACTTTTCTTCACTATAATCAATTACTTAACTTATCTCAATTGAAAATTTGACTAAAAGTGATTTTTTTTGCATTTTTATAGAATTTTTCTAAGAGAATATTATCAACATTAATAATAAATTGTTTAAACAATCATTCTTGTTAACATTGATGAACTATCTTTTTCCTCTAATTGAAAATTGCAGAACAAATGGAAAATTTGTGAAAAAACCACGTCTTCCTAACTCCATTCTATGAGAAAATTGCTAAAAACAATATTGAATTGTTTAAACAATCCATGAAAACATCTAATTTCTGGTATAAAGTAATATTTTATGTATTAGAAAAAATTCGCATTCAAAAAACCGCAAAAGAATCATAATTAGTTCCAAAAACTCGCAAGCCCAATTTTTTCACTTATGGGGTTTCTTTGGGAACTTCATGGGGCTTGCGGCACCCCTAAATATCATTTTTTTTTAAACAAAAAAAAAAAAGATTAATTTTTGTGTGGGTTCGAACAAATTTGGGGGGTGTCCCCATAAAAAAGATTTAAAAAAATTCCAATGCATTTTTGAACCATCCTACTGTGCACCCTGAAATATGTACTTTTCAGCAATCAAGTAAAAAATAAATTTTACTATCAGCACAAAAATTATTCATAGATGCAAAATACTAAAAAGCACCCCCATTTCACATCCAATTAGATGGAACAAAAACTCCTTCACTCTCATCCATGCAGCACCAAATAACAATTAAGAATCTCCCCAAAAATTCCATTTTCGGATTATCTGACCTCCACTCATCCGAGAGCATTGCAGAACTGGGGAAGTAGGAGGCGGCTCTTGATAAAGTGACAAAGATGAAAAATCTGCAGTAAACGAAACGGCGGTATTGAAGAAAGGAATGGAACGAAAGAAGGACAGAATGAACCCTATCGCTGCAGTCTAGTCACGGGCTCCTCGAGTCGGGTTCACAGTTTAGGAGCTGAAACGCGGGGTGCACAGTAGCAGCCCTTCGAGGTGTTTAATAAAGATAATGCCCGAGATAGGGTGGTTCGGGTCGGGACTTCGCTCATTCACTCACTCGTTCGCGAGTTCTTCCTCGTGAATGCGCTGAATTCCTTTCTATCCTCTATCTCACTTTTTCCACTTCTTCCTAGCTCTTCTTTCTCTCTTGCTTTTCCCCACCCCATCCTTTTCTCCACCCCCACCGTTTCTCCACCCTCATCGAGATGCATCCATCCCTAGACGTATGTTTCTATCTTCATCTCATAGACGATTATCGCAGTTAGAGGAGATAAGCACTGAGAGTATGTGGATCCACGACTCTTCTGGATTTTCTGCTTGCAGTCGACCTGATTTGCGCGATAAGTATGAATGCGAATTTGAAAAAAATGATGTCACGTGAGGGACAACAGGGAACTGAATAACTGAGGTTACAGAGAATGAATGTTACAAGGTGTAAAGAAGATTTTTAATGGGAAAAAGGAGAAAGATGTGAATGCAGGGATGTGAGTGCAGGGATGTGAGTGCAGGAAGGTGAGTGCAGGAATGTGAGTGCAGGGATGTAAATGTATAAGGGTGACGTTTTTATGGGGTGGATATTATTCATAATAGGTACTATCAGACGGGATCCTGATCCGGTGTAAACAAGCATTCAAGTTTTTAGGGGAACGTCCATTAATCAGTAGGTCTGCTCAAAAAGTATCCGACTTTGTGTTTTACCAGAAGTAAAACTTAATTCTTTTTAACAGTAATGATATACTCTTCAAAGGACTTGTCCCTGGAAGCCACAACCTTCTTCCAACAATCCTCCTACTTTCGGAAGCACACCTTAAAGTCACCTTTCGGAATAGCTAACAGCTGTAAATCTTGAAATCTTTTTGCTTTCAAGGAATACTGAGATTTAAGAAACAGCCAGAAATCACAGGGATAAGATCAGGACCGTATGGGGGCTGCCGTACTTGTATATGGCCTCATTTCACCAGAAATTTCTGAAAGAGCTGCGATGAATGTGCAGGTGCGATTTCTTGGTGAAGAACCCGGATTGGTAGCACAATTTCAAAAAGAAGCCCAAGACAAAAAATTTGTTTCAAAAATTGCACTGAATTCTAGAAGATTTTGAAATTTTTCACAGGATTTAAAGGGGATTTCGAGGGGTTTCAAAGATTTTACGAGATTTCAGAGGATTTTGAGAGATTTCAAAAACTTTCAAAGAATATTTACGGATTATTTGGGATTTTGCAAGATTTCAAAAGATTTGAAGAATTTCACCAAATTTGAAAGATTTTCAGTGTTTTGAAAGTATTTCAAGGGATTTGAGAAGAATTTCGATTATGTTGAAAGATTTCCAGTGATTGAAAATAATGTTAAATGATTCAAAAATATTTCGATTTGAATAAGTCAGAAGTAACCGATTTGATCCCAATTTTACTTATTCAAATTTTGCCGATTTGACAACTGACAAATCAGTGAAAAGTGACTTTTTAAAACAGACAATTTGACTTCTTAGCGAAATCAGTAATTTTTAATGATTAAATCAATCGATAAAATTTATTAATCACGTGAAAAACGAATTTTTAAGTGAATAGTTCGATTTTTGGAATGAAAGATCAATGTTCAATTCAATATGATGAATCATTAATTTAAAAAATTACGTTTCACCAGAAAATTCTGAGTGAGCTGCGATTAATTTGCAAGTGCTTTTTCGTGGTAAAGAACTCGGAATGGTAGTGAAATTTCAAAGAGCATCCTAATTTTCAAAAGAAATTTCACAAGATTTTAGAGGATTTCGTAAAATTTCGAAAGATTTCCAGAGATTTCAAAACATTTTAAGATTTCCAGGAATTTGAAAATATTTTGAAGATTTTGAAGATTTTAAAGGATTCAGGGGTTTTCTTATAAAATTCCTTAGAATTTTACGAGGTTTCAGAAGACGGTCAAAAGATTCACAGGACTCGAAGAAATTTAAAGCGGGTTTGATGATTGCACGGGTTTTCAAATGATTTTAATAGATTTAAAAAAATTCAGATGAATATGAAGATTTCAAGGAATTTGAAATGAATTGGAAACATTTTCAGTGAGTTTAAGAGGATTTTGAGAGATTTAAAAATATTTTAAATATTTCAGGGGATTTTAAGGGTATTTCGAAGATTTTAATGGATTTGAACGAATGTCCTGTTTCATAATCTTTCGCAGGATTTTAGAAGATTTTCGTAAGTTTCAGAGGATTTGTGGGATTTCAAGGGATTTCGATGATTCCACGGGATTTCAAAAGATTTTAATAGATTTCAAAAAATTCCAATGAATATCCACGGACTTTAGAGGATTTCATAAGATTTCAAAATATTTCAAGTCCATTTTGAAAAAAATAAAAGTTTTCCAAGAAGTCCAAAGTATCATAAGATTTTCCAAGACTTTAGGGGATTTTAAAGGTATTTCAAAGATTTTTAAAGATTTAGACGAATTTCATAAGATTTCACGAGATTTCAGGACATGTTCGAAGTTCTCAGAGGATTTGAGTGGATTTCAAGATGCTTCAGTTTTTTCAGGAATTCAAAAATATTTTAAGGGATTTCAGAAGATATTTGAAAATTTCAGGGAATTTTGAGCGTATTATTAAGATTTTAAAGGACGTAAATGGGTTTTATCAAATTTCCAAAGATTTTTCGGGATTTCACAAGATTAAGAAATTCCAACAAATATCCACGAATTTTAGAGGATTTCGTAAGATTTCCAAAGATTTCTAGGGATTTCGAAAAATACGTAATTTCAAGGGGTTTGAAAATATTTCGAAGATGTCAGCGGATTTGGAAGATTTTGATGAGATTTCACGAAATTTCAAAAGATTTCACGCGATTTCAGAAGATTTTCAACAGTTTCACAGGATTTAAGGGAATTTTCATGGATTTCAAGTAATTTTGAGAAATTTTTATGACTTTCAGAATATTTTAATGAATTTTAGGAATTTTTCAAGGAATTCGAGAGATTTTGAGATATTTCAGAATTTTGAATTTTGAAGGATATTAGGAAGGAGACTTGAAACGGGATTTCAAAGAGATCAATTATTTCAAGGGATTACAAAAGATTTAAGGGTTTTTAAATATTTCAAGGGATTTTGAAAGATTTGACAAGATTTCCACGGATTCGAAGGCTTTCGAACAATTCTTAGAGGTTTCGGTGAATTTTTAGGATTTTCAAGGATTATAAGCGATTTTAATGGAATTCGGAAGATTTCTAGAGATTTTTAAGATTTGTAAAGATATCACGGAATCTCAACCAATTCCAAGAAAGAAAATTTGTTATTTTAATTTTTTAATTTTTTTATTTTGAGAATTTGCAAGGCTTTCGAAGAATTTTGACAGGATTCAAAAAGTTTTAAGGGACTTCCCCCACTTTCCTTTCTTCATTACCGACTACTTTCCCTACTTCCCCAACTATTTGTTCTTTACACCCCTGCTTCCCCCCCCCCCCCACTCACTCTAACTTCCCCACTCATTTGTCCCACTTCTTCCCTCATTTCCCCTCACTTGTACTACTTTTTCAGCCCTAATTTTACATCACTCACTCTACTTCCCAACCCCTTATTTCCTATCCTATTTCCTATCACTTCTGCTAGTTTCTCTCCCATCATTTACCATAATTTCATCTCCCCTTATTTCCCCCACACTATCTCCTAATTTCCACACAGTTTTCCTATTTTTCCTTCCTCATTTCCTTCTCCTTTGTCTACTTTCCCTCTCTCATTTCTCCTATTTCTCTCTCCTCATTTCCCCTCACTCACCTTACTTTCCCACCCCTGATTTCCCATCACTTTTCCTAATTCCACTTCCTTCATTTCTCACCATTTCCTCTCCGCTTATTTCTCCCAAACTTATCCCTAATTTCCGCTCAGTTTTCCTACATTCCCTCCACGCGTTTCCTCCTCCTTCCTTCACTTCCCCTCTCTTATTTCTCCTACTTCCCTCTTCTCATTTCCCCTCACTCACCCTACTTTCCCACCTCTGATTTTACATCACTTTTCCTACTTCCACTCCCTTCATTCCCCATTATGTCCTCTCCCCTCATCTTCCTCGATTATTATCAGAAAGAGTAAACTTACCTGAACATTGATTTGGACTACCCCCCACCCCAAGGAAGGATTTGTAAGATTTTCCTGACCCCCGCCCCCCCAAAAAAAAAGCTTTACGTAGTTAAAGAATAAATGTTGCGTTTACATCAACCATTTATTAGAATTAAATCAAGTATGAAAGTAGTTCAATTTACAAAGGGCAGACTCAAAATTTCCATTCTTCTCCACGACCTAGTACATTTTCTTTCTTCAAATCCAGAAAAGCATAAAAAAAAGACAGTAAAGATACTTATTATCTGTAAGTCTTTAGGGTAGCCTATTCCCTTATATTATTATATGGAATGAGTAATTCACAAAAAAAACGATACTCAAAGAAAATAAAAAAATCACCCCAAATATCTGACGTGAAATAATTTTTTCTGGAATTCAGCAAATTTCAGGTTTTTATCGATGGCCAGTGTCGTTGATGATATTTGACAAGACGAGAATGTGTCTCTCGTCGACGGAGGGGCGAAGATCGGCATTTAATCTCGATTTTGGGGTTGGACGCCGATCGAAGCGACCCTTGCCTCGGCCAAGAGACGAGACGCCCCCAGAGGCCGCTGTCATATCTCCGGGGGATGATTCGAGTTGACAGCTTCGCCGAGGGTCGTAGCGCACCGCAAGAGCCCCAACGGCCCCCGCAACCCCACGACAAACCCCCAGCGGCGGCAATATACGGCGTGACGTCCGCGGATTCCGCGCGTGCCGCCCCCTCCCTCCTACACCCCCAACTACCCCAGACGCGAGGTTTAATGACGTATAAACTATGCGTCGGATTAGCAACGCGGCTATGCCGGGGTTCCGTTCCGACCCCTATCGCATTATATATATATATATATATAGACGCCCGGGGGTGAAAGCCCGTCTTCTTCGGATCGAGGAATCCCTGCACCACGCCCTGCATCCCTTCGCAATATTTCTTTCTATTAGCTCGTTTCGATATTTCAATGTCAAGACAATTTTTCTATGATGTGTAATATTCGGTTACAAATTAGAAGTTGTTCTTGATATCTGTTTTGAAGGGTTTTATTTAAATTTTTTGATTCTTGAATTTTCAGATTCTTTACTTTTCTTTGACTTTTGCCTTCATAAAGTTTTTTTTTTTATACCACTAAGCCATTTCCCTTTCGGGGTAGGCGTGACAATACCCGATTCGGATAGTGTTTCTAGGTGGATTATTTATTACTACTACTACTAGTGTGGGCTCACCACACCCACGACGGGCCAACAGCACGCAGTATTCCCAAACGGTCACCCATCCAAGTACGAACCGCGGCCAACACTGCTTAACTTCAGTGCTTTCACGAGAACTGGTGTTTTCAGCGTGGTATCGCCGTTGTTTTTGATGGAATCAAATAATGCAGATTCGATGACTGACAAATGAGTTCAAAGCAGTGTTGGGCATGTTACTCTTTTCGAGGAATTAGTTACAATTGTGTTACATTGTGAAGAACAGTAACTAGTTACAGTTGCGTTACTTTTTTCACTTCCTTAATTTTATCATTGAAAAGCAAAAATAACTTACAATTTTATGTCACATTTTTAACCAAAAAGTTATGTTTTTAAGAAAAATATATGAAATTTTTTGCCGGAAGAAATGGATTATTAAGCCAAAAGGACGAAATTTTAACAAAATAGGTACTTTTCAAATAAATTTTTACTCTCTACTGAAATTCTTGCATTTTTAACCAAATACATGATTTTGCAAAGAAATGGTTGAATTTTTCTACCGAAAATATTAGCTTCCAACAAAAAAGTCAATTTTGAACCAAACATTCGAACTTTCTACTATTTTCAAACAAAAATGAAGAGTTTTCAACAAAGTGAATTTTCCAACCAAAAAGTTAATTTACAACCAAATAGTTGAATTTTCAACTATTTTCAAACCTGAAAAACACGTTTTCAGCAGTGGTACGTTTCCAACAAAAAAGGTTATTTTCCAGTCAAATAGTTAATATTTCTACTATTTTCATACCAAAAAGACGAGTTTTCAACAAAGTGAATTTTCCAACAATAAAGTAAATTTACAACCAAATAGTTGACTTTTCTAGCACTTTTAAGCCAAAAAGACTAATTTCCAAAAAAATAGTTCAATTTCCAACAAAACATTTCATTATTAACCAGATTTGGACTTTCTACCAACATTTTTACATTTTTAACAAAATACATGATTTTTTAAAGAAATGGTTGAATTTTTCTACCGAAAATATTAACTTTCAACAAAACAGTCAATTATGAACAAAATAATTGAACTTTCTACTATTTTCAAACCAAAAAGACGAGTTTTGAACAAAGTTAATTTTCCAACAAAAAAGTAAATTTACAATCAAATAGTTGAATTTTCCAGCACTTTTAAACCAAAAAGACCAATTTTCAAAAAAATAGTTAAATTTCCAGCAAAAAAATTGATTGCTACCCAAATTTGGACTTTCTACCAAAATTTTTACATTTTAAACAAAATACAGGATTTTTCAAACAAATGGTTAAATTTTTCTAACGAAAATATTAACTTTCAAAAAAAAGTCAATTTTGAACCAAAAAATTGAACTTTCTACTATTTTCAAACCAAGAAGACGAGTTGTCAACAAAGTGAATTTTCCAACAAAAAAGTAAATTTGCAACCAAATAGTTGAATTTTCCAGCACTTTTAAACTTAAAAGCCCAATTTTCAGAAAAAGAGTCAAATTTCCAACAAAACATTTGATTATTAACCAAATTTGGACTTTATAACAACATTCCTACATTTTCAACAAAATACATGATTTTTCAAAGAAATTGTTGAATTTTTCCAACGAATATATTAACTTTCAACAAAAAAGTAAATTTGCAACCAAAAAGTTGAATTTTCCAGCACTTTTAAACCAAAAAGACCAATTATCAACCAAAGAGTTAAATTTCCAATAAAACATTAGATTATTAACCAAATTTGGACTTTATAACAACATTTTTACATTATCAACAAAATACATGATTTTTCAAAGAAATGGTTAAATGTTTCTAACGAAAATATTAACTTTAAAAAAAAAGTCAATTTTGAACCAAAAAATTGAACTTTCTACTATTTTTAAACCAAGAAGACGAGTTTTCAAAAAAGTGAATTTTCCAACAAAAAAGTAAATTTTCAACCAAATAGTTGAATTTTCCAGCACATTTAAACCAAAAAGACCAATTTTCAAAGAAATAGTTAAATTTCCAACAAAACATTTGATTATTAACCAAATTTGGACTTTCTTCCAAAACTTTTACATTTTTAACAAAATTCATGATTTTTCAAAGAAATGGTTAAATTTTTCTAAAGAAAATATTAACTTTCAACAAAAAATTCAATTTTGAACTGAATAGTTGAACTTTCTACTATTTTCAAACCAAGAAGACAAGTTTTCAAAAAAGCGAATTTTCCAACAAAAAAGTAAATTCACAACCAAATAGTTGAATTTTCCAGCACTTGAAACCAAAAAGACGAATTTTCAACAAAGTAAATTTTTCAACAATAATATGAATTCACAACCTAATAGTTGAATTTTCTAGCACTTTTAAACCAAAGAGACCAATTTGAAAAAAAGTTGAATTCCCAACAAAAGATTTAATTGTGAACCAGATTTGGACTATCTACCAACATTTTTACATTTTCAATAAAATATATGATTTTTCAAATAAATGTTTGAATTTTTCTAACGAAAATATTAACTTTCAACAAAATAGTTCATTTTTAACCAAATTGTTAAACTTTGTACTATTTTCCAATAAAGAAGACGAATTTTCAACTTAGTAAAATTTCCAACAAGGAAGTTAATTCACAACCTAAAAGTTGATTTTTCTAGCACTTTTTAACCAAAAAGACCAATTTTCAAAGAAAGTGTCAAATTTCCAACAAAAAATTTGATTAATAACCAAATTTGGACTTTCTACCAACATTATTACATTTTCATTCAAATATATGATTTTTCAAATAAATGTTTCAATTTTTCTAACGAAAATATTAACTTCCAACAAAATAGTCCATTCTAAACCAAATTGTTGAACTTTCTATTATTTTTCAACAAAGAAGACGAATTTTCAACTAAGTTAAATTTCCAGCAAGGAAGTTAATTTTCAATCAAATTTGGACTTTCTATCAAAATATATGAATTTTCTACCATTTTCAAACAAAAAAGACGAATTTTCGACACAAAAGTTAATTTTCAATCAAACTTGAACTTTCTACCGAAATAGTTGAATTTTGAACAAAATACATCAATTTTCAAAAAAAATGGTTGAATTTTCCTACAGAACGTATTAATGTTCAATAAAAAAGTTAATTCTTAACCCAATAGTTGAACTTCCTACTATTTTCAAACCAAGAAGACGAGTTTTCAACAAACTGAAATTTCTAACAACAAAGTTAATTTTGAACCAAATTTGGACTTACTAACCAAATAGTTACATTTTTAACAAAATACATGAATTTTTTACCATTTTCAAAACAAAAAGACGAATTTTCAACAAGAAAGTAAATTTTGAAGTAAATAGCTAAATTTTCTACTATTTTCAAATCAAAAAGACGAATTTCCAACAAAAGAGTCAAATTTATAAGAAAAAAGTTAATTTTCAACCAAATAGATTAATTTTCTAGACAAATATTGGAAATTTCAAAACCCCCCCCCCCCCCTCAAGTGATGAATTATCAACTAAATCAACAAAATTTTCTGAAAAGTCGATCAACTTTCAACCAATCAGTTAAATTTGCAATCATCGCATTTTCAAAACGAAAATATGAATTTTCAGCAAAAAATTACTTTATAACCAAATGAAATAGTTGGATTTCAAACAAAATGCATGAATTCTCGAATAACAAGATGAATTTCTGACGAACAATATAATAGTTGATATTATTTCAACAAAAAAAATTTTTAATTTGAAATCAAACACAGTTAAATTCAACCAAAAAAGATTTTGATATTCAGTAAAAGACAGTTCAATGCAACAAAAAAAGACCGATTTTTAGCAAATTACATGAAATTTCAACTAAATTGTAGAATTTTAAACTCGCAGAGACAAATTTTACTCTGGAAATAGGATACTCACATTTTGAATTAAAAAATTAATTTTCAAACGAAAATAAAAAAATGTTGAATCAAAAAGTTGAATTTTGAACTAAAAAAATATTAATTCGCAAAAAAAATAGTTTTCAACAAAAAAATTAATTTTTGATAAAATATTCAAATGTTCACATGAAAGAGATCAATTTTTGACAATAGAGACAAATTTTCAACTGAAATAATGGATCATAAATAGAAAAAATTAGTTTTCAAGAAGGCAGTTCATCTTTCAATCAAATAGTGAAATTGTGAAATAAAGAAACTAATTTTGCGCAAAAAAAATCAATTTTCTACCAAAAAAAAAAATGAATTGTCAACAAAATAAATAAATTCTCCACCAAATAGTGGAATTTTCAACTAAAAAAATCAATTTTCAAACAAAAAATTAATAATTTAAATTTTAGTTAACAAAATTAGTTTTTAGAATTGAATTATAAATTAAAATTATGAATCTGCAAACAAAAAACAAACTTTTAAGAAAATAGTCGAACTTTCAACAAACGTAAACCTTCTCAACAAATTATATACATTTGAGCTGAATAATTCAAACAACGGCTATAATGTTAGTCCAAATTTGATCACAGTATTTTTGAATGTATTTTTTGTTCAAAAATAATTATATTTTCATCGAGGAGAATCAATTGAAAATAAAAAAAGCTAATGTTTTACAAAACGCTTTAATTTTGTACAGAAAAGTTATTATTTTCAAACCAATTGTTCAATTTTCAAGGCAAAAAAACGAATTTTTTTTCAAAAGTACTCGAATTTTTGATAAAACAGTTCAAATCTCAACAATTTTAGGCAAAAAAGCGAATGCCTAATTGAAATTATGAATTTTCAACCAAAATAACCAACCTTTAAGAAAATAGTCCAACTTTCAAATATTTAGCAATACTATAGGAGAATATAGTTATAAAAAATGATGATTTTTCAAAACAATTATGTTTGTTAATTGGCATTGGTGTTTACCTCGCTCTAAGTGAAAAGGGGACAAAAAGTCGAATATTTCAAAAAATGAAAAATAAATCGTTTAAACAATTATGCGTATTAAGATAAATTTATTACCTCACTCGAATCAGAAAGTGGAAAATAGTGAAAAATTGAAAAAAGAAACTGCAACTTTCTAGCATTATTGAAAGAAATTATTAATATACATATCTATAAATTGTTTAAAAAATCATTTCTGTTAAATTTAATTCATTATTGACTCGCTCTAATTGAAAAGTGGAAAATAAGTTGGAAATTTCAAAAAAATCGCAACTTTCTATTTCTATTATGAAAGAAAATTGATAACAAGAATAATAAATTGTTTAAACAATTTATGTAAACATATGACTTTCAGTGAAATATAGTATTTGATGCATTAGTAAAAATTTATATTTCAAAAAACCCACAAAAAAAGATAATTAACGTCCGAAACTCGCAAAACTCAATTTTTCACTTATGGGTTTTTTGTGGGACTGTATAAAACAGACTTATGGAGGTGATATTCATAAAACAATTATTTATCCGTATTCTATATTTAATTGAGAAGATAAATGATGAGTTTCAACTCGATTCAACTAATATTGACAATTCTTTAAAAAATGTACATAAACGTGTTTTTTTCTTATGGGAAATACGTATTAAGCTTCATGGCGCTTCCGGATTTTTGAATATCATTTTTTAAAAGTATTTTTTCAAATCATTTTTTTGAAACCGTTTTTGCGTTGATTAAACAAAATTCAGGGGCGCTCTGTATGAAATTTCGAAAAAAATGTCCAATGCATTTTCGGACCACCCTAGGTGGCCCCCCTCTTAACTCTTACTGGTCAATTCAGAGTTGATTAAATTGATGGGGTTCGATAACAAACCACAATGTGAAAATTAGGGTAAGATAGAAAAGAAGAAACCCTGATCTGGAGAAAAAAAAGAAAGGAAGGCTGCATGAAGGCACTGTATGACTGCTGCGGCCGTGGCATTCAATATACTCACGCCGCGCCTCATTGTGCCCCACTTGACTTTGTTGTTGGGTCCTTTTGTCCTATTTTTTTCACCGAATGGCATTCTTTGTTTGGTTAATTATTCGTTTTGTTGCTTAACAGCCGCGAGATTTCTCAAACAGGGCTCACTCTTTCGCGCCGGGATGTAAACCAGCCAGGAGCAATAGGGGATATAAAGGGGAGGGTTCACAAACACGACTCTACATTATATTGTTTTCTCGTTAAGCAGCTTAATATCGTGAGGTAGGTTACGATCGTGACGCATGAATTAAATTAATGACGCATCCCTGCGATAACTCACAAAAACGATTCCCTCCTATCGTCAAACCATAACAAACGCAATCATATTTTATCATTTCATTCAATTTAGATTGTATAATCATGAATAATTAAGTTTAATAATCTGGGGTTATTTCAAGGGCTAGTCATGGCAAGTACAGAAAAAAAAATAGGCAAAAATGTTTACTTGCTCGGTTGTGAATTGTTCTTCTAGAAAGGTTTTTTTGCTTCTAATCTTACCCTGCAAGGGATTTGATATTCAGTAGGATGGCTCATGAAGCTCATGAGCAAATGATCACCTATTTTTTCCGGATTTTTAAAGAGATATGTAGAGGTCGCTATGGTGGTTTTTGTACCGAACATTCGACTTTTTAAATTTCATTAAGCCAAATCCTTTTTGTGGTAAGAGAAGAAGCAAAAAACCTTTCTAGTAGAATAATTTATAATCGATTAAGTAAATTTTGTTTGTAGTTGGGTGGTTCGGTTCGATCTGGGATCAGTTCGAGGGCTGGACATAAAGAGTGCAGAAAAAAAATTCAGTGAAAAGGGTAATCTATCCAAAAAGGTGGCTCATGAAACTCATTAAATCATAAACAAATGGTTACTCCAGGAACTTATCAGAATATTTTGAAGTTGAAAACGGGTATCCAGGAATATATTAAAAAGCTTTGGAGTGGAAAACGGGGATTCAGGAAAATATTCAAAAACTTTGGAGTTGGGAACGATGATCCAGGAACTATTGAAATATTTTGGACTTTTAAATCGGAGATCCAGGAACTTATCAAAATACTTTGCAGTTGAAAACGGGGACCCAGGAACATATTCGAAAACTTCAGAGTTGAAATCGGTGATCCAGGAGCTATTACAATATTATGGTTTTGAGATCGGGGATCCAGGAACTTAATGAAATACTATCAAGT
>CAKNXH010001863.1:207139-222829 GCA_932178445.1 Andricus quercusramuli | reverse complement strand
ACTTTGGAGTTCAAAAATAGGATCCAGGAACTTATTTAAATAATTTGGAGTTGGAAACGGGGATCCAGGAACTTAGTAAATTACTTCGGAGTTGGAAACGGTGGAACTGCAGAAAGGATGGACTTATATGTATTTCAAAATTTTTAAGAGCTTCAAAATATTCCAGGGATTTCAAATACTTCAGTGTTTCTTAAAAGATTCCAAGGAACTTTTAAAATCTCTAAAATCTTTCAAAGGATTTGAAAAGATTTGAAATATTTTAAGATTTTTTGAAAAATATCCAGCAATTTTTTTGTTTAATTATTTTTGGATTTTGAACGAAATTTCATACAGTTTGAAAGAATTTCGAAATTTTTGCTGGATTTTATAAGATCTATAAGTTTTTTGGATACTTCAAGAAACCGTGAGAGATATTCAACAGATTTTCAAAATTTCAAGAGATTCAAACGATTTTGAAGAATTTAGGGCATATTAGAAGATTCCAAGAAATTTTTGAACGCTTTAAAAAATGCCAAGAAACCTCCAATGATTTGATTGATTATTAGGTATTTAAAAAATTGTTCATAACGTTGAAAATAATTCTCTAGGATTTCGGAAGATTTTGAAGAATTTTTGTGGGCCCTATTCATTTTAGGATATTTTAATTAAATTCCAGGATTTTAAAGATTTGAAGTGATTTTATGATATTTCTAAGGGTGTCAAGGAAATTCTCATGCCCCTGAATATATTTAAAAAAAAGGAATATACAAGTTTATCAATTTTGTTCTGCTCAAAAAATGTACTTTTATAAATCCCAAAATTTCAAATATGGATTTCAATTTTGAAATATCTTGTTTTATTATTGAAAATTCATACTTTTGGGATGCAAATTCAACTTTTCTGTCGAAAATTTGTCTTTTTTATGTGTATATTGAACTACTTTGGTAGAAAATTTGAATTTTTAGTTAAAAATGAACTTTTTTAAAAAAATTGATATTTTCTGAGTGAAGATTCAACTGTTTTTTTTTAATTCGTATCTTTGTGTAGCAAATTCAACTCATTTGGTAGAAAGTTTAACTATTTACTTAAAGACTAACTCTTTCGTTGAAAATTTACATTTTTGGGTTGAAATCTCAATTGATAAGTTAATAATTCAAATATATTTGTAAATAATAAACTTTTTTGTTTGAAATTCATATTTTCTGCTGCAAATTGATCTTTTGTGTTGAAATTCCATCTGTTCGGGACAAAATTTCGACTTTTGTTGAAAATTAGTTTTTCCAGGTTGAAAATTTAACTAATTTAGTAGAAAATTGAACTAGTTAGTTGAAAACGAACTTTTCTGTTAAAAATGCATCTGTTTTGACGAAAATTCGTCTTTCTGCGTTGAAAATTCAGCTAATTTGGTAGAAAATTAAACTATTAAGCTATCTTTTTTGTTGAAAAGTTATATTTTCGGGATAAAAATTCAACATTTTTGTTAATTAATGGTCTATTTAGGTTAAAAGTTAAACTGCTTTTCTAGAAAATAACCTTTTATTTCTAAAAAATCTGTCTTTTCTGGTTAAAATTTCAACTAAGTTGGTAGAAAAGTTAACTATTGAATTAAAAAATAACTTTTTTGTTGAAAATTCGTACTTCTTTGCTGAAAATGCAACTGTATTGTTAGAAATTCGTCTTTTGGTTTGGAAAATTCAACTAATTTCTTACAAAATTAAACAGTTTACTCGAAAATTAACGTTTTTGTTTGAAATGATGAAATTCTCATACATTTAAAGAAAATTCTATAAATTTGGAAGATTCGTGAGGGTTTCTAGAGGATCCATAAGGTTTTAGGACATTTCAATAAATTATTCAGGATTTTACAGATTTGAAATGATTTGATAATATTTCTAGTTATATCAAATAATTTTGTCAAGCCCCTGAGTATATTGGGCAGAAGAAGGAAATACTAATTTACAGTGAACACTCACTTATCCCAATGCTCACTGATTCCAACTCACCCGCTCGGATATTCCAAGTGACGTAGCCCCTTCACCTCCCACCACTTTCCCTGTATGGTCTAGTCCACCTCAGTGGCTGACCAATTGAAAAGAGGCCGGACGCGCGGAAAGCCCTCGTTTGTTGCAAGGACGCAGGGGCAGCCAATGAACGTTGCTTGAAAAAATCACCTCACGACTCGAGGTAGAGGTGGGGACCCCTGCAAACTTGAAATATCCGAATATTTACGTTTCTCCACCCTTGAAATAAGTAGGAGTTTACAGTATTAATATTCTTCTGCTCAAAACTCGTTTTCTTCATAAATTCCACAATTTCAATTATGAATTTTATTAAGAAAATATCTTAGTTTATAAACAAGGCCTTCTCTCTTCAAAATGTAAATTTCTTTTTAAACGCAATCGGATAATAAAAAACTTTCAAAGAATTAACAACTTTTCGAAGAATTAATTTTAAGTCCGAGTTTTCACTTGCAGAAATCTGCAAAAGAAAGTGAGCCGAATTTTGGAATGACGCGAGGCTGGATAAGGCAGTAATATTAGCTGATTAGCATTTCGCATTAAAAAACGGAGGTCGGATCTTTCTTGACTGAAAAACCTATTTAAAAGTTTGATTAAGAAAGCGTCCGCCATTATTCTCATGCTAATTATGCACTCGGGCATCGCGCATTCTGAAATTACGTCAGACCCCTCGACTTCCGCCCTCGTCTGTCCATCGCGATATCTCTTCATTTTTTTTCTTTCTCCATTTCTATCGAAATTAAAGAAAATTCGAGTACACGGGCTCTTCAATTGCTCCTTTCACAGTTTTGTGAATAGATCGCGAAAATTTGAAATTGCTTTGGCTCCCACTCCAAGCGTTTCTTTCCACACCACTCGAAACCGGATGTTCGAGGAAAAATTAATAGGGGTTAATTGGAACATCATTCCGTGTATCTATTTCAAATTAATAGATGGTAACTTATTTAAAGTCGTTTTTGACTGATTCAAATATTGCAGATTCGACGACTGACAAATAAGTCGAAAGTGACTTTACAAATCAGTCAATTTTTATGGTGAAATCAGACAATTTCAATAATCCAATCTCTTGAATTTTCAAATTAAATAGGTCAATTTTCAACCGGAAATGGAGAGGACAGATTTTCAATGACCAAAATTATTTTCAACAACAGAAACAAACTTTTAACTGAATAGTTCAATTTTCAAGAAATGAGATTAATTTTTAACTGAAATTATTATTCATAAAACAAAACAGAAATTACAAGAATTTTCAACCAAAAAGGGAAATTTTCAACGCAAAAAGGAAATTAATTTTCAATACAAAAAAATCGAAATTTTCACAAAGTAGTTAAATTTCCAATAAGAGGTCAATTCTTTCCTGAGATTGTGAATTTCTAACAACAACGAAAATTGTTAGCAAAGCAGTTTAACTTTCAAACGAATAATTGACTAGTGCAAAAAAAAAAAATAATTGTGCACTAAAATTATGAATCCTTAACCAAAAAAATTAACACCCAATAAGGCAGTTCAACTTTCAACTAAGTAGTTGCATTGCAAAAAAAAATGACGCCAAGAAAATCAATTTTCGACAAAAAAAATACGAATTTGTAACGAAATACATGAGTGACTCCACCAAATAGTTGAATTTTTTACTAAAAAGGTCACTTTTCAACCCAGAATTGAATAATTCAAATTATAATTCAAAAAATAAGTTTTCAAGAAATAAATTATAAATAAGAATTATAAATCTTCGACGAAAAAAAAACAACAAATTTTCTACAAAGCAGTTCAACTTTCAACCGAGGATTTGACTTGTCAAAAAAAAAATTAATGTTGCGCCAAGAAGATTAATGATATACCGAAAAGAAAAATTTTCAAAAAAATGTTACAATTTTCAACCGACGAGTTGAAATTGTACCTAAAAAAGTTCAATTTTTAACCGAAAATTAGACACCCAAATTTTCAGTTTCAAAAATTATTTTTGAACAAAAAAACAATTAATTCTGAAACAAAAAAAAAGAGATGTATTTTTTACGAAATATACCAATTTTCAACAAAATACAAGAAATTCCAACTAAATAATTGAATTTCCAACTAAAAAAATCAATCTTACACTAAATATGGAATAATTAATTTAGGTTGAGAAATAAATTGTTAAATAAAAAAACAACGAATTTTTTACAAAGTAGTTCAACTTTTAACCAAAGAAGTTGAATTTTTAACCGAAAAAAATGATTTATCCACGAAGAAGATTTTCTGAAACATATGATGAATCCTGAACAAAATACAAGAATTTTCAATCAAGCAATCACATTTTCAGTTAAAAAAATTTTCATCTGAAAGAATGAATTTTCGAAAAATAGTTGAATTTTTAATTACAAAAGATTGATTTTGAACCAAAGAGATACATTTTCAACTAAAATGAAAAATCTTGATCCAAAAATTAATTTCCAACAAGGCAGTGAAAACGATTAAGTACCAGAACATTTCGGTTATCAATTCCAAATGAATAAAATATAATTTCAAAGAAATTAATATTTAATGATATGCTTTTTCGAGATTATTGGAAATAATTTTAAAATTTATTTTCATGCTAGAAAATCATTGAACGTGAATTGCATGCGAAATTTTTGTACTTACCAATATTCTCACAAAATAATGTCAAGGATATATTGAAATTTTGTTCAACAAAACATCACTTCCGGCAATTATTTCTAATGAGGCGTATTTCAACTCAATTTGAATATTCTAAGGAAAGCTTTTACATACATAACTTTCACTTCTGTTCAGAGAATTATTTACTTGGGTCAACATGTATTCAGGAAAGGATCCACAGATTTTTTAATTCCAATAGAACATGTTATTACTTATTTTATTATTCATTATGCTTATTATTCATTTGTCAGCATTTTGTTATAGATATTGCAGGAAATTTTATACGATTTGAGAACATTGTGTATGATCTACAGAAGGTTGTTTATTATAGCGAGAAAAATCTAGTAAGTTCAATATAAATGACACTTTTTTCATATAAAATAATCCATTGACCAAAAATCTATTCAAGAGAACTTATCAAAGAATTAAAAAATGTTCTGTGTTTAAACAAAAAATTTCTTCGAATGATAATTTCTACAAGCAAATAACTGATGGTAAGACGGAGTCTTTTTTGTCACCAACAATATTTGATATATTATTTGAATTTGTGGAAGAAAAAGCTTTATCCAGAGTAAATTTTAAACCAGTTTGTTATAAAAAGTTTGCTGATGATATTTTCGCAATAATTCTCACTAATAAAATTGATGAGTTTGTTGAAATTTCCAATAGAATAGTAGGCTCTTTTCAATTCACTTTTGCAAATGAGAACATAAATACTCTACATTTTCTAGATTCATATATAATCAGAACTGAAAATGGATGTTGAATTACGAATTGGTTTGAAAAACCCACATGGTCTGGTCAATATCTTAATTATAATTCTCAGCAAAGAGACTTTAGCAAAGGAACATTACAAATAAATGTTTATCCTCTGCCGCTCATTGTGAGTGTTATGAAGTAAAAATCCATGAGATAAATAATTCCTCGAATAGTAATGAAAAATGATTAGATAAACACAATATAAATGATTAAGTCTTAATTCTTCCTTACATTCATGGATTATCTGAAAGAATTAGAAGTTCTCTCAGAAAGTTTAATATTAATGTTTATTTCTAAACAGGCCACAAATTAGTAAATTGTTTTATTGATAAAAAAGAAGAGGATACAAAAGAAAATTTATCTTATTTAGTTGACATGATTATATCGGAATTAGTGCAACAAAATGAAAAATTTTAAAGCTTTTTTGGCTTTCAATCATGTGGGAAATTATGAATGTTGCCAACGTTTCGTGAACATTGCAGTTCACTTCTTCAGGGCTGTCCTGAAAGTAAAGTTTCATGTTATGTTGTTCTTATACATGAATTCTCTACGTTGCCTGTGATTGGCCAGAGCGCCCCATGGTGGGGACTGGTTGAACTTGATTGGCCAATCCAGTCTTTTTTTAAAAACCCGGGAGAACGGAAAGCCAAATCGAATTGGTATTATATCCATTGTCGCTATTGGTCTTATTAGGGTATTTTAAGATTTCGATAGCTTCTCTATGTTTTCTTGGAAAAATATTGTACGTTTTTGCGATGATGGTTGTATTGTCAAATAAGACGCTATGCTCTCTTTCGATATGATGCCCAGCTAGTGCTGATTGCGTAAAATGTTTCAGCCTGACTTTACTCTCGTGTTCCTTTACACGTTGGCTCACCGCTCTCCCGGTTTCTCGAATAAAGACTGCCACAAAAACAAAGGATTTTATATACTCCCGGATCACCGAGAGGTGCCTTTTTATCTTTAGGGTTGTTTAGAAGTTGTCCTATTTTCGCAGGTGGCTTAAATATAGTTTGGATGTTGCGTTTGTTGAGAATTTTTCCTATTTGTACTATGATATCTTGAATGTAGGATAGGATGGCGGTCGTTATTCTCTCTCTTTCTTTAGTAGATTGTGTTGAGTTTTGAGTGAATTTTCATATTGCTTTAATAATTCGTTTGTGTAATCGTTTTGTATCAGGATTTGTTTAACATTTTGTAGTTTCTTTTGTAAGTTATATTTATCTGTTATGGAGAGAGCTCTGTATACAAGTGAGTTGATGACCAATTGCTTTTGAGATGGGTGGTGGTGGGAGTATGGGTGGGGTATCTGTTTGTATAAGTTGGTTTTCTGTAACTGATTGATGAAATCGGAAGAACTTTTGTAGTTCATCTAGTCCACGTCTCCAGATGACAAAAGTATCGTCAACGTAACAACACCAAAGTTCAGGCTTAAGCTTGGATTTGTTAAAGATTTTAGTGTCTAGATTTTCCATAAAAATGTTCGCTATTACAGGTGAGATTGGAGACCGCATTGCTGCTTCTGAGGTTTGTTCGTAGAATTGGTTATTGGAAGAGAAGTAGGTATTAGTGAGACAGTGTTCTATCAAAGGTGTGAGATTGGAGGGGAAGCTTGCAAAGGATTCAATAATATCGATTCTATCAGAGATTGGTACTTTCGTAAAGACAGATACTGCGTCGCAACTTACTAGGATATCTTGGGGTTGAATGTGAATCTGTTGTATTTTTCTGATGAAGTCAAAAGAGTTTAGTACGTATGTGATAGAATTTCCTGTGAAAGGATTAAGTTTTTTGGCGAGAAAGCGTGCTAGGTTGTAAGCTGGTGAGTTTATTGCGCTGACGATCAGTCTTAGTGGAATGTTGTTTTTGTGGATTTTTGGGAGTCTGTTAAGTTTTTGAGAGATGGAATTAGTAGGTATCAATTTAGATATTGTTTCGCTGTCAAGTTTTGAGTCTTTTAGAAGAGTTTTTGTTTCGCTGAATATTGTTTTTGTGGGGTCTTTTTGAAATTTTGTATATGTATCCACAGTTAGAAGGTCCATGATTTTGATGTTATAGTCTTCTTTATTCATTACGACTGTTGTGTTGCCTTTGTCTGCGGGTAATATTACGATGTCCTTATTCTGATTGATTTCTTTACACGGAGAAAAATAGATATTGAAAAGTAGATATTAAATACTTTGATATTTAACCATAATATATAGATCCTACGGTATAATATTTCTGTTATATGCAATTTCTGTTTATATTGAAAGAATAAAATGTGTGATATTAACTTTTAATATCTGAGATATTAAAAAAGCGAAATTCTATCGGAACAATGTCATCGACGTGTGGCGTGGTGACAATAGATTTTAACCCCGCTTTGTCCTATCTTGAGCAATCCTCATGTGTGTTGTGGTTTTTCGCATATATATTGCATTAATCATTTTTGAGGAAAATGAATTAAGTGATTTTTGATATGGATATCACAATTTTCTCAAGAAAATGAGGATTTGACGCTACAGGAATCACTTATGTTAGCCTTGAACAGCATATTATTATCTATATACTTGTGGATTCGGATATCAAAAGAAGAGAACAGCTATGTAAAATCCTTTTATATTTTGTAGGAATTAGCATGCTTTACAGGTAATTCTTGCATAATTAAAAAATATTTCATAAATATCCTAGATTCTGCTCTTTAATATCTTCCATATTGTCAGGTAAAATCTTCTTTTTAATATCTATGGATGCTCTACATCGATATCTAGATTTCTGTCCCATAGTTAAATCACTAAGATATTTACCAGTGATATCTAGATAGTCATAATTAATATCTATTTTTCTCCGTGTAATTGCTGTTTTCTCTTGTTCTGTTAAGTTTGAGGAGGGAAATTGGGCTTGGCATAAAATGTTGGCTGCTCTACGCCGTATGTCATTCGCTTCTTCGGGTGGAAGGGTATATATTGTGGATTCCAAATTAATAATAATTTCTTCTTTCGGGATTTTGGAGGGAGCTACTGTAAAGTTATGTCCTTTAGATAAGGCTGAAATGATTTCATTGCTGAGAGGATGGTTGAAGATGTATTCTACTCTGTTAGTTGATGTTGCGTGCTTCACTGGAAGTAATTTGTCAAATTTCATTTCTTGTTTCTGAGTGCAAAAATCTTTAATCCCTTGGGATTGGTCAAATGATATGCGGTCCAATGTAGATCAAATATCAAATCTGAGACTGCTCGATAGAAAAAGGTGAAGGCTTAATAGTTTTTCAGTGGTAGTGTGCAAGGCAAATTTGGCATGTTGTATTCTTTCTTTCAAGAGGAGAAAACTTGTTGTATGTAGAATTGACTTGGATTCAGATCATCCCAAATGGGTTTTCAACTGTAAGAATTTGTGGACAATGTTATTGCCTCTGCACCGTTTTATCGAAGCTAAAGATGTTAGTAGCTCAGCTTAAAAAGACCTAAGCTTACTGAGAGTGTTAGTTTTAGTGAGAAGACTCTTCCTGTAGAGTTCTTTAATAATGGATCTAATGCTTTCACGATGATTCATAATGATGAATTAAGATTTTTAATTTCTGAGCTTTTTCAGGTTTCAGTTGTGTGCGAAACTATGAATGTTGCCGACGTTTCATGAACTAGTTAGTTGAAAATTCTGTTATTTTTCTATAAAATTGAACTATTTGGTTGCAATTACGTCTTCTTCCTTGGGTCCAGCACCACGGTGTACTCTCATCAAAAAAATTATGATCAATTTCAAATATGAGGGTAATCACATCTAAAATAATACGACTAAGTAGAAATTGATTGAAAATGATTATTTCTCGGAAAATTTGGAAATGATGATGTGCGATTGGGAAAAATGATGTTGCTAATGGGGTAGAGGTATTTATTAGCCAGTGTTGCGACATCATCCCTTAACCATGGTTTTGTTAATATGTCGTGCGGACAATGGACGAAGCCATGACTCCAGAGCGTTACGGTATGATTCGATTGTCATTCGATTTTCTACGCTCTGTCTGTCTGTCCGCTCCGGCAGTCCCGATCGACCCTGTTACCAGCCCCAACCTGGTAATGCTGAAAAGCAACGAGGCAACCCTTTGCCGGTTTTCCCGTTTTCCCGTTTTCCCAGTTTGATGGAAATGCGTTTACGCCCGCAGAACTCGTTTACGGTGCAGACCACTGAGAAATCTATGTCCTAACCCATCGTATATCGTATCGACCATCGACAATTTTCCATCGCGAATTCTCGTCCAGAGACTTTCGGAAAAAAATCGCAACCTCGCTCTCCATAACTTCCATGAAAAAATCAGAGAGAAGTTTCTATTTTTAAACGTTGGGGAAAACCTCCCTACAGTGGGTAATGCTACCTACAGTGGATAATCATTAATCAAAAGTACAAATAGAAGAAAAATAAGTAATATTCATTTTGATTAATTAGAACGTATAGTGTCTCAACTATCCAATCATTTAAATAAATTGTTTTATATACACTAGTATTTTTGATTATTTATCCACTGTAGGTTGCACTATCCACTGTAGGGAGATTTCCCCTACTTTTTATCCTGGCACAACATTTCTTTCAAATTTGTTGAACTTGTAATAGCTGATAATATGAATGTAAAAGTGTTGCGGTAGAAAACAAACCGCTTCGAATTCCTAACTTTTTAAGGAAAATATTGAATTTTCAACGAGGCAAAGAAATTTTTAACCAAATGATTATTTTTATGACCGGATAGATTAATTTTCTACTAAAGAGAAAACTTTTCAACAAAATACATTAATTCTTAATATAATGGTTGAATTTTTCACTAAAGAAGATCAATTTTTAAACAAATAGTTAAATTTTGAACTCGAAAGGATCCTTTTTTAACCAAAATTGGAATATTTGGATTTTCATTTGGAAACATTAGTTTTCCACAAAAAAAATTTGCTGCCAAAGTGATGAAATTTCAACTCAAATGATGAATCTTCAACTGGAATGATGAAATTTCAAACAGAATAGTTGAATCTTTAACGAAGAAGATTAAGTTATATGTTTAACTGAAGTGATGAATTTTAAAGTAAAAATAATTACTCTTCAACTAGAATTATTGAATTTTAAACTAAAAATAATGACTCTTCAACTAGAATTATTGAATTTTTAAAGAAAAAGTTTAATTTCCAACCAAGAAGATCAATTTTCAACTAAATAGTTAATTAATTATTAAATTTTATTTATTATTATCAGTATCGTATTATTATTATTAAAATTATTAATAATATTAGTATTGTTACATTAAAATTATTTATATTTCAGTTTAAAAATTAATTTTCAACTAAACTGAATAATTTTCAACTGAAATAGTTGAATTTTATACAAAAAAAATGAATTAAAAAAAAATGTGATTAATTTTATTTAAAATAATGATTTTTGAACAAAATGCAATAATCTTAAATGAAAAAGTTAAATTTTCAACTGAAGAAGACAAGTTTTTACCCAAGAAATTAAATTTTCAACTGAGGGAATCAATTTTTAACCAAAAGCGGGATAGTTAAATTCTCAGTTTGATGAACCTTTAACAGAAATGGTAGAATTTTAAACCAGAAGGATGAATTTTCAACTAAAATTATAAATCTTCAACTAGAATATTTAGAATTCAAACCAGAAAGTTTAATTTTCAAGCAAAAAGGCCAGTCTCTAATTGAGTAATTGAATTTCGAATTTTGACAAATTAATATTTAACCAGGGATGGCAAAGTTAAATTTTTAGTTTGAAAAATTAATTTTCCAAGCAAAAAAGAAATATTTTTTACCAAAATGATGAATTTTCAACTAAATGTTGAATCCTTAACCATAATAATTAAATTTCCAACCAAAAAGTTTAATTTCCAATCAAGAAGATCAAGTTTTAACCATGAAGAATAATTTTCTATAAAAAAAGATGATTTTGCAACAAAATATATGAATTCTAATATAGTTGTAATTTTAACTAGAAAAGAAAAATTTTCAACCAAATAGTTGAATTTTTAACTAGAAAGATGAATTTTCAACCAAAAACAGAGTAGTCAAATTTTCAGTTAAAAACATTAAAAACATTTTGAATTTAAAAATATCAGTATTCAACCGGGAGTGGAACAGTTAAATTTTCAGTTTAAAAATTAAATTCTCACATACAACCATTTTTTACACCAAAATGATGTATTTTCAACTAAAAAACTTTCAAAGAATAATAAATCCTTAACTAGAATAATTGAATTTTCAACTGAAAAGTTTCATTTTCAGTGAAGAAGATCAATTTTCAGCCAAGTAGTTTTATTTTAAATCAAAAATATAAACTTTTAATTAAAATGATGAATATTAGCCTGAAATGCTTCAATGTTTAGACAAAAAGATGAATTTCCAAACAAGAAGATTAATTTTCTATCAATAAAGATAATTTTCCAACAAAATACATGAATTTTAATATAGTTGGGTTTTCAACTAAAGAAGACAAATTTTCCAACAAATAGTTAAATTTTTAACTGAAAAGATTAATTTTCAACCAAAAACAGAATAGTTAAATTTTCATTTCAAAAAATGAATTTTCCACAAGAAAAACATCATTTTTCTACTAAAATGATGAATTTTCAACTAAAATAATAAATCCTTAACTAGAATAATTGAATTTTTAACCGAAAAGTTTAATTTTCAATTAAGGAGATTAATTTTCAACCATGTAGTTTTATTTTTAAACGAATAGATCAATTTTTAACTAAACAATTATGAATATCAACCTGAAATGCTTAAATTTTTAGACAGAAAGATTTCTAGTAGATTTTTATTTAAAAAATTAAATTTTTAACACAAAAAAAAAACATATTTCTACCAAAATAATGTATTTATAACTAAAATAATGAATCCTTGATCAGAAAAATTGAATTTTCAATCAAAAAGTGTAATTTTCAAACAAGAATATCAATTTTCTATGAAAAAAGATGATTTTTCAACAAAGTACATGAATTTGAATGTGATTGTATTTTCCACTAAGAAAATCAATAAAAAAAAAACAGAATATTCAGATTTTCAGTTGAAAACATTAACTATCAATCAAACTCTTGAATTTCCAACTAAAATGATGAATCTTTAACTGGAATAGATGCATTTTTAATGAAGAAAATTGATTACTGCCAAAAATGACGATATTTTCAATTAAATCATTCCGTTTAAAAAATTTGTTCATTTTTGAGGATTTACAATGGAAAAAGCTTCAGTTTTGAAGATTTATGAATTTCGAATATTTATACTCAAAATTATCCAATTCTGAACACTTTTTCTGATTATGTAATTCAATTTTTAATATTTGCAATTGAAGACTCTTTGATACTTAAATTGTATTAAATTATTTTTTATTTCTTGCGTCATTGTTTTCGGTTATATACTGCTACTTCAATTTTCATCGATTCCTTTTACATACCTCTATTTTAATTTTCATTATCAGAATGATAAAGTTACCTGTTATTCAGAATGTTCAAAACATCTGTTTTTCACAAATGCTAATTTCATTAAATTTTTTTCATTTGTTCATTCTGCAGATATTTTTCAGTTCTGTACGTTTTTACGTTGTTCATCAATATAATTTTATGACTGAAATCATGTTTTAGAAAATGATTTAAAATTTGTATTATCCCTATAATTATCTACATTGCGTGCCTATTACTATTAGTATCGTACAGATTAATTGATTAATTAATTAATCATTGGTATTCAATGGGTTCCGAATAATTGTAACTAATAACATTTAAATCTTCATATTGTTTAATTATTTAAATATTATCAAACCTATTATATTTTGAAAAAAAATTTCACAACAATCAGAATCATAATTGTAATTTAATTTCAAGAATGATACACTCTTGTCTTCACTGCTCTCTATATCAAAATTATATAACTGAAAATGTAATCTTGTATTTGTTTAGAAATAAATCACTGAAGATGACTCCCTCATGAGTCGACACATCTGATGAAAAACAAATTTTTCATTATTCAACCCTAAAGCCGATAAGAAAAAATGACGCAAGTTTGAATGTTTTCTTGGGTTTTGAAGATTCGCAATTTATAATTCTTCAATTGTGAACACTAAAAATGACAGCGTCGAATTATTTTTTGAAAATTCTAATAATTTTTACATATGTAATGTACTTTTCCGTATATAAAAAGGTAATTAGTACCTTTGTTTTAAGGAAATTTCCCAACACAGCATCTAACTTTAAATGATCATACAGTCAGATAAAAATTATTGTTTCACAAATCTTACATAATGAGAATTTGATAATCGACGCTGTTAGAAATTTTTGAAAAACTCCGTCACATTGAGGATACTGCAGCGACTGGAATTTATGAAATTAGTTTGCTGAAAACGAAATTCAGTGAACTCAGAAACGGTATCGGAAAATTACAAATAGATTCCTGGAATTCTTGAATGGTAAGAGAAATTTGAGTTATCGTGACCATGGTTGTGGTCATGGGCGGCAATGAACAGCAAAAGGTTGTGTTGCATTATAACAATGCAGTGAACCTAATTTTTCCGATATTAAATAATCTTAAGTGTAGCAACGACTTAGAAGCTTGGTTGATGAAAGAATCATTTTTGCAATAAAATAGTTACAAAATTCTGCGATCGTGTGCCTCATAAATGAACTTGTGGAAAGGTAAGTCAAATTTTATAAGATGTCAAACTGATGTATACTAATAAACTATCAAACTGGGAGCTACAAAAAAAATGAAGAAACAAAAGTACACGATAAGTGAGCAGAAATATAAGAGCTTCAATATATCCATTTGAAGCCTTTCTATATCATTAAATAAATTACACATGTACTTCATTATAGTTAATACAAACCACCGATTTGCTTTGAATCTAATTTCAAAAACTTATTCTTTTCAACAAATAATTGAGAGGAGTGATTCAAAGGGACTTTTCACATAAGAGAATTTGCATAAATCCTCTCATAAATGCAGGTGACCCTTTGAAATTAATTGAGCCCAGTGAAGAGACCATTTTTAATATTTTAGACCAAGAAAAAAAAAGTTCTGCTGAAAAGCGAGACGGTCGAATAAGGGTCACTGGTCAAGTCCAGAAAATCCTGATAAATGAAAAAGGCAAATGCACTTTTGACTTGGCAATGAGGGTGATCGATGTCGATTGAAAAGGGGCAAAAGGGCCGAGTATATGGAAAAAAGATGAGGGGCTCGAGAAATAGAAGCAAGAGTGGACGAGAGCAAGAGTTGAAAGCATGGGCTATAGAATCGGTATCTTCCGCTGATCCGATCGAAGCACATATTCCCTGCTTCCGGAGTGACTTTTGCGTTGTTTCTGGTTGGAAAAGGGTGCCGAGGTATATATGTATATCCTTGAGGGGGTGCAATCAATAAGACATTCGTGACGCGTCGGTTATAGCTGTCGAGATTCTGAAAGCACGGGGGCCAGTGGCCGACCCCATGAATATCTTTCGATAGATTGCACATGGTCCCCCATTGCGTTTTGACGCGTTGCGATGCGATGCGTCGCGCTTCTACATTTTATGGCAAGAGCTAGGGTGAATATAGTGGGCACTCACCCATATTCTGTGGTCAGGTTTTCTGAAAAAAAAAATTATGTGAGAAAAATTTCAGGAGAAAATATTAACTTTTGCTACTCTACTGTTCGACTACTGTACTATATTACGACTATACCAAACTACTATACTATACTACTACTACTAAACTACACTACTACTACTGTACTATACTGCTGCCATACCATACTATCACTATACTATACTACTACAATACCATTCCTAACACCTTCTTCCTTTCTCTTTATCCCAGTATTTGTTACAGCTCTCTGTTAAACCTCTCAGACGCGAAATCAATTTTTGAGAACCTCTATCCCCTTCTCTCTCAAAATATTTTGCTAAGCCTTTTTCACGTTTGGTACATTTACCAAACTACCATATCATACTATTACTTCTCCAAACTACTATACTATACTAATACTATACCAAACTACTATACTACTATACTATGCTACTACTACTAAACTACACTGCTAATACTATGATACACTGCTACTATACCATACTACCACTATACTATACTGCTACAGTACTATTCCTAACACCCTCATCCTTCCTCTTTATCCCGGCACTCATAGTCTTCTCTGTGAAACACGAGGTGAAACATCTCAGACGAGCAATCAATTTTTTAGAACCTCTGTCCCATTTTCTCTCAAAATATTTTGCTGATCCCTTTTTACACTTGCTACATTTACTACCCCTATACTATACTTCTACTTTACCAAACTACTATACAATACTACT
>CAKNXH010001863.1:137101-207129 GCA_932178445.1 Andricus quercusramuli | reverse complement strand
CACTACTATGCTATACTGCTACTATACCACACTACCACTATACTATAGTACTACAATGCTATTCCTAACACCTTCTTCCTTCCTCTTTATCCCAGTAATCATGACAGTCTTCTCTGTGAAACATCTAAGATATGCAATCAATTTTTGAAAAGATCTATCCCCTTTTCTCTCAAAATATCTTGCTGGTCCCTTTTTTAGAGTACTACATTAACTACTACTATACTATACTACTATACTATACTACTACCATACTACACTTAGAAGCGGCGGAGCCTTTTTTTCTGAGTGGAGGCAGGGGCATAGACTGATAATATTGAATAGCACCATTTTTACATGGTATAATGATATACTATGTATAAATTGTACGTAAATAATATATAAACAATGAGGGTGCATAATAAATAATAATAAATAATAAGTACAGGTATACAATTCACATTGCCAAAGATTTCACAAAGATTTTTAATGATTTCCCAAAGATTTCAATAATTTCACAAATATTACCACCTATTTCAAAAATACTAAAAATATTTTGCAAAAATTTCTAAAGATTTCAGTAAGACTTTATAAAGATTTTAATCATACCTCAAATATCATAAAATATTTCAAATATAATGCAAAGGTTTCTAAAGATTTCCAAAAGATTTCAATGATTTTCTAAAGATGTCACAAAGACCTAAATTATTTCAAAAAATATTTCAAAGATTGCACAAAGGTTTCCAAGATTGTTATAATTAAATTATATTAAATTCATTTATTATATATTTCAAATATGCCTTAGAAATATTCGAAGCTTTCAAAGGGATTTCACAAGGATTTCATGGAGATTTCAATTATTTCCAAAATTTTCCACGAAGATCTTAATCATTTCAAATATTGTCCAAAGATTTCAATAATTTCACAAGTATTTCGAATATTTCGTAAAAGCTCTAATGATTTCCCAAAAATTTTAAAGATTTCACAAAATTTTTAGATAGGTTCAAAATATTTCACCAAGACTACAACAATTTTCTGAAGGTTTCAATAATTTCACAAATATTATTATTTTTGATTAAAATTTCATCGTTTGAAGTTTCTTCTCTTTTGTTGAAAATTTGACTGTTTTTTGATTATGATGTTAAAGTTTTTTGTCTACTGGTCGTTTCAATACTTTTCATGAAAATATTGATACTTTGATTGTTGATTTTTTTCTGAAATATCCACTAATACATTTTACGTTGTTTGTTGAAGATTCATCTCATTGGATTAAAAAAAATTATTTTGGTGCAAATCAGTTTTTTACATCAAAAATTGATTGGCTGAAAATTTAACTTGTCAATTTTTTGTTGAAAATTCACCTTCTTCAGTTTAAAAATCCAATATTTGGATGAAAATTCATGTATTTTATTGAAAATTCGTCTCTTTTGGTTGAAACTTAATCTTGATGCTCAGCAATTATTCCTTTGTGTTAAAAAATCATTTTTTTGGTTGAAAATCACTACTCTTTTGTAAATTTGTTTTTCTTTTTTTGAAAATTAATTTTTTTACTATCTATTTGGATAGAAAATCCATCTCATTGGTTGAGAATTTATCTTTTTGGTTAAAAATTAGTTTTTTCTTATTTCGAATTAGTTTTTTCAACTGAAAATGTAACTGTTTCAATTTTTGTAGAAAATTTATCTTCTTGATAGAAATTTAACGTTTTTAGCTAAAAATTATATCATTTCGTTGAAAATCAATTTTAATTTTATTGGAAATAAATTTTTGTACTGAAAATTCAGCTATTTTCTTTTTATTTGAAAATTTATTCATTTTAGGTGAAAATTCAATTCTTTGTTGATAATCAGTCTTTTTTGGTAGAAGAGTTTTCTCATTAATTGAAACTTCAGCTGTTTGGTGGAAAATCCATTTCTTTGGTTAAAAATTAATTTCTTTAGTTGAAAATCAAACTATTTTGTTGAAAATTCGTTTCTTTTTTGGTTCAAAATTTATTTTACTGACTGAGTTGGTTGAAAATTGAATTTTTATTTAGTTGAAGATTCATCATTTCTGTTTAAAAAATTCACTTTAACTCTTCCATTTTTGTGGAAAATTTTCATTTTTTGATAGAAATGTAATTTTTTTCGTTAAAAAATGATCTGTTTTGAAGAAATTTAACTATTCCATTTTTTTGTTAGGAATTCATTTCTTGGGTTGAAAAAACTATTTGGTTGAAAATTCCACTATTTTGTCAAAAAATCATATTTTTGATTTAAAATTCATCAATGTGAATGGAAGTTAATTTCCTTGGTTGAAAATCCGTTTCTTTTTAGTTGAAAATTATTTTTTTAACTGACAATGTAACTGTTCCATTTCTGCTTGAAAAATTACATTTTTAGATGCAAATTGATTAATTTGGCTGAAAACTCCTCTTTTGTTTAATATTTACTTTTTAACTGCAAATTGAACTATGATATTCTTGGTTTGTAAATTCACGTTTCTAGTTGAAAATTTATATATTTTATTGAAACTGCATCTTTTTGGTAGAAAATTCATCTTTTGGGTGTAGAATTAAATTATTTTGTTGAGAATACATTGTTTTTAAGTTTGTTGTTTGAACTGAAAATTGAATTGTATTTTTTATTTAAAAAATAATTTTGTTTTCTAATATTCTAAACGTAAAAGTAAGTTGTAAATGTGTGAATAGTAATATTTTTTAAGTGTGAAATACACTTGCGCAATTATGTGTCGTCCTTTAATCGGTTGAAGACCTTTCAGTTTCACGAAATAAAATAAACTATCCAAAACTTTAAGTTATAGTGCCCGATTCTGATTAAATCGATTCGATACACGAACCTGAAATGTTGGCATATCTTATTTTATTGCAAATATGTTCCAACTATGCTAACCTTCCTGACATTTCCATATATCCTATCATAACCATGACGTCATGCTAGATTACTTAATTGTAATAGAGGTATGAAACATAGATAAACTTTGATTTTACAGATCATCGCCAATATTAAATGATAAAATATCAGTGTCAGTAATCAATTCCTGTTATCACATGAGAGAAAAATTAAAATTTAATAATTATGTGGTTCAATATTGTGAAAAAATTAATCAGTTTACAATGTAAGAATTAATCAACAAAAATTCTCATTGAAACATCCCAGTAAATTTCACTCTATATTTTCATGAAAATTATAATTGAAAATAACATTTTAAAACAATTTCAGATGCTCATTCCAAAATAGCACAAAAATATGAAAAAATAAAAAAGTCGCAACAGAGATATGTTAAATATTAATCAACTTCCATTTTACAAATTATAACTAATATTCAACCAAGTAACCTTGAAATGAATAATTGATTCATGTTCCTCAATATAGAAAAATTATAATCCAATCTTTCTGTAATTCAATATTGTGAAAATACTAATCAGCTAATAATTAATTAATCAGTTTCCAACATGAAAAGCAATAAAGGATTATTCCCATCGAAACATTTGAACAATGTTCATTTTATATTTTTCAAAAAAATCTCATTGTTATTAACCTTTCAAACTAATTTCAGAAAAAAATTTAAACCTCACTTTGAAAATTGAATTCAGATAATCATTTCACAACATCACGAAAACTTACGAAAATGACATAATTGGAATAGAGGTGTTTTGAAAATAAATAAACTTTTATTATATAAATTATAGCCAATATTTAATCACATTACCCTAAAGTAAATAATCAATTCATGTTAGTTGATATTAAAAAATTGTAATTCAATCATGAAGTAATGGAAGAACATGAAAATCACTGTTTTCATCGAAACATACAAATGATGTTGATTTCTCCGAGCATATAAACTCTTTAGAACACTGTTGATGACGCTAGTATCTTAAAAAACAGGGATTTCCCAAAACCTGCTCATTTTTCAATGCTGCCACGAAATGAGGAATTTCGTAAACGACATAAATGATATATGTAACGCAATGTTTGAAAAGCGACATCACGTATGAATAAGGAGAGAGTGGGAAGAGTCGTTCGCGCGACGCGACGCATCCCTAATCATGTAAGTGAGAAAATAAATATTCCGTGTTCGAAGATAGGCGTAATATGGCGGCAGGCACGTACGCGATACTTTCTGACATTCGGTCTTATACGCTGCGGAATACCATTATCGTGCATAATGGGCCTGCAATTAACTCGGCGGCGTGCATAAATCTTCACGTGAAAGGACAGGATGCCGTATTTAAATAAATAAGTAGCTTCATTGTCCCGCGCCTCCTCGGATCTCTGGATCGTGATGGTCTCATGTCGGACATTCGGCTTCTTCGTGTTCGAGGAAAAAAAAAAGAAAATGCTAATCAGCCCGAAATGTCGCTGAGCGCGCGCGCGTCCGCGAGGGCGACCGCGAGTGATGGACAAGGTGAGAAAATGGGTTTTGTAACTCAAGGTAGATAATTTAAGCGACACGGCTGCCATGTCGAAAGCCTCGCTTAACGAGGACAAATTTCTCGAGAGAACACGTCATGAAAGGCTTTACTCGACTTAATTCTTTCTGGACCCTCCCACCAAATGTAACACATGATCCCCGATGATACGGAGGAAATGGATCGTGTTGAGTTATCCAAGTGGCTGAATAATATGGGACTTATTTTTAGGCTTTAGGACAGTTCCTTATTCAAAATTACTTGTTGAAAGGAATTAGGTAATTTTAACAATCACTAGCATTAACAATCAATTTGATTCGAGGGGAAGCACCATTTTTGAGAAAAAAACATACATTTTTATAACGATTATATATTAGGTTCTATCAACATGAGCTTCCTAATATTCCTGCAAAATTTCAACAAGGAAGTTAATTTTTAACCGAATAGTTGAATTTTCGATCAAACAGATGAATTTTCAAGGAAATATGAACATTTTCAACCAATGAAATGCATTTTGAACTGGAATGATGAATCGTCAACGAAAGAAATGAATAATCAACAAAACAGTTCAATTTTCAACCAAGTAGTTTTATTTTAATTAAAAAAATTAATTCTAAACGAAGAATGTAATTGGTGATATTTGAATCAATTCTGAAGTGAATTGATGAATCTTCAACCCAAAAATGAATGTTTAATACACAAGTTCAACTTTGAACAAAGTTGTGTTATTTTCATGGAAAAAGGTGGATTTCCTACTAAACAGACAAATTTTGTATAAAGCAGTTTGAAGTTTAACCCAAAAATACAAATTTTCTACAAAAAAGGTCATTTCATACCAAATAGTTGAATTTTCAACTAAATAGATGAACTTTTAGGAAAATATAAAAATTTTCTACCAAAAAGATGAATTTTGAACTAAAATGATGAATTTCGAACTAAAATGATGAATTTTGAATTAAAATGATGAATCTTCAACCAAAAAATGACAGATGAGTTTTGCAGAAAGTAGTAAAAATTTCAACGCAAAAATACAAATTCTCTACAAAAAAGTTTATGCTACACCAAACAGTGGACTTTTTAACTAAAAAGATGAATTTTTAGAAAAATACTACAATTTTCTATTAAAGAGATTAAATTTAAATTAAGAGGATGAATTTCGAACTAAAATGATGAATTTTTAACAAAATGGATGAATTTTGAACTAAAAAAGACTGCTTGATGATGAGGTTCAACTTTGAAACATGTAGAGGTATTTTCATAAAAAAAAGACGGATTTCTTACCAAACCAGAGAAATTTGGTAAAAAGTAGTATGAATTTCATCCCAAAAATAGAAATTTTCCACAAAGAAGTTAATTCTACACCAAATAGTTGAATTTTTAACTAAATAGTTGAATTTTTAGAAAAATATTAACATTTTCTACCAAAGAGATGAATATAATAATTATTTTTGATGTTTAAAGTTTCTAAAATTATTGGTTAACTTTGAAATAACGATAATTGAACAAAATATATTTCTGCATGAAAATTGTCTTCGAATATTGTTATTTTAAATTCATACAATAATTTTAGGAACTTTGAAGAAGAAAAATATTTTTTCTCCGAAAAATATTTGAATATTGTATTTTTAAGAAATAAATAATATTGATTGAAAAACAATTTTTCCATTGTGTCGGGAGTTTTATAATGCAAGAATTTTCCAGTTCGTATATTTTATAATTTGGCAATTTTCTAGAGGGAATTTTAAAATTCGGTAATATTATAAACTGTCGGGAATTTTCCGTTTCGGTAAGATCATAAACTGTTTAGGAATTTTTTATTCGGTAATTTCATTATTTGGGAATTATATTATATGGAAATTTTATTTCTTAGGATTTTTTTATCATCCAAAAATTTTCATTCAAAAATATATTTTTTCAATAATTTTTATTTTGAATTCAAACAATAATTTTAGAAACTTTGATCAGAAAAAAATATTTTTTTTATACAAATATTTGATGATTGTATTTTTAATAAATAATATTGATTGTAAATAATTTTTCCATTGTTTCGGGAGTTTCATAATTCAGGAATTTTCCAGTTCGTATATTTCATAATTCGGCAATTTTCTATCGGGAATTTTCAAATGCGGTAATATTATAAACTGTCGGGAATTTCCTATGTTGGTAATATCATAAGCTGTTCGGAAATTCTTTATTCTAAAATTTTCCAGTTAGGGAAGTTTATTACATATTCAAAAATTGTATTATTAGGGAAATTCCCAAATCGGGAATTTGAAAGTCATGAATTTTATTTTCGAGAATTTTTCAGTCGTCCAAAAATTTTCATCCAAAAATATTTTTTTCCAATAATTGTAGTTTAAGATTCACGCAGTAATTTCAGAAACTTTAAACATTACAATTTTTTTGATAAAAATATTTGATCATTGCATTTTTAATAAATAAATAATACTCATGAAAAATTTTTCCATTTGTCTAAATTCGGAAATTTTCTAATTCAGGAATTTTACAGTCTCGAGAATTTTTCCGTCTTACCGATTTTTCAAGATAAGTGCATTTGGATATTATTTTTAATTTCGAGAAAGCTATTTAATTAAATAATAAAATCATTATACATTTTTTATGGATTTTATAATTTAATAGAATAGTTTTCAGAAAATAAATAATAATATATAATAATATAATAATATAAAGTTTTGTCCCAATGCAATTGGTATTATTGTTCATCCCTCAGCTTGCAGACATCTTTGATTTCACATACCTAACCTGAAATACCTGATAGAATATACTTAAATTTCCATCAATATTATCTTAATATAAAATGTCATCTACAGTACAAAATTAAGATTTTCAATTTACATTTAATATTCTTGATAAATATTTACTTCATAACTTTTTAAAATAAAATTTGACGACTCAGGGTGCCCTCATACGTAACAAAAATTCTGAGTTCATAATATTATTCAAAAAATGAAATTTTGAATAATAATAATTTGAAGCATGAAATAAGGTCGATAGGAGTTGTAGTTGTTCAGAAATCACCTTTTAGCTTTAAAATTTTACTTCGTAAAGAGGCTTTTATATTGAACTGCAATACCGACGGATCTCCAAACTTTTAAAACGGAAATTCATATCTCATAACTTGTGAATTATGGTTAAGATCATATGTAAAAGTAAATATGGCGACTTTTTCGAATGTTGTCGAGTGCTTTATTGAAAGTCATCAAAAATATATAACCATTCGCCCGCGATAAGTGCAATTATTTTTAAAATAGAATGGTAATAAGTCCAATGTTTTTAAAAATCTCGTGTCCTGATTTCCAGACCAATTGCATCCATACTTCACACTGTTCTTTGCACTGCTGTGAACTACATAGCAGAAGACGCTTTTTTACTGACAAACAACTGATAAATTATTCCGAGATGGTTTCAAAACACGGAATTATCTTAATTTCATGCAAAGTTTATTCGACAAGGTTAATTTTTGTTGCAGCGAAACTTTCGTTGGAAATCGATGTAAAGTTTATCTTCTGTTTTTTCTGTGATAGTGTCAATGGTAATGTAATGTGAATGTTCGACTGCTAATTGTGTCATGTTGATGGCGTCATGTTAAGGGTTGGATTTTCTTAATGTATCGTGAAAATTTAATGTGAATCGTTTAATGTTCGTGCTGTAATGATAAAATCAACGAATGCTAATGGACACAATAATACTGGACAAATCTTCATAGTTTATCGTGAATTGTGTAATGTTAATCGTTTAATGTTTAGGTGCAATGTGAAAAGTGTTGTTTTAATGGCGTTATGTTAATGGTATAATGCTGATAGAGTAGTATTTACGGTTTAATGTTAATGATCTGTAGTGATTAATCTGATGTCAAAGGTTTAATGTTAATTATGACATGTTAATGATTGAGCGTTAATAGTGTAATATTATTCGTGTAATGATAATGGTATACTGTTAATTGTGTAATTTCTATGGTTTCATGATAATGGTTTCATGTTATTGATGCAATATTATTCGTTCATTCCAATTAAAAATTCAAAAAGTGTAACATTATTATCAATGATATAATGTTAATAGTATAGTGTCAATAGTAATGTAATGTGAATGTTCGATTGCTAATTGTGTCATGTTGATGGTGTCATTTTAAGGGTTGGATGTTCTTAATGTATCGTGAAAATTTAATGTGAATCGTTTAATGTTTGTGCTGTAATGATAATAATCAACGAATGCTAATGAACACAATAATACTGGACAAATCTTCATAGTTTATCGTGAATTGTGTAATGTTAATCGTTTAATGTATTGGTGCAATGTGTAAAGTGTTGTGTTAATGGCGTTAAGTTAAGGGTATAATGCTGATAGAGTAGTATTTATGGTTTAATGTTAATGATCTATAGTGATTAATCTGATGTCAAAGGTTTAATGTTAATTATGACATGTTAATGATGTAGCGTTAATGGTGTAATATTATTCGTGTAATGATAATGGTATACTGTTAATTGTGTAATTTTAATCAACTAATGCTAATACATTAATACTGGTGGAATCTCAATAGTTTATCGTGAATGAAGAATGATGTAAAGTTTATTCGACAAGGTTAATTTTTGTTGCAACGAAACTTTCGTCGGAAATCGATGTAAAGTTTATCTTCTGTTTTTTCTGTATCATTGTCGTCAGAGAATGCTATTATTTTTCCATGCCATCAGCAAGGAAGAAGAATCGACATCAGGACGATTATTTTCGAGACTTGCGACACATATATTGTAAAACATGCAAAAACGATTCGCGGGTACCACCTAGCCACCCTCTGGGTGTCCTCACCGGCGATATAAATCACGCTGCACATACATCATCTCTTCTCTCACTGGCAAGGGGTAGCAACGTCAAGTAAAAAAGTAACTGAAAATCCGGAGAGCGACAAACCGCCGGCTTATCCAGTTACCCTATAGTCCTATACTATTCGTGGGAGGGTTCACGTTCCCGTCAGTTTTTCTTTCATTTTTTACAGCTCTTACTATTTTTTTAAATCTCTTCATTCGCCCTCTTTTCAATCCTTCCTTCTTCCACTTCCAGTCACCTTATCTTTCTCAACTAATAGAAAAAGACTCTCTTGAAATTAACCAGTGAAATATCACTGGTTGAAACAGCCAGAAGTGTGTCACTGACAATCAGTGAGATATAACTGGTTCAATCAGTAGAATTCCGTCATTGGTTCAATTAGTAGAATTCCGTCATTGGTTCAATCAGTAGAATTCCGTCATTGGTTCAATCAGTAAAATTTCGTCTTCGGTTCAATCAGTAGAATTTCGTCAATGGTTTAATCAGTTAGGTTCACTGGTTATACTCAGTACCAGTAGTCTGTCCTACACGTCGTTTTTACAACTGCATTTTTTTTGTTGAAACATGTACTTTTTTGTAAAAAATGTACGAAATTCAATCAAAAAATACAGTTCAATACGAATAGCTGACATTGACTTGTTTTTTCTTGTAGGAAAGTAAAAAAATTAACAATAAAGTACAAGTTTCTACAATTCAAACATTTGTATAACTTTTTTTTTTACTTTCTCATAAAAGTCTACAAGGTATTACAGAAAAGTACAGCATTTTACTTTTCTTGAGGTGAGTATTTGACGTCGTTGAAACAATTTTAATTTTACATAAATTATTGTAGAAAATTAGAAATCTTCACAAAAATATAAGATTTCAAAGAAGTTGAAATATTGGGAAACATTACTTAAAATTATTTTTATATACTGGTAGCTTATTTTAGAAATGTAAAAATTTGAACAACAAAATATAAATTTCCACAAACAATACTTCTAGATACCAACAACTTTTGCTATTATAATAAATCCCATTAAACCGTAGTTCGATTATTGAAAATTGAACATTAATTTATTTTGCAAGAATTTTATGGATCTGTTCAAAATTGAACAAGTTACAGATTTAAAAAAAAAAAATATAAATTTTTCCATTTGGAAGCTTCAGTAGTTAAACAATGCACACTTTGAACGCCACAATTTTAATTGTTATATTTAACAAATTTTTAATAATAATTTGAATGTTGATGCATAAATAACAATTGATCAATCATTTGGATTAAATTTGAGTTAATTTAAGAGATATTTGCAAGTTTTGAGAATACTCAAAATTAAATTTAAAACTAGAAAAGATTTCGAAAAATGGAAAACTAAATTTAGATTTTTGAAGATTTCGAAATAAAATTTTTAAGCTTTTTATAGATCTTTAAAGGTTTTAAGACAATGAAAAAATTCCTAAGTTTGCTGGGAATATTTCAAATGATTTTAAAATTTGAAGAATTAGTTTTAAAGGAATATTTAATGAGATTTTCAAATTTCTTCAAAACAAAATCTGGAACATTTTAGGGTAATTTTTTTTCGCAGGATTTTCAAAAAATTGTAGGAAAAAATCGAGTTCCAAGATAATGAAATTATTATTACATTCCTGAAAAATTTCAAAATGATTTTTTCTCAACAATTTTTTGAGAGAATATTTGAAACCATTTCAAGAAGAATTTAAATGTATAAATTAATATTTCTAGCATGAAATTTTTTAAACACGATTGAATTAACATTTTTCAGGCATCTTTTTGGTGAAAAATCCACTATCTTGGTAGTTAATTAAACTATATGGTTAAAAATTAAACTATTCATTGCAAACATTAACTAATTAGTAAAATTGAATTTCTTTCAATAATTCACAATGTCGGTTCGAAAATTCAACTATTTTGTGAAAAATACATCTATTTTGTTGAAAATTTGTCTTTTTGGATAGAAAATTAATCTCTTTTCTAAATTCATATTTTTGGTTGAAGATTCAACTATTTTGTGAACAAGTTGTCTTTTTGGTTCAATCCAACTGGAAAAAATGCACTTTTTTGTTGAAAATTCATTTTTTAAACTGAAAATGTAAGTATTCCATTTTTCGTTGAAAACTTATAATTTTTTATTCATAAATTCCACTATTTTGTAAAAAAAATAAACTAATAATTCTAACAATCAAAAACTTGGTGGAAAATAAACTTTCGTTGAAAATCCATAGTGTCGGGTGGAAAATTCAACTTTTTTGTGTAAAATTCATGTATTTTGTTGAAAATTCGTCTTTTTGTTATAAATTTGCCCTTTTCATTTAATTTAAAGAGCAGAAAATTCGCTTTTTTGTTGGAAATTTTATTATTCCATTTTTCGTCGAAGAAATAGTATTTTTTATTCAACTATTTCTTTGAAAATTCAACTGTTTTGGTAAAAAATGTAACTATTCAATCAAAATTAAACAATCAATTTGGAAAATTAACTATATTGTAGAAAATTCATCGTGTAGAAAACTCAACTGTTTTGTGAAAAAATCATGTATTTTGTTGAAAACTCGTCTTTTTGAGCAGAAAATTATTCTTGTTTCATGAAAAATCATCACTTTGGTTTTACATTCAACTATTTTCTTAAAAATTCGTTTTTCCAGTTAAATTCATCAAGTTCAAAATTACTTTTTTTTTTTGTTTTTGAAAATTAATTTTCCAAACAGGAAATGTAACTATCAAGAATTCATTTCACTTGATTAAAAATGACATTGCAGTTTTTTGAAAATTCTTAATTTTTAATTAAATATTTATACATGTATACATAAGATATAAAATATTATATCTTTCGTTGAGAATTCATCTTCTTGTTTGAGAACTGAACCAGATTTGGTTAAAAATTCAACTAGTTTGTTAAAAATTCTATTATGTTGAAAGCTCAAATAATTTGTTGAAGCCTTCTTTTTGATCGAAAATTCTACTCACTATAGAAAAACTTATTAAAAACGCGAATGAAATGCTGAACAAACCCAAAATAACAATAATAATAATCTCAAGATTGGTAATGTAGTTTATGAATGATCCCTAACCACCTAATAGTTTCAACATTCTCACGAAGATTGCGTTCAATTGTCTCATTCATTTGTGCTCATCAATTTGTCATTATCAATAATAATCATAATAATGTAGAAGATCATGAATCATATGTAGCATAACATCTGATGTTCGGCAATAAATTGTTACTCATGAGTTTTTATCACAGGCATCATGACATCTTGAGAATCAGATGATTCCAAAACGAAATTGGCTAATCAAATAACAAATCAAATATCTCCATAAAAACCTTGCAACAATTATTACTTCTTCCCAAATGTCATTGTCTTCATGAAATAATGAACCCACCAATAACCTCCTGATAGTTCCAAAATTCTCACGGAGATTGACAAAGAAAAATCGGACATTGCTTCTTTTTGGTAGATCCCCAATGTGACTTAGCGGATGAGTTCATTAATCCTTATTCATTTGTTGATATTGTTAATAATAATAATGTAGAAAATCATGACTTAGATGTAGCACATCTGATGCTCGGCAATCGCTATTCATAAACATTCATGTACAGTAATCATGACATATTGAGAATCAGATGATTTCAAAACGAAATTGGATAATCAAATGGAAAATCACCATAAACACCTTGCATATCATTTCAATCCAATTTTCAAATCAACTTGAAGAACTCTCATTTTCTCTGTAAAGAAACAACAATCAATCCTCTTTCCCAAATGTGATTGTCTTCACAAAATAATGAACCCACTTTCACTCACTTCAGGAAAACCCCAACCTCATCATCAGCTAATAGTTCCAACATTCTCACGAAGATTGACACACAAAATCAAAGACATCGTTACTTTTTGCCGGATCCCTAGTTGGACTTAACGGGTGCCTTCATTTGTCCGAAAAGTAATCCAATTGAAGACTCTCTTTGACAATACGATCGTGTCGCTTAATCGCAGCACAAGGCTAACTAGCCTCATATCCCCCGATTCTCGAGGTTAATGTACAATGGACAATAGACACCAACCAATATTCCTGTATCCGCGCTGGGACCAATCGTCATGACTTTTTGTTTCCGCAAAACGCCGCTGGTACTCACAATCTTCCCGCATTGCCATAGAACCGCTGTATTGTCTTGAAAACCATGTATATGAATCCTGATTCCCTGACCACCCCTCAAAATCCTCCCTCTATTAATTTACCCCCCCCCCCCTGAACTCACTCCTTCTTCCGACATCGTGACATTATTAGCGGACCGTTACGTAACGATCCGTGAATACGAGATAGACCATGGTAATAGATACTGCAATTAATCGTCCTGAGACGTCCGAGGGTGACGTCCATGAGAAACACCATAATGTCGCTTCTCCTGAGTTTGGGTGGATCGTGAATGCAACCTCGTGTGTTAATAAATACCCTTAGGCACGAGGGGTGAAGGACCTAATCACGTGATCATCTGTCTTTATTGACTTGCGATTAGTATAAGGTCACAGGAAACTTCGTTTGCGGTTTATTTTGAAGGAGGGTGACGAAATTTCATTTGACTTTTACCTTTTACAGTACTAATGCTAATGCAGGGTTAATGACTCGTTGCTTGGTGTGGATAAGGTTAATGCATTTTAAGGAGGGAGAGGCTTAGATAAGCTTTTTTCATTAGCTTTTTTCAGTGTATGCGTTTGATGGGTTGAATGTTGAAACAATTTTAACAATTTATAGACTCAGAAAACAAATTTTCATGAAGCAGAAGAACTGTTTTATTGGATATTTATTGACATTTGATTGAATCAAATCTGGGCTGATTCAACAACATTTTTGCTTGACCAATCAATATTTTTTTGTTGAACTAACCCTATACTTTATCTACCAAACGATTTGGTTTAAATGAACAATCAAATTTAGTTGGTTCAACCAAATATTTTGTTGTCCACAAAATAACCATACTCTACGGTTGAAGAAATTTGAAAAAAAAAACAAGTCAAAGAAGGTAGAAGAGAACAAATTTTCAACAAAATACGGAAATTATTTACCAGAACGGATTGATTTTAATGAAACAGTTGAATTTTAAACCAAAAGCGGTAATTTTTTTAATTAATTAGTTCAATTTTCCCAAACAAAATTAATTTTTAACGAAAAATTCGCTAGTTGATGTTTCTACAAAAAAATGTAATTTTCAATCCAACACAGCCTAATTCAATAAGAAAAGAAGAATTTTCAATTAATTGTTAACATTTCGACAAAATAGAAATTTTTTTAACCAAATAGTTCAATTTTTTACTATGAAGATAACTCTACAACCAAGAAAATTTATTTTTCATCATAAAAGTCAAATTTTCAACAAGATACATAAATTCTCAACGAAATAGTTGAATTTTCTACTGACAAAGATTATTTCTCAGCAAAATTTGAGTAGATACATTTGCAATCAGAAAAATTAATTTTCAACCAAAGAAGAACAAATTTTCAACAAAATGGTTAAATTTTCATACAAAAAGATAGAATTGTAGATAAAATGATAAATCTTGAATCAAGAATATAAATTTTTGTTCATATGGTTCAGTTCTCAACTAAGTAGTTGAATTGTTAATAAAAAATGATGAATTTTCGAAGAAAAATTTAATGTTCGATATTTCAACGAAACAAGATTTTAATTATAAATGAAAAAAAGTCGAATGCAACCAAAAATGCAGTAGCAAAATTTTCAGTTAGAAACATGGATTTTGAACCCAAAATTAAACAAAATTAAAAAAAAAAAATAGTCCAATTTTTAACTGAAAAAGATGACTAAGAAAAAAATATTTGAAATTCAACAATTTTTTTTTAATTGATGTATTTGGTTAAAAAATTATGTATTTTTTTTAAATTTCGCCTTTTCTGGTAGAATATTTATTTCTTGGTAGAAAATTCATCTTTTACATTAAAAATCAAAAAATTTTATTTTAAATTTCAACTACATTGTGAAAAATTACCTTCTTGATTGGAAAATAATATTTTCGGCTTGAAAATTCAACCAATGTTTTGCAAATTGATTTAATTTGTTGGAAATTGATGTATTTTTAAAAAAATTCGTCTTTATGGAGGAACATAAATTTTCTTGGTGGAGAACTTATATTTTTGGTTAAAAATCTAATCATTTGGTTAAAAAATCATCTTTTCTGGCAGGAAACTCAATTAAGAATTATTTTGTTAAAGAAGAAGATTTTTTACCAAAAAAGAAATTAATTCTGAACCAGAAAGGAAACAAATTTTTAATAATATAGTTAAGTTTTCAACTTAAGAATATGAATTTGAAGAAAAATAGTTAAAACTCGACAATTTTTTCTTCAATTCATGTCTCTTGTAGAAAATTGATGTATTTTTTTTCAATTCGCCTTTAGTTGAAAAGGAATTTTTTCATTAGGAAATTTAGCTATTCCATTTTTTCTAAAAAATTCAAAAATTTAGTTGAGAATTTGAATATTTTTATAAAAATTGAAAAATTTGGTAGAAAATTAACTTCTTAGTTGGAAAATTTTATTTGCGCTTTGAAAATTCAATAGCTTTGTAGATAATTAGAATTTTTGCTATAAAAGATTCAAAGTTTCTTGCAGATTGTTATATGTTTGTTCAAATTGATGTTTTTTCTTCAAAAATTTGTCTTTTTTCTAGAACTTTAATTTTCCCGTTAGAAGAATCACATTTTTGGTTGAGCATTAAATTATTTTGTGAAAAATTCATCTTTTTTGCTATAAAACTCAATTAAAAATTTATTTTTTAAAGAATCATCCATTGGTTCAAGAAATAGAATTTTTTCTGTTGCAAATTAATTTTTTTCACTTAAAAATTCAACTATTCCGTTCTTGGTTGGAAATCTATCCTTTATAAGTTGAAAAATCAACGGTTTGGTAGAAAATTCATCTCTTCTGTTCGAAAATTCAACTATTTGGTTTTTAATGAAATTGCTTGACTATAAATTAATTTTTAAAAGCAAATTTTTTATGGCCTACAATTCAACTGTTCTGTTAAAAATGAAATATATGTCTATTCGAAATCTCAGGAATTTAAAGTTTTTCATATTGAATTAAATATCGTACTTGAATTAATTTAATTGAAAAAATTCATTTCCTTATTATTTTCTCATTGCGATCAATGTATATACTACATTTTAAAAAAAGAGTTCAATAAGCAAACGAGCTTTTTTCTTCGATATATATGGAAATCTGGATAAATCAAACAAATTCCGGTTAATTCAACACAAATATTAGATTCCCCCAACAGATTTTTTTTCAGAATCAACCAAATCAATCTACCAAAAGATTTGGCTAGAACCACCAAAACAATTAGTTGGATCAGCCAAATATGTTGTTGTAATAACCATATTTCACGGTTATACCAACAAAAATGTTTATTATTCAACCAAACCGTTTTCTGAATGTACAAATTGCTACACGGACTTATAACTAGTGCCACACCACTTGCGCTAAAGAAATGACCAAATAGTCGATTCAGATACTCCAGAGCGTCGAAATGTCCAATCGTGGTGGCTTCCTCGACATGGCAGAATCAGGGAATTGAAACAGAGACAGAGGGCAGTTACGGTTCGAGCCTATCTGTGTAAGTGCCTAATACATAAAACTACACACTATCATACATATTCGGCTGCACACATATAAAACACTCACACATATGAAACACCCACACATGTTTGCATATGTGTAGGTGTAGAGACGCGAGCTTGGGCAGTGCGTATCGATCTGGCCGTGTTATGTGCGTGCCAGAGGTTGGGGTCCCCGGTATGGACCAATGGGAGGGCCACTCCTCTCTTTCTCATCCTCCACCTCGAAACACTATCCTCCACCTTCACCCACCGTCCTCCACCTCCGCGATCACTCTAATTCTCTCTCCCTCTCCCTCCCTCTCTCTCTCACTCTCTCTAACTCCCACCCCCCCTCTCTCTCTCTGTCGACCAATCACGTTTCCTCTCTCTTTCCCGCTGCACTCAAAGGCACAGGTACACATGGTTACCTGTCTGATAACGCCGGCTGATAAGGCAACGTGCGGAGGCTGTGTTGAAACAATAGCATGGCGGCCACCTGCCCAAGAGCAAAGTTTCTCCAAATGGCACGGACTAGTGCAAACTCCGGAAATCAGAGAGACGAATCGCTCTACCAAAGAAACATTCGTCAACGATGGAGTTTCGTTCTTCCCCGCTTTGGAACGGGAAACGTCAGAGAGAAAAAATGTACAGCGCATTGTTCCGAGTTCATTGCGCTTATCGCGAAGGGTTTTTCAACGCTGGATGAACAGGGAAAATATTTGATACATTTCTGTACGAACGGAAATCAGTTTTAGTTAATTTATGTTTTTTTTTTTCAGTGGAAAGTCGATGCTTTTGCTACGGTGTTTATACGCGGAAAAAGAGTTTGCCTGATATGTAGCTAGAGAAAAACTGCGGGGATCTCTTCTAATATACTATGACGAAAAGAAAGAGGAATATAATATAGAGAAATAAATATGGTATATACGTAGTGTATTCGATCCTACATAATGCGTGCAGGCTGGTCAACAAATGAAAATCATATAAAATAAAATTACTTCTATTGTACAATATTAATAATGTAATAATATGTATTGACAAATAGAAATAATAATAATTTCGATATAATATGTTGAACAAGAATAAATAAACATAAATACTTAACACAAAAATAAATATAAGTCTTTTTAGATTCACAGAAATCATCACTACTTATATCTACACTTAAAATATGAAGAGATGAGAACCCAACGGTGGCATTTTTCAGTCTTTGCGGATATGAAGAATCATAAGATTGATTTTTCGTCTTTCCCAAAATTTTAGAAACTCTATGTGCCGCTTCTCCAGCTTGCTTCGACCATAAGCCTAAACTTTGGGTATTCATAGTAGGCATTGTGTCAAGTGCCGCATGAGGACATGCAATTTCAGGGTTTCGGTTGTATTTGTCCATAACAATACTGTTAGAAAAATCTCTACTAAATTAAGTATACATGTAATGGAAGCAAGAATGCATAACCTGAAATTAAATTTAGTATACCAGCGTAGAGTAAATTTAGTATATTCATACTGAATTTAGTATACACGTATATGAAATTTAGTATACGCTTGTACTAAATTCAGTATAAATATACTAAATTTACTGTACGCTGGTATATTAAATTTAATTTCATGTTGTGCATTTTTGCTTCCATGACATGTATGCTAAATTTAGTAGAGATTTTTCTAACAGTGAATGCGCTGTGCAATTCTTTAATGAGCTTTCCTATATCTGCAATCGGATCAAGTCTCTTGATCGAAAAACATAATTTTACAATTGTATCCATCATTTAAAATGCAGTGACACACACTGTTAGAATTGTTTGCAATTTTAGTATACACGGGCAAATTAAATTTCTTATACGTTTACAAAATTCATTACACTTTGTAATTTTAGTATACTAACGTATACTAAATTTCTTTTACGAAGTTATATGTATACTAGATTTATTAAGTATACAGTAAGTTTCTTTCACATATATGAATTTTATAGTTTCTGTATAATAAAATTCATATACGTGTTCACTATATTCAGCTGCGCAAGGGCGTTCCGATTTATGCGAGTCGGGCAACGTGACCGGTGGGCAACGTGATACCGTATGTGTAGCTTAACAATATGATTATTTGAAAACTAAAACTTTGTTCTTCGATTTCATGTTTCATCTGATCATGTTCACAGGCGGTGATAAGATGGAACCCACGCGAAACGGAACGCGTATACTAAATTTAGTATATGCGTATACTGAATTTCGTATACATGCATACTGAATTTAGTATACACGTATACTAAATTTCATGCACGTGCATACTAAATTCATTATATGCATATACTAAATTTACTGTACGCTGGTATACTAAATTTAATTTCATGTTGTGCATTCTTGCTTCTATTACATGTATACTAAATCTAGTACAGATTTATCTAGCATTGTACGGTGTGTTGGCAAATGGACCGACATCTACATAAATTTCTCGATCAAAGAGTTTGTCAGCTTCTCTTAACAATTTTCTGCATGCATTGCCTTCAAATACCTCTCAATGATAATTCTTTGTGACTAACTTTAGTTTTCAAGACCATTTATCAAGAATCAACAAATCGTCTTTTTCTTTGAAAAGTGCGCTTATTTATAGTACTGTGGCAGTTCTTAGCTAACTTTTCATTTTTGCCAAGAGAAATAAACTTGTCATAATCTGTTCTCAAATCACCAAATGTTTTAAGAGGTAAAATTTCCACTTCCTCGGTCACACGATTTTCGTTAACAAATTTCCTTAAATCTTGAAGACCAACAACACCGAAAAAACAATATTCTAATATTAAGATTGACATATTCTTACAGGCATATTCTTAGTAATATTCTTAATGAAGTAAGCGAAATCCTTACTTTAAGAATATCTTCTAGCCAAAGGGAAAAAATATTCTTAAAATGAGAATATGAGTGGGGAAAGAAGAAACGCGCAAAGGATAGTGCGCCTTGCTCTGTTCAATCAGTTTTTTCAATGTTTTGTGCGTATCAGTTTTGTGCGGTCAGTTTTTCGCATTCGTAATTATTAACAAGCGTGAAGGAACGCAACAAATTGTAAGGATATATCGCGTGTGCACATCCATCTCCTTCTCTTTATAGAAAATGTTAAAGTGCGAAATGTCTGATGTCACATTGAGGTTGAATACCGGCGTACCACACCGAGACATAACCTCTCTACATTATTTATTTGTTGACATGTGACATCAAACTTTTCTCACATTAACGTTCTCTGTGAAGAGATAGAGTTAGAGATGTACACATGCGATTTATCCTCAGAATTGGATGCATTTCTTCGAGCTCGTCACATATTATCCAATTACTGCGACAGATTTCAGATGAAAAATGGAAGAAGTGAAAACGTGGCTAGAAGACCACCAACTTGGCGAGCTTGTCCACTTATTTGAATATAAGTATTAAGAATAATTTTTTTGCAAGTTATTTTGTGGATTGACTTCTTTTAAAGTTATTTTTTTCTTTGTTATTGTGTGTTTAATCTCTTTTCCAGTGGTGTAGTCCTAAAAGAAAAAGTGGCCATTATTTTATGTTTTTATTTCAGAATTCAGTTTGTTTGTTTAAAAATTCTATTACTTGGGAAAATTTAATTATTTTGTTGAAAACGCAACTGCGTTGTTAAAAAAGTCATCTTTATATCAAAAATTCAACTATTTTGTTAACAAGTTATTTTTTTAGTTAAAAGTTGTTCATCTCTTTGGTTGAAAAGTTAATTATATTCATGGAAATTTGTTTCATGTTTGGTCGAAAATAAACTGTTTTCAACTGATAGTAAAACTATTCCATTTTTGGTGAAAATTTATCTTTTTCAGTTAAAAATTTAACTATTTGGTTAAAATTTTATCTTTTTTAGTTCAGAGTTCAAATTTTTGGTTGAAAATTCATGTATTTTGTTCAAAATTCGTCTTTCTTGTTAGAATTTTAATCTTCTTGGTGGAAAATGTATCCTTTTTGGTTGAAAAAAGCAATTGTTTAGTTGAAATATTAACTGCTACATGCTTCGTTGAGAATTCATCTCTTTTGGTTGAAAAGTCCATTATTGTACTTAAACATGAACTGTTTTGACAAAAAAATAATTTTTTATATTCGAAAAGTCAATTATTTGCTTTTAAATTAAATTTATGTTCAAAATTCTACTGTTCTGTAGAAAATTCATCTTTTTAGCTTAAAAATTCAACAGTTTGGTAGACAGTTGAGCTATTTGGTTGAAAATTAAACTTTTTGGTTGAAAAATCATATTTTTGGGTTGAAAGTGTAAATTTTTGTAGATAATTCGTCTTTTTGACGTTCAAATTGAAAAAAATAAATTTTGGAAATTCATGTATTTTGTTGGAAAGTCGTGTTTTTTGTTAGAAAATTAATCTTATTTTTTCAAGATACAAGCTTTTGGTTAAAAATTCAACCATTTGGTAGAAAATGTATATATTTTGTTAAAAAGTCATCTTTTTGGGTACAAAATCATTCATGTGTGTTGAAAGCTCAACTTTTTCGTTGAGAATTCTACTATCTTCTTGAAAATTCATCTTTCTTGATTGAAAATTATCTTTTTTGTTAAAAATTCATTTTTTCCGATTTTAAGTCCACTGTTTACTAAATCTTTGTTTGCTGAAAATTCAACTATTTTTTAAGAAATTGAACTATTTCGTAAAAAATTGAACTATTTTGTAAAAAATCGAATTATTTTTAAAACATTCAACTATTTTGTTGAATTCATCATTTTCGTTCAAAAATTCATCTTTCATGATAGAAAAGTTATCCTTCTTGGTTGAAAATTCATCTTTATTGATTGAAAAGTAACTTTTCTTTGAAAATTCAACTGTTTTTGAAATAATTCGTCTTTTTGGCTTGAAAATTTTACTATTTGGTTGAATCTTTTCCTATTTTTAAGAATACTCGTCTGTTTTACTGGAAAGTTCATCTATTTTATTGTTAATGAAATCGTTCGGTTAAAAATTATTATTATATTTTTTTCAAAAATAAGTTTTTTTGTGTTCAAAATTCATCTCTTTGGATAGAAAATTCAACTATTTTTTTGAAAATGCAATATATATTTCAGTTTGAAATTAGACGAATTTGAAGTGTTTGTTTAGTGTAGTATAGTTTAATGTCATTCTATCCATATTTTCCTTGTACAGGAGCTGATGGCAATACCTATATTACTTTCAAGCATTGGCTGTAAAGATATCAGTTTTCTTTGCTATTTTTTACATCAAGTTCTCGAAGCTTTTCTTGTAATTGTCACGTATAAGTTGTACAGTACCTACAGTTAAAAATTAACTAAAACTTTCTGTTATTTACAGTGAAATAAAATAAAATTGAATAAGACTGCTACAATATATATAGATCTATAACTATATATACATTATATATTTTCATTTGTGTGTTGTGTATAACGTAAAATTGCAATGTAATAATTTCAATAATAATTTATATTGTATTATTTACCACAAAAATATTTTTGAAATAAAAAGTATTCAAATCTTACTATAGTCTAAGATTAAATGTACCTTATTATCTTATAGATAAGAATATATATTCTTAATGTGAGAGGGCCTCTATTGTACATTAAGAATATATTGACGCCTATTTAAGTTGCAAATATTCTTAAACTTAGTGGGAAATTCTTACAATTAGACAAGAATAAATATTCTTAAGGGAAGAGGGCCTTCATCGTACATTAAGAATATATTCTTGGCGCCTATTTAAGTTGTAAATATTCTTAAACTTAGTGGGAAATTATTAAAATTAGAATATCGTTTTTTCGGTGAAAGCAATAAGGACAAGGATACATTGACGTTGCCGCTTGTTGTCCATTCACGATCAGTAATATTGTGAAATCAGAGACAAATTTGAAAGAAATTTTATTAATGTTCACTAAATTAAATAGAAGCTTAACATTTTCATAGCTTTCTTTGACGTCAGACACTATACACAGCATAATCAGTTTTTTAACACTTGTTTCTGCATTTGATGCTTTCATACTGTTTTGAGAATCAATTCTTCTTTGTTTTTCAGGTACATCATTCTCCAAATTAGTCTCAGTTGGTATGTGAGGAATTATCGACAAGCAAATTAAAAAAAAAACTGATCTTGATATTTGAATTGTAGGTATAAATAGTGATGATTCCTGCAGGAATCATAAGTCTTTTTAGATTCACATGTGAATCTAAAAAGACTTACATTTATTTTTGTGTTAACAAATCATAACTTATTCATGTTTATTCATTTTTGTTGAACATATTATATCGGAATTATCATTTCTGTTTGTCAATATATATTATTATATTATTAGTATGTATTTATTATTCTATTTTATAATGTGAAAAAGAATAAATCAATGTTACAAACGAAATTCATTCCTAATTTATGCTGAATTTATTGAAATATATATCAATTTTTGAATAACTTGAATAAAATTCTTATTTCTAAGATATCTTGAACGAAGGATCAAATCAGATTTTCGGAGGGTGATTTTCTAGCATCTAGAGTCATTACGGAGAGATCCCCGGAGTTTGTTTTTAGCTACATATCAGGCAAACTTCTTTTCCGCATATAAACACCGTGATAGAGGAAGCTTTGTAATGGTAACGTTTTCCAAAAAATTTAAATTAATTTAATTAAACCTTCTTCAATTTAAAAATTCCTAATACAATGTTCTAAGCAATTGTCCAGATGTGTGTATGTGTGGATGTCACACTTTTTTGTGAACACGATAACTTGAAAACGGTTCTTTATAGTAAAACTTTTTTCAATAGCATAATTCGAGGTTGATGCAAGGATATGAAAGATTCCTTGGTGGGAGGCGAATCGATTGACCTACAATATTAAAACATTTTATTGAAGAGAAGGGAAGTTATGGTAATTTATATATCTTTGAAATCAATTTTTATAGTGAAAATTTTTTCATTCTGATAATTTATAGTTGATGCGAGAATAGAAAATTTCTGCTGAATCCAGACGAATCGATTGACCTTTAACACTAATAAATTTTATTGAAAAGTAAGGAAGCTATGGTAATGCATATCATTTGAAAACACGGTTGTTTATAGCAAAACTTTTCCACTAACATCATTCAGAATTGATGCAAAAACAGAAAAGATTTTTTGATTCGAAGCAAATCGAATAATCTATAATATTAATACACTTTATTGAAGATTAAGGAAGTTATGCGCATTTATAATATTGGAATCATCTGTTTCAAACAGAAGAACTTTGTTCATCGAAATAATTCAAAGTTTAAAAAAAATATACTCAAAAGAAAAATTTTTATAAATTGAAGTGTTTATTATTAAATTTTCATGTATTATTATGTAAGTATAAAATTTATACCATTTGTTTCCAATACAAAATTGAATTTTCAACAGTGGAGTACAGTCTACAATTTTCAAGTGATAAAAATTCAGCTGTTGACAATTGAAGAAAATTATGTCACTATAACATTTGAAACACTTTTTAAAAATACAAAATTAATTTTTTTCATTAATTCTCACCGAATCAGTTTTCAATTGTTGGAAATGCAAGAAAATTGAATTTTTAAGTGTTGAAAATATAATCAAATAAAAACTTGAATTCTCAATAGTTAGTTTCCAACTGTTAGAAATTGAGAAAAATTAAATTGTCAATAGTTGAAAATTCAATCTTCAATATCCCTTTGCTAACCATTCAACTTCTGGAAACAGAACTGTGGAAAAGTTGAAGGAAATGTTGTAAATATAATATTTCGAAAACTTTTTTAAAATACAAAATTGAAGAAAATTGAATTTTCAACAGTGAAAAAATCAATTTTTTTTGTATAATTTTTCAACAATTGGAAACTAAACTGCTCAAAATTAAAGATAATTATTTAGATACAACATTTTATAAACTTTCAACAAATTATTGTATATTTAACTGTTGAAAATTGAAGAAAATTATGTAAATCTATTACTTTAAATAATTTTTCTTAATGGAAAATTCAGACTGTGAAAATACAACTATCGAAAATATAAGAAACTTCAATTGTTGAAAATTGAAATTTTGAAAATTGAAGAAAATTGAAAATGAAATTTTCAAATGTTGAAAATTAAAGACAATTAAAAATTGAATTCACAAAAGTTAATTCTCAACTCTTGAAAATTGAAGAGAATTTAATGCTCAACAGTTAAAAATTCAATCTTCAATTTTTATTTGCTAAACATTCAACTCAACTGTGAAAAAGTTGAACGAAATTTTGTAAATATATTATTTTATTATTATTTTGAACCCATTTTCTTAATACCAAATCCAGACTTTTGGAAATTAAAAAAAAAATTCAACTGTTAAAAATTAAAATGCTGAAAATTGATTTGAAGAAACTTGAAAATTAGATTTTGAAATGTTCAAAATTGAATAAAATGCAAAATTGAATGCTCAGAAGTTAATTTTCAACTCTTGGGAATTGAAAAAAATTGAAAATTAATTATTAAAATGTTGGAAATCAAAGAAAACTATAAATTGAATTCTCAAAAAGTAATTTTCAACTGTTGAAAGTTAACGAAAATTCAATTGTTAAAAACTGAAATGTTGAAAACTGAATTTCCAAACGTTGAAAATCGATGAAAATTAAGAATTGAATTCGCAAAAGTTGGAAATCTGATTTTCCTTAATTTTTATCATTTGAGAATTCCATTTCCTTCAATTCTTAATTGTTGAAACTTCACTTTTTAATTTTCCATTTTCTTTACTTTCGTTCAAATTTGAACTATTAAAATTCAATCGAATTGGAAAAAATTGAAATTTCGTTCGATGAAAATTGAATTTTCAATTTCCTTCAGTTTTCAATTTTTGAAAATTCACTTTTCAATTGTCTTCATTTTTCAATTTCAGAAGCTGAAAATTTATTTTTTAATTTTTTCCAATTTTCAACATTAAATTTTCAGCCGTTGATGATTCAAGAAAAAAGCGAATATTACATTTAAAACAAGTGTTATTAATTTTTTATTTACATAATTTCACATCATGATTTGATAAATGAACATCTCAATTCATAAAAAAAATTAACCCAACTCTGATCACCATCTTCTAATTGAATCTGGCTACTTAGAATTCAAATCTCAATTGGTAAGATTTTAATATTTCGAACAGTGCCAATTTGAATATAATAATTGCATTATTTATGTTTCTACTAATCTTGAGTAAAAAATTTATAATTAACAGTAAAATATTTTCCCTAATTCACTTTAGTGAACAATATTGATTCCTAAAACAATTTAACGACTTGGTACCGTTTCATTAGTGACTTCATACTAATTCCATTTGATAGAGAGAGAGAGAGAGAGAGAGATTTTACTGCGAATTAGTGACTCGTTTTCAAGATTTCAATCAACGAAAAATGACTTATATTTCGTTTTTTTTACTGATTCTACCTTAGAGAAACGATTTGAATTTTCAGCTAAAAATCACTAACTTCATGGGAGAAGGGGTGGGGGGGGGGGGGGATCAGCAAAAATCGAATGTCGAATTTTTGCAGGTATACATTTTGATACCCTTATATATACCCTAATAGCCTAATGCCTCATAATATACAGAGTCTGTTCCATTAGTTGTAGGACTGACGTTCTATAGCCCAAATGCATGTTCTAACAGTTGCCTCCGATAATTTGCGGAGTAAATATCGCGCAAGAAGTGAGCTCTTTTGGTAGGCTTTCGTCACGCTTCCAAAATGGACCGTACGGCCGACAAGCGACCGTAAAAAACAGCATTGCATCCTCTCTGTACGCTTACTTAATCATGGTGGATGTGTCGATTGCACAGTTTCCAAGTTTAACAAAAAACTTCACAGCGCAGCACTGCTCGAGCCTGCGGTCCATTTTGAGAGCATGATCGAAGTCTACAAAAAGTTTTACTTCTCCCGCAATATTTACTCCGCAAATGCTCGGACGCGACAGATTGAGCCTGCATTTGGTTCCTGGCTACCCCCACCAACTGTCCTGCCTGTGAATCCGTCTCTTCCTCCGTCCGGGATAAAAAAAGTCAGTCCTACTACTTATGGAACTTTGAGAGCGGGCGGGAAGCCTACAAAAAGGGTTTCTCGTGCGATATTCACTCCGCAAATGCTCAGAGGCGACTGTTTCAGCATGCAATTGGTTCCTGACATCCCCACCACCCATCCTGCACGTGAATCGCTTTATTGCTTCGCATAAGTTGAAGAAAGTGACTTCTACTAATTATGGAACTTTGAGAGCGCGACGGAAGCAAGACAAAAAGGTTTACTTCTCGCGCAATATTAACTTCTGCATTTGGTTCCTGGCTACCTGCACCACCTATCCTGCCTATCAATTCCTCTATTCCTCCGCCTGGGATGAAGAAAGTAATTCCCACTACATACTTGTGGAACTTTAAGAACGTGGCAGAAGCCTACAAAAAGGGTTTCTCGCGCGATATTCACTCCGCAAATGCTCAGAGGCGACTGTTTGAGCATGCAATTGGTTCCTGACATCCCCACCACCCATCCTGCACGTGAATCCCTTCATTGTTTCGCATGAGCTGAAGAAAGTGACTTCTAGTATTTATGGAACTTTGAAAGCGCGACGAAAGCGATACAAAAAGGTTTACTTCACGCGCAATATTCGCTTCTGCATTTGGTTCCTGGCTACCTTCACCACCTATCCTGCCTATCAATTCCTCTATTCCTTCACCTGGGATAAAGAAAGTTAGTCCTACCACATACTTATGGAACATGAAGAACGTGCGAGAAGCCTACAAAAAGGGTTTCTCGCGCGATATTTACTCCGCAAATGCTCAGAGACCTGACATCCTTACCACACATTCGGCACGGTAATCCCTTCATTGCTATACTGGGCTGATGAAAGTAAGTTCTGCTACTTATGGAACTTTGAGAGTGTCACGAAAGCCTACAAAAAGGCTACATTTCTCGCGCAATATTTACACCGCAAATTCTCGAAGTCACTTGCAATAACTTGCAATCGAATACAAACAAAATAAATCTAGATTAGGTATTGGTAACTATCAATAAGTGATAGAAATAAAATGTTTATATAACCTGAAATCCACTTTAGGAAAATTCATTTTTCTGAATGAAAAAATACCTCCATTTATCAAACCAAATAATATTTCATTCCCTACCAAATTGGCTTACCTATGTCCACAAATTCTGGATTTGTTAACCTGGACGAATTTTAAACGAGCGCAAGTTGTTATATGTATGTCGATTAACGAGGAAATTCGATGAAATCATAAATTTGTTCGTTTTCAACATAAGCATCCGAACACTCCCATACGTGTAGAATTGTAGATGAATTCACACAATTGCAGGTTCAAATAACATAGCATACATAGACAGGTGCCTTCGTGAAATGCACCGGGGACCGGGGCAATAAAATTTGCTAAACGATGTAAATAATGGATGTGAAGAGTCGGACAGTTTTCAGTTATTTTCCCCGAGCGAGCATAATTCAACCGAAATTTATAGCCGCTGCTCAATTACGCAAAATATTGTCAAAAAACGAGGAACAATTCTCTCCAACTCTGGTCCCCTACATCATCCGCTAACACCGAGATTCGCTCTCGCGTAGTCATTCAACGTTTCCTGTTCGCATTTCGAACTTAACATCCGTTTATTTACTCGTTCGGCAACATCATTTTTCTCGGATTTCAATCAAATGACATATTCGATGTGGATATTGCTTTCATTGGTAATGGTTATGTGTGTTTCAATTTGATAAAAAAATTTATTGATTGGGCTCCTAGTTCGGCTGATTTGGATATTTTTGTTTATTTTATGCGAAAATTACTTTTAAATCCGCTGAAAGGAAAATAAATTATTTGTCGAGTTCCGTTTTAATTTTCAGTAGTGGGATTCGAACCCGCGAAGGCGATCTACTTAGTACCCATTTTAAAGTAAACCAAGCACGCTATCATCTGAGCCACGATTTCTCCTGATAATTGAACCGTCATCGTAGAACTGGGTATAGAATTTCTGTCTTCTCCTAGATTTTTTTTCCGGGCCAACTTTTCATTTGACCTGATCATGAATATTCGAAGACATTTTTGAAAATTTTAACATAGAATCTTTTATGAACGGAATGAAAAAATAAAATGTTTAATTAAAAATTCACAAATCTCGAATTTCATTGTCTAATTCAACCAGAAAAAATAACTTCTCCATTGTCAAAGATGAGTTTTCAATCTAAAAGGACGAATTTTCAATAAAACAGTTTATTTTTTCACTGGAAAATAATATTTTGAGCAAACAGATTTTCAACAAAATCATTAAGTTTCAACAAAAAAGTTGAATTTTTACCCAATTTTGGAAATTCTCAACCTACCTATTTTGTTGAACATTCATCTTTCTTCGTTGAAAGTTATCCTTTTTGCTGAAAATACAACTTTTCAGGTAATTTTTCCAAAAAAAACGATGAATTTTTTATCCAAACCATGAATTTTCTATCAAAATAGACGAACTTTCAACAAAACAGATGAATTTTCCATCAAAAAATATGAGATGCAAGAAAATACTTGAATTTTCAACAAAGTAGTTGAAATTATAATTAAATAGTCGGATTTTGAAATAAACAAGATGAAAATTCAAACAAATGGTTAAATTTCCAATCCACAAAGACTTATTATATGGAATACAGTTGCAGTTTTCACCGAAAAAATTAAATTTTCAACCAGAAAGTTGAATTTTCAACAAAATAATTGAAATTGCAACAAAATTGTTGAATTTTCAACCAAAGAGTTGAGTTGTAAACCTACAAAAATGAATTCTCAACCAAATGGCAAATTTTTAAACAAAAAAAAAGATTGAAGTTTGTCCAATTAATCCAATTTTCAAGCCAAAAATATGCATTTTTCTGCAAGGCAGTTTAATTATCAACCTGAGAAATTGAGTTTTTGACGAAAAGGCTCATTTTCAACGAATAAAGATCAATTTTCAAACAAATAGTCAAATAAAAAAAATTAATTTTTAAGTAAACACCGACTAATGTTATAGCAGTCAGAGGATTTTCTGATCCAAAAATTCGATTTTCTACAAAATAAATCAATTTCTCACAAAATTATTTGAATTTCATCAAAATAGCTGAATTTTCAACCAAGATGTTTAACTTGAACTCACAAAGATGGATTTTCAACCAAATAGTTCAATTTTCAAACAAGGAAGGTTAAAATTCAAAGAAATAATTGTATTTTCAATCTAAAAATACGTTTTTCAAAAAGAAAGACATTTGAGTTTTTAACCAAATAGTTGAATATAAAAAATTAAAAATATTTTCAGGCAAAAAGACTAATTTTATGGGAAAGAGTTGAATTTTTGAACAGAAAAGTTGAAATTTTAAGAAAAAAAGTTGAATTTCTAAGAAAATAATTAAAATTTCAAGAAAATAGTTTGATTTTTAACTGAACACTGCAATTTTCAATCTACTAAGATGCATTCTCAACAAAAAATATAATAGTTGATATTAAATGAAAAAAAACTCTACCATAAAAGATAAATTAAAAAACCAAAAAGTAGAGTTTCCAACCACGAAAATTCAGAAGAAAAAATTAATTTGAATTAAAAAAAATGAATTTTCTGCATAAACATTGAATTTTTGAGCCAAAAGCGCAAATTGAAAAAACAGTTGACTTTTGAAACAAATCTTCCATTTTTAAGTTGAAAAAATGCATTTTTCACAAGAAGAAGAATTTTTAGCAAAATAGTTAAGTTTCTTCACCCGGATTCGAGAGTATTTTTGGAAAGAAAATCCTTGTCAAAAAACACATCTAATTTTCTTAATTTTTGAAGCAAAATCAATTATATTCGGTTGAAAATATAATACTGATTAATTACCATGAATAAGTATAAAAATAGAAAAAGTACATCATTACCCTTTTAGGGACAAGAAGAGAAAATCCGTATTTACTTTTATAATATATAACCATTGATTTTGAAATTCCCAGAAAATTTGTCAAGGTTTTGAATAAAAATTAATTCAATTTATAGTCCAATTAAAAAAAGTCACCGATTACGTCATTCAAAATGAGTTTGTTTAATATTGGGCTGAGAATTCATATTTTTTATTTAAAATTGCACTACTTGATTCAAAGTTAAGCTACTTTGTTTGAAGATCAGTTTATTTTTTTTTAATAATTCATTGTTTTTGTTGAAAATTTGTTTTTGTGGTTGATAATTCTAATACTTTTTGTTGATAATTCGATGTCTCCTTTTCGTTAGAAAATTTATTTTTCATTTTTTCCTTCAGTATATAATTTTTAATTAATAATTAATATTTTTCAGTTATAAATTAATTTATCTGATTGAAACTTCATGCATTCTTTTAAAAATTCTCCTATATTTGGTAGAGAATAAGTTTTCGCGTTAAAAATTCATCTTTTTGGTTGAATTCTACTGTTTTTATCTCAAATTGATATCTTTTTGGTTAAATTATAAATTTTTTTGTTGTTTAAAATTCTAACTTATATAACATATAATTTATTCAACATTTCGCTACTTTTCATCGTCTTAATTGAAAATTTAAATATTTTTTTGGTTAAAACTTAACTTGTTTTATTGCAAATTTAATTATCTGGTTGAATATTCATATCTTTTACATTAAAAATTTGTCTTTTTTGGTAGAAAATTAATGATTTTGGTGGACAAATAATTTATGGAATAAATTTGACTGAGGAAGGTTGAAAGTTGAACAGCTTTAATAAAAATAAATTCTTTTGGTTGATGATTTATCATTTGAGTTGTAAATTCATCTGTTTGTTTGAAAATTAATCTTTTCGGCAGTTTTTTTTTCAATTCAACTAATTTGTTAACACTCAAACTGATTTGCTTAGAATACATTCCTTTCGTGAATTATTTATAATTTTAAATGAAAATTTATCTGTTTGATTGAAAACTAAAATATTTGGTTTAAAAATAACTTTTTTGTCAATTTTTTCAGCTTAAAATTCAACTTTCACTAATTGAAAATTAATGTTGTTGATTGAAAATATAACTATTCCATTCGTGGTTGGCAATTGGCCTTTTTTTAGATAAAAATTCCACAGCTCGGCTGATTTAAAAAGTCTGTTTTGATTTATTTCAAAAGTCACATTCGACTGAATTATCAGTAATGCGTAAGTAATGCGTTCATTTCCTCTCTCAAACTGAACCAGTAAAATTGTCACTTGTTGAAGTTTTTCAACTGAAACAGCTTTACTGAAGATACCAGTGACGCAAATAATAGATTCAACCAGTGCTATAGCACTCCACGCGGTCAAAACATGAACCTCCAGTCGTCTGGTTCGTACGTGTTGTCCGTCACAGGATGAGCCAGTGACGGAATTTTACTGCTTAACCAGTTATTTAAGTTTAGTAAGCAATAAGTGATTCACTGATAGTGAGTAATCAGTGACGAAATTCCAGTGGATGAACCAGTGACAGAATTCAACTGCACCAACCAGTGACAAAATTCCACTGGTGAACCAGCGATTCCAGTTTAGTAGTCGATAAATGATTCACTGGTACTGAGTAACCAGTGACGGAATCCCACCGGATGAACAAGTGACATAATTCCACTCGATAGACCATTGACGGAATCCCACTGGTAAACCAGTGATTTTAGTTCATTGACCAATACATGATTCAATGGTCTGAGTGACCAGTGACGGAATTCCACTGGATGAACCAGTGACATAATTGCACTAGATGAACCAGTGTCGGAATTCGACTAATATACCAGTGACGGAATTTCACTGGCGAACCAGTGATTTCAGTTTAATAGCCAATGAATGATTTACTGGTACTGAGTAACCAGTAACCGAATTCCACTGGATGAACCAGTCCCAGAATTACACTGAATCAACGAGTGACCAGATTCCACTGGATAAACCAGTGACGGAATGCCACTGGTTACCCAGCGATTCCAGTTCAGTAATCAATAAATGATTCACTGGTACTGAGTAACCAGTGACGAAATCCCACTGGATGAATCAGTGTCAGAATTCTACAGAATCAACCAGTGATGGAATACCACTGGTGAACCAGCGATTCCAGTTTAGTAATCAATAAATGATTCACTGGTACTGAGTAACCAGTGACGGAATCCCACTGGATTAATCAGTGAAAGAATTCCACTGGATCAACCAGTGACGGAATACCACTGGTGAACCAGCGATTCCAGTTCAGTAATCAATAAATTATTCACTGGAATTGAGTAACCAGTGACGGAATCCCATTGGATGAATCAGTGACAGAATTCCACTGGATCAACCAGTGACAGAATTCCACTGGTGAACCAGCGATTCCAGTTTAGTAATCAATAAATGATTCAATGGTACTGAGTAACCAGTGACGGTATCCCACCGGATGAACCAGAGTCAGAATTCGACTGGTAAACCAGTAATGGAATTTGACTGGTGAACCAGTAATTTCAGTTCCATAGCCAATAAATGATTTCCTGGTACTGAGTAACCAGTAACCGAATTCCACTGGATGAACCAGTGACAGAATTACACTGGATGAACGAGTGACAGAATTCCACTGGAAGAACCAGTGACGAAATTCCACTGATGAAGCAGTTATTCTAAATGAGTTAATAGTGAATCTTAACGATTGTCAGGATCACACTTCGGGCTGTTTCAACCAGCGAGATTTCACTGGAAATCAGTGATATTTCACTGATTCATTTTGAGAGAGTCAACACACACCAAATGTAGTTGTATAATTTCTCCGTCAGGACAGCAGAATTACGGAGTGATTAACCTTAATATCTAATAACACCAATTTGAAATTTGCATATGTTCCACCGACTTCCTATCTTCTGCCTCCAGTGACCATTTTCTACCTCAACCTCCATCATTGTTTTCCAAGATACCCGAGATAGCCGAGTGGAAATCTCTAACTCAAGCTCTGAAAGTCTTTGGGGCATTGTGGGTGGGTGAAAGGAGGATGAGGGGGTTTGGATTCGCTCCCTTCTAATCTGGTCTCCTTGGTTTCGCCCTCCGGGTTTCGCGGGCGAGGGCCTCCGGAGGTGGTTAGGGGCTGAGGCAGAGAAAGAGAGAAATATAGAGCAAGAGAGGCTAGAATGAAGAAAGTTACAAGGGATGGAGAAAGTTAGAGAAAGACAGAGTTCTGGAGAACAGGGGGCGGTTTAAAGGGTAGCGAACGCCTCGACAAAGCAACCCTCTTAAAGTTCACTTTGTGCCTCTATCTCTGCGTGTACGTGTTCCTGGTCCGAATGCGAAATAGTCCCTTTTTCACTTTTTTTTTTAACTTCGAAAAAAAGAGTTTTTTTTCTACTTTGCAGGCAGAGAAAGGTGGACACTCAATCTGGATAAGGAATGAGATTATTTTATTAGAACACAATCAGAACCTCAAAATCCATTGCTGAAGGGATGTTTGAATATTTAATTTTGAAAAGGTTTGGAAGAATAATTACTACTTTCAAATTTTATAATTTCCTCGAATCACATAATATAAAACAAATAAAAAATAATAAAAGAAAAACATGAATAACAAAATGAAAAAATATATTTTTATAAGTTCTTTTCAATCCAATAGGAGGAAATTTCAACGAAATAGTTTAATTTTCTACCCAAAAGGATAACTTTGTCAAAATAGTTAAATTTTTGACCCAAAAAGTCAAGTCTTCAATGAAAATGTTAATTTTCAACCAAGAAATATGACTTTTCTTCCATAAATTATGAATTTTCTACCAAATAACAAATTTTTAACAAAATATTTGAATCCTCAAGCAAATGAATGAATTTTCAATCAGGAAATATAAATTTTAAACAAAGCAGTTAAATTTTCAATTAAAAAGGATTTTTCTTCAATCCAGAAATAGCATCTTCAGAATTTCCAGTTAGAAAAGTTAATTAGAAAAAAAATTCAACGTGCTGAATCAAACCCAAAAAAACAAATTTTGACCATCTAGTTTAACTTTCTTTAAATTTGGTGAATTTTCAAGCCAGACGGATTTTTTATGGAAGAAATTCATTTTTACCTGGATAGCTGAATTTCTAACTACAAATTTTCCAACTGAAAGCAAGAAATTTGAACAAAACAGTGGGATATTCTTCAAAAAAAGATTATATTATCAAAATAGTTGAATTTTCAAGCGAAGGAGAGAAATTTTTCAGAAGGCAGTTGAATTTTAAACCCAAATAGTTGAATTTTCAAAAAAAAAAAAAATTTTTAACCGAGAAAGATGACGTTTCTACCCCAAATGATGAACTTTTTACCAAAAGACAAATTTTTATCAAAATAATTGAACCTTGAAATATATAGATGAATTTTCAATCGAGAAAGCTAAATGTTTAATCGAGAAGGACGATTTTGAAACCAAATAGTTGAATTTTCAATTGAAATATTTTTTTGAACCAAACATGAGAAAGTACAAATTTTGAGATCAAAAAATTGATTGGAAAAAATGTTCCAACCTGTTGAATTAAACCAAAAAAGATGAATTTTTCCAGCAAATAGTTTGATTTTTCACAAAACTGTTGAATTTTCCAGCCACACATACAAATTTTCTGCAAATAATTTCCAAAAGGATGTATTTTCAATCGAAAAATATAAATTTTAAACCAAATTGTTGGATTTTCAACTAAGAAGATTCTCTAAACCAAAAATGGAATCGTCAAATTTTCTAGTTTAAAAAAGTAATTTGAAAAAGTGAATTTTCAACCTGTTGACTTGCACCAAAAAAGACGAATTTTTAATCAAATAGTTGAAATTTCAACTGCAATTTATTTTTAGAACGAAAAATGGAATAATTAAAATTTTTAGTTCAAAAAATTAATTAAAGAAGAGGAATTTGAAATTTGGTAAGTTGAACAAACAAAAAACGAAATTTCAACCAAATAGTAGAATTTACGACCAAAAATATAAATTTTGTAGGAAAAAGTTAATTTCCACCCAAATAATTTAATTTTCTACTAAATTGTTAAAATTTTTAACCAACCAGATGAATTTTCTACGAAACAGATCAATTTCCACATAAAATGATGCATCAGTTGTCGAATTTTTTCAAAGTAGTTAACTTTAAGCCAAGCAGGTTACTTTTAACAAAATAGACGAATTTTCAAGAGAATAGTTCAGTCCTCAAACAATACAGATTAATTTTCAATCAAACAATTGAATTTTCAACCAGAAAGAATTAGAGATAAAATTTCTACCAAAAATACAAATTTTCAACGAAATATATCAATTTTATGTCAAATTGGTGAATTTTCAATTAGTAAAGATCAATGTTTAATTATATATCATGTTCGAAAAACAATTGAAATAGTTACAATTTTAGTTAGCTAAATTAATTCCTAACAAAAAGAAACTGAATTTTTGGAAAAATAGTTGAATTTATAACCAAGTAGATGAATTTTAAACAATAATGATTATTCTTCAGCGAAAGAAATAAATTTTCAAGAAAAGAGTTCAAAATTCCATTGAAAGTTGATTCTCTAACCAAGAAGATTAATTGTCTGAAAAAATGAATTATCAACAAAATATATGAATTTTCAACCGAGTACTTGAATTTTGAACAGAAAAAAAATTCTACTTTCAAACAAGTAGTGGAATTTTTGACAGAAAAAAAATAACTTACAAAATAGTTACATTTTCAACAAAATAATTAAATTTCCAACCCTAAGAGGGAGAAAAATCTTTTTTTAAAAGATCGATTCAACTATTTTGTTCTTTCTGGTCTTAAAATAGTAAAGACTAAACAAGCAAGATTAAACTGAAATCTTTTTATCAACTCGAGTCTGTATTTCTGCAAAGGTCCAGACTGAATCCAAAGGCGCAGTATTTCGGAAAGGCTATTTCGCTCAGCGCGTAATGAGATTCACGAGGGACGAAAAAGAATTTTTTTTTTTGAAAAAAAAAAAATAGATAGGAGGGGGAAAAAGAAAAACAAGTGCAGAGCGAATAGTCGTTCGCGCGGAGTGTCACCGGTCTAATCTGGGGTGCAGCACGAGAGCGAGCCTAATCCAGCTTATCCAGAAAGTAATTTTGAGTCTTTTCAAAGAGTCCTCGTCTCTCGCTCGCCTCGTCCTCGTCACCCGCTCGCCCCGTCCTCGCCTCTCGCTCGCCCCGTCCTCGCCTCTCGCGCGCCCCGTCCTCGCCCCTCGCTCGCCTTGTCCTCGTCTCTCGCTCGCCTCGTTCTTAGCCCAGGAAGGCCTCTCCTCGTCCAGAGTGAAGAGGCTGAGGGTGAACTCACGGGGTTTTAAGTCGCCAGGAAGGACCAATCCCCTTCTCTCTTTTCCACCAGTCAAACTTTTCTTCGTCCTTGTTCGACCCCGCTTTTCGCTATCAACGCTCGGCAGTTGTTTTTCTCAATCGCGGACCAGGAAATTAGCGACGAAAAATAAGGGAAGTTCCCCTAATGGCGAAAAGTGGAATCTTGCCGAGATAAGGGAACCTTTAGGCGAAAAGTGAATTCTTTAAAAATTAGTTTCCACTGATTAATTACGCTAGAGTTGGAAGCGTATCAGGATGATTTAGTGCTCCGCGTTTGACTGGTTAAGCGTTAAAAAAAATGAAAATTTTTTTTTTAATTAGCCTTTCTTCACTTTGTTGAGCTTTTCAGTTTCATATCTAAAACAAAAGTAAATCCTTTTGAATGAAAGTTAATGTGGTTACTATATTAAATTCAATTTGAAACGTTTTAAAATCTTAATATTTCCAATAAAAATATTGTACTTTCAGCAAAATGAATGAAATTTCAATCGAATAGTTCAACCTTCAACTAAGAGGAATAATTAACAACCAAAAAAGTTTAATATTTTTTACTAACAAAATAAAATTTTAAACAGAATTCATGAATTTTCACCTAAAAAGGATTATTTTGCGATAAAAAATCAAATAGTTGAATTTTCAGTCGATAAAATCTATTTTTAACAACAACAACAACAAAATTTGCAACAACATGGTTGCATTTCTAATGGAAAAAGATGAACTTTCGAAATAAAAAGACGAATTTTCAACTAAAAACATCAATATTCCACCAAAACTATAATAGTTTAATTTTAGGTTAAAAAACTCAATTTTCAACCTAAAAAAAAAAATTTTCAACAATATGATTAAATCCTCAAACCGAAACTGAATCATTTTATTCAAAAAGTTGCATTTTCATCTGAAAAATATAAAATTTCTACTAAAATATATGAATTTTCAAATCAAAAAGAAAAATTTTTAACTAATCGAGATTATTTTTCCACCAAAACAGGAATAAGTAATATTTTCAGTTTAAAAAGTTAACTTACAAAAGAAAAAAAAACAAATTTGAACAAAAGTTGAATTCTCAATGTAAGAGCTCAATATCTAACCAAATATATAAATCTTCAAATAAAAATATTATTTTTGTTTTGAAAATCGAAACGGTAAATTTACAGTTCGAAATAATAATTTTTGATCAAAAAAGAACAAATTAAAAAAAAGTGAAACCCTGAAACCAAAACAGAATGATTTTAATCAAACAGTTTCATTTTCAACCAGAAAAGATGAAATTTCCATCGGAAATTTTTAAAGTAAATAATGAATTTTTAACGAAAAATATAAATTTTCTACCAAAACTGGAATAGTTCAATTTTCAGTTGAAAAAGTTACTTCTTCAAGCGGAAAAAGAAATTTGCGATAAAGTAGTTAAACTTTCAGCCTAACAGATAAATCTTCAGCCAAAATATATTTCAATTTCAGATCAAATAACCATGATTGAAATTAATAAGAAAAAGAACTTGAAAAGGAAACAAAAATTCAAAAAAAAATGTTGAATTTTTTATAAATAGTGTAATTTTCAACAAAATGGATATTTTTTAACAAAATAGTTTCATTTTTTACCAAATAATTGAATTTTCAAACAAAACAATTGAATTTGGAACCAAGAAGGATAACTTTTCAACAAAATAGTTAAATTTTTAGCCTGTGGGGTGAATCTTCAACCAAAAAATTAATTTTTAACAAAGTAGCTGAATAAAAACAGAAGAAGAATTTTTAAATGACACTTAACTTCAAACAAATCATGGTTGAATTTTCAAGTAAAGACATGAATTTTTGACTAAAATTATGAATATTAAACCAAAAAACACATTTTAGACAAAGTAGTTAATTATTAAACACTTAATAATTAAACTCGTTTAATTTATAACTGGAAAAGAGAAATTTGGAACAAAAAATGGAATAGTTAAATTTCCAGTAACAAAAATCAACAAAAGATGTAATTGCTTATATAAAAAAAAATTTAATCAAAAACAGTTGAATATAGCCAAAAAATAAGAATTTTCAACAGCATACTTGAAACCTCAACCAAAACAGATTCATTTTCAAACAGTTCCTTTTTTAATGAAAAAAGATGAAATTTCCACCAAGTGTTGAATTTTCAACCAAAACGGATGATTTTTCAACATAATTGTTGAATTTTCATTGAAATAGTTAAATTTTTGACTAAATAATCAATTATTTACCAGAAGAATATGAATTCTTAAATAAAAATATAATATCAGACCATTCAAACAAACAAACAAATTAGCTTGACAAAAAATGGTGGAAAAGTAGATTTTTTCTTCATTTTGAATAAAAAACAGTTGAATTCAACAAAAAATGCGAATTTTCAACATAACAGTTGAAGCTTCAACCAAAACAGATCAGTTTTGAACAAACACTTCCATTTTTAACCAAAAAAATATCAAACTTCTGAAAAAAGAGTAGAATTTTCAAATTATAGAATTTTTGGTTCCAAATTCAATCGTTTTCTTTGAAAATTCAACTATTCGGTAAGAAATAAAACTATTTTGTTGAAAATTACACTATAAAAAATTCAACAATTTCTTTGAAACTTTGTTTCCTTTTCAATCTGCTTATTGTGATAAATGATTTCTGCTACTCCCAGCATATATGGGGCATTATTTTTTAAGACTCATAGTTTCTACAGGATAATTAGGGAAGTAAATACTTATTTTTAGAACTTTTTTTGTCTATTAAAAATTGATTTTGGATACAAATAAGAAAATATTTGCTATTATTCGTTATTTTGAGTTTTACTGATGCGCCAACATGAAGATTTACTGAATATCGACCTAAATCAGTCACATTGGCAGAAACCAATTTTCAAAACCAAAACGCGTAATTTATCACAGTGGACTCTCACTTATTCCAAGTCTCCCGCTCGGATATTCCAAGTCGCGAAGCCCCTTCACCTCCCACCACCGTCCCTGAACGGTCTCGCTCGCCTCAGTGTCTGACCAATTAAAAAGAGGCCCGAAGAGCAGGAAGCCCTCGTTTGTTACAAGGACGCACACATGCTTACAGCGCGCACATCGATACGAGGTATGGTCAACCAATGAACGTCGCTTGATAAAATCACTCCTAGATTCACGGTACAGGTGGGGGCCTCTGCAGACTTGGAATATTCAAATGTTCACTTTTCTTGGCCCTTGGAATAAGCGAGAGTGCACTGTATTATTCATATTCATCAGGATGAAGATGCTTTATTTCAATTCTGATAAATGAAGTAATATTTACAAAAGCAAAGTCAATTAAAAGACAGTATGTATAAAACATCCCTTTCTTCTTTACAAAATAAACCTTCCGTGTTTGCGGTAAAACACGCGCCCACTTTCATATCCGATTACGAAGCAGACATTATGCTGAAAAGACTGAAAAGCTAGATATTCTTGTTTTACAAGGAGAAATTACAGAGAAAGGATCGCGGTTTCACTGTGCAGATTTTCCTGAGATTGGTGGACCGAGATTTTATATGAATGGATAGAGTTCTATGCACCGTGTTGATAGTGTCCTTACGTATTTGCACTTCCAAAATTAAAATTCTTTATTTGAACTGGTGCTAAATGAGGAAGAATTATTTCCTGGGCAGATGAGAAGATACGAGGTCTGTCCGGAAATTATCCGACCTTGTTCTCTGACTCCATTCCTAGTTCTGCTATTATCAGAAACAGGATTTACCTCGCTCTGGCAGACTTGCAACGACTAAAACACTTTCAAATTGAAGAGAGATGAAACAAGATCTCAAAATTCCAAAAATTATTGTATCGCAAATTCCGAGCTTAGATTTGGCCTGATTTGTAGAGAAGTGGTGACTGGGTCTTTTGCCACAAAAACGCACAGGCTCATTCATCGCAGCTTATTCAGCAATTTCTGGTGAAACGCGGCCTTAGACAGCTCCGGAAGCTCCCATGCAGTCCTGGCCTGGCTCCCTGTGATTTTCATCTGTTTCCCAAATCAAAGTACTCTTTAGAAGGAAAACGGTTTAAAGACGCTGAGGAAATGAAAGAGAATGCGATGAAACAGCTGTTAGCTATTCCAAAAGGTGACTTTAAGGAGTGCTTTCAAAAGTGGTGGGATCGCTGGAAGATTCTGGCTTCCAAAGCTATTATGAAAATATCGAAAATAGAGATTTGCAACATAATTTATGGTGACTATTATTATTAATAAATTACATTTTCAAATCTTTGTAAGACCTTTCAAATGTTTAAAATAAATCTTTAAAGGAACCAATTAAAAAAATATTTATAATTTTTGAAAATTCTGTCAGTAAAATAGAAGAAAGAGGATGCCTTCCAGGAGAAGAATTTTTGCCGGGAGGAGTATGCGTGGCAGGAGGAGAATTTCTGGCAGGAGGAGAATTTCTGGCAGGAGGATTATGCCTGGCAGGAGAAGAATTTCTGGCAGGAGGAGTATGCCTGGCAGGAGGAGAATTTCTGGCAGGAGGATTATGCCTGGCAGGAGAAGAATTTCTGGCAGGAGGAGTATGCCTGGCAGGAGGAGAATTTCTGGCATGAGGAGTATACCTGGCAGGAGGAGAGCTTTTTAAAACACTTCTTTTATTGGACTTTATTTTTTCTACAGATGAAGTTGTAGGTTCAAAAAGTTCACAAGATCTAAAAATATTAGATCGGGACTGTGAATAAATTAATTTTCAGACAAAAATTTTCATTTTTTATTTTTTATTTGTGCACTACATTTCAAGATTTCAAGATTGCACAGTAGTGCAAGAGGTTGCAAAAAATGTCATGGATTATAATTGATTTATTATAGAAAATCATTATACAAAAGAAAATTATAAGATAATCAGTATTAAAATGAATGATACAAAAATATTGGAGGAATTATGTAAAAAGTATAAAAACTACAAAAAGACGATAGATTTCAGATTAATCATAATCTCATTAGATATAGTAAAAAAATAGCGATTCTGCATAAACTTTACACATCAAAAATCTGTAAATTTTCTTGATATCTTCAAATAACTTAAGATTCAATTAAAATACATGAAAAACTTTTGAAATCGTTCAGAATTCTTTAATACTTTCGAAAATATTTTCAAATTCATTAAAATTTTTTTAATCTGTCACAATCTGTTGAGATTCCTTGAAACTTGTAAGATCGCCTAAAATCTTCAAAATATTCAGAGTTTCCATATAATCCATTGAATCCAATAATATTCTTTAAAGTTCTTTCAAAATTTTTGAAAACCTTACCAAATTCGTAATTCCTTGAATTTTTTGATATCTCTCAAAATTATTTACATTCTTCAAGAAAAAAATTCAAATCCTTTGCAATAAAATGAAATTATGTGAATCTTGTGAAATTCCTCGAAATACTTCGAAAACACTTAAAATCTGTAGAATTGCTGGACATCCCTTGAAATCTTTGGAAATCCTAAAAAATTCTTTGAAATCACCTGGAGTACTTAATTTCTCTGGCAAGCTATTAGGATCCTTAAAAATTCTGCAAAACATTTGTAAAACCTAAAAATCAATTTGAAAGAAGTATAAATCATTTGAAAATTGAAATTTTTGATTGAAAAATACCTTGAAATTTTCAAAACCTGTAGAAATCGCTTCGAATGAAATTCAAATTATTTCCTAAAGTAGAAAGGATCTGAAATCCCTTGAAGAATAATTAACTTAAACTTATCTATTGAAATTTTCTAAAAAAAACATTAAAATTCTTTGAGATCTAATACAATCCTTAAATCTAGTAAAATTCCTCGAAATGTGTTAAAATCCCTTAAAATCATTGGAATCGCTAGAAATCCATTGAAGCTTAATTTCATTTATTTTTTAAAGTTCAGTAAAAATCTTTCTAAATCTTTGGGAATCGTACAAAATTCTTTGAAATTCCAGAAAATTTAGAAAATCTTGCAATCCTTTCTAAATCCTTCAAAATCGTGTGCAAGCTTTGGAAAACGTAAAAATCCATTTTAAAATGTACCAATCATTTCAAATCCTTCGAACATAAATTACATTAAATTTATTCACTAAAGTTTCGAAAAAAAAAAAGTTGAAATTCTGGGAAATTTAATCAAATCTTTTAAATCTTGTGAAATTCCTAAACTTTTTTAAAATAACTTGAAATCTGTTGAAATGCTAAAAATCCTTTGAAATCTTTCGAAAATCTACAAAATTCTTCAAAAGTCTGTGAATTTTTTATATATTTTCAAAACCTTCAGAATCTCTTTGAAATCACCTGAAATCATCAGAGATTCAATAAAATCCTTAAATCTGGTAAAATTCCGTGAAATGCCTCAAAATTCCTGAAAATCATCGGAATCGCTAGGAATCCTTAAAAATATAATTTGATTTAATTGAATTTTCAAATTTCACTGGAAATCTTTTTGAATTTTTGTAAATCCTAAAAAATTCTTTGATATCCCCTGAAATTTTGGATATATCTTGCAATTATTTGAAATCCCTTAAAATCTTTCAAAATGTTCGAAAAACGTAAAAAGCGAAAACCTGTCTTTTTGGTCTGAAAATTTAACAATTTAGTAAAAAATTCAACTATTTGGTTCAAAATGAAATTTTTTGTTGAAAATTTATATTTTTTTCAAAACTCAACTAGTGTGTTGGAAAGTTAAATTATTTCGTTTCAAGTTGAACTATTTATTTGGAAATTCAACAATTTTGTTGGAAATTTATTTTTTTGGTGCAAAACTAATTTTTTCAACTGCCGTTGTAGTTATTCCATTTTTTGTTAATAGTTTTCACTTTATAAATTGAAAGTTGAACTATTCACTACAAAATTGTATTTTTTTGAAAATTTATCTATTTGGGTAAAAAATTAATATTGCTTGCTGATGATTTATCATTTTGTTAGAGGATGGAACAATTTTGTTAAAAATTTGTTTTCTTCAGTTGAATTGAAACTAGTTAAGAATGATACTAGCCAAAAATGCATACTTCTTGATGGACTCAAATATTTTGTTGAAAAATCGCCTTTTGCCGTTGAATTCAACAGGTTGGTAATTCTTTTTTTTCGTACAAAATCAATTTTTTTAACTGAAAATTTAACTTTTTGATTTTTGGTTGTAAGTCTCTCTTTTAAGTTGAAAATTAAACTATTCCGTCGAAAATTCATGTATTTTATTGAAAATTCGCCTTCGGCTAGAAAATTAATCTTCTTGGTTCAAAATCCATCTTTTATGGCTGAAAATCGATTTAGTTTATTCGAAAATTTACCTATCTTGGCTAAACATGAACTGTTTTGTGGAAAGTTCAATATCTGGGTGGAAAATTCAACTGTCTTCTGAAAAATTTATCTTTTTGGCTTAAAAATTCAGCTGTTTGGTTGGAAATGCAACTACTAAATTAGTTTTGGTCGATAATACTGGCGTTTAATGTATCGATCCGGATATAAATTAAATTTTTTCATTCAAAAGTTGTCACGTATTATAAAACCTTTGCGACCTCCTCTTATATGTCTCACTTTGCGATGTTAGGTCAGAACCTCGCACTCCTAAGAGTGTCATGTAATATGTGGACGCTCTGATATTTAGTTTAAAAATTCAGCTATTGGATTGAAAGTACAACCACTGAATTTATTTTTGTTGATAATATTGATCTTGAATGTATCGACCCAGATTTACATATTATTTTTTGATCAGAAAAGTGTCACGTTTTACAAAACTTTTACGACCTATGTGACACATTGTGGCGTTGAGGGAGAACCCCGCACTCTCCGGAGTGTCATGTAATATGTGGACGCTCCCAAAGAATTAAAAAAAAATTATTCAAAGAGAATTTTGTTTCCAAATATTGAATAGCCAAGGTGCACCAACTCCCTCAAAGAATGTCTTAAATATCTGGTGTTTGCTTTAATTTTTAAAAGGTTTTGATATTCCTTTCATGTTTTAAAGGACCTACCCTATGTTAGATCGGCTCTTTAGCCTTCTCGTGGTTTTACTATAGAATTAATTTTGAGCAACGATAGATGCGGAAGTACATGTTTCGAGAGTGCTCGCTGCCACCACCGTTGCTGACTCCCCGGCCATTGATTCGAAACCACCCCTTGGTCACACACGTGCGGAGCGAATGGTTTGCCGCATGCGTTACCACCACAGAGGTAATGTGCAAATACATGAAAATGTTCACACCAATCAAATTAAATGTATCTTCATTTGGAAGCTACACACATCGTTTGGAATTTTGTTGCTGAAAATTATTTGAAAATTAAAAGATCAGATTCAGTTCAGCATTTAGAAAGATCTTGAGACTGTAAGACATCGAAGGGCCGATCGCAGTGACCCTAAAAACTAGAAAAAAATGAAAAGGTCGTGTCTTGGTTCACCGAAAGTCTGTGACCGTAGAGAAAATATCTTTGACGTTCCTTGAAATTTCGTAATCAAAATAAACAAAACAAATCCCATCAAAATTGGGTGACAGTAGAAAAAATATTTTTGGCCAGCCAAGAGCAACTGGAAAAGGCGGCTAGATTCAGCGAGATTAGGTGATCGTAGACCAAATATTTTTGGTGTACCTAAACACTTCGTAATCAAAATTCCTTAAAATCTTTGAAATCCTGTCATAATTCCTCAAATCTTTTGAAATTCCTTTATACCCCTTGAAATATTATAAAATCACTTCAAAACTTTGTAATCTGTTGAAATCCCATGAAATCCCTCAAAAAACCTGATGAAGTCCACGTGATCTGCTCATGGCAATTTTTATAGCGGAATTGGATTTGGCATTAAATCATGTTATATGATTGTTTGATAGTGGGAAAAATCCCACAAGATATTTTCTGAAAAATGGCAATTCCCTGAGCTTTGTGTTTTTGGTGATTTTTTTGAAATACCATTTTTATAATTTAACAATTTAACAATTTGAACCATCAAATTTTCTTTTTCAAATCCTGTTAACATGATGCCTGTCAGTAGAAGAATTTCTGGCTGGAGGATGCCTGGTAGGAGGATGCCTGGCAGGAGGATGCCTGGCAGGAGGAAACTTCGTTTAAAACACTTGTGTGTGAGAAAAAAAATTGTTGTTAGGGGAAGGTTGAAGTATGCCTCAATTTTCTTCCAATATAAATCTCTTCTTGCAGATAAAAGCTAAAAGAATTTCAAGCACATGATTATTACAAATTCTTGAAAAAATATGTACTTTCTTATTTGATAAATAAAATGTAAAATTAAAATTTTCTAATTTTTGGAGGGTACCATTCTCTGTGAAATATTCAGATGCAATTGAAAATATATATATTCAATAAAACATCTATCCAGAAATATTTTTCAGACGGACTATAGAAGTTCAAAAATGTATGGAATATGTTATAAACAAATAAGTTGATGAAAATGGTTTTGTGAATGCTAGCAGTGTTTACTGTTCAGTCGCTTATAGCTGAATTTTATTAATTCATGGATAAAAACCTTTTTTAAGTTTGATTATGGAAAGTCATTAAATAATTTGTTATGTAATACAAAAATTTGATGAATAATTGATTGTATCAGTTTTTTGTGGTACAATAAATAACGTCGTTTTTACGTATTTGGTGATAAATTACTGTTCTTATATGTGATAACTGTTGATATATTTGATTACAAACTTTGAAAATCCCTTAAAGACGAATTATTAACAAATAAAGTTTTTTTAGTAAAAAAAAATATTCATCCACATTCCACATAATTATTAAACATGCAAGCCCAAAGACGAACTTTCTGTAAATCGGTTGATTCACTCACCCAAAAATTATTCACCAGAAAAGAGAAAATTTCGAACAAAAATCAGTTTTCTACACAAAAAAAGAAAAAAATTCTACCAGTGAAGATCACTTCCCGAACATTCAAACGAAAACATAAATTTTTAACAAATTAATTGACTTTTGACCTACTAGTTCAATTATCAATTAACGAAGACCAGTTTTCAATTACATAGATCAACTTTCAACTTAAGAAATGAATTTTGAACTAAAACAATAAATAAATAAGAAAAAAATATTTTTTCATTCAAATAAATAAGTTTAAAAAGCCAAAAAAGATTGATTTTGAGCCAATAATTAAATAGTAGGTATATCAATATATTCAATCAAAAAATATTCTAATCGAAAACAGTTTAATTCAACAAAAAAAGACAAATTTGCAAAGAATGAATTTAATTTAGAAGAAAAAAGATTTCAGTTGAATTGTCAACCAAAAAGAATGCCTTTTTGATAAAATTATTGAATTTTCAACAAACTAGTAAAATTTATCAGAAAAAATATAATCGTACGGAGGAAGCAATTATAAAAAAATTAATAAATAGAAATAGGAATACAAGTCAAATTAATGACAAACCAGCTAAGCCTGACCAATTTTTGATTTTCTTTAACCATCAATATTCAAAGACCGGAATCTTAATCTTTTAAAATTGTCAACATAGAATTTCCAGAAAAAATTTTTGAATTTTGCAAGATTTTGTCAAAATCTCTGACTCATCTGTGACTTTCCCGGACCAATAAAAATTCCTGATTTTATGCAAATAAATATTAATTGATAGGAAGCTGCCCTGTTTTTGATTACATTTTTAAGAAACTTTGCTGTAAAGCCAGAATTTTTATTTATTTACTGTATTATTCAACTGCATCATTATTTGACAGATGTTACAAGATCCTCTACATCATTATATTCAGATATGTTCTTATAAACAAAAGATTTCACATAAAATTCTGCAAAATAAAAATAAATTTGCTTAATTATGTCCTCTTGAAAATTCAAAAGAGCTTTATTGTTGTGAACTTTATTGATATGAATTTGTTATATATTTGATAAAATTATTCTAGAATTGAATTAAAACATTCATTAAGATAGTCATGATCAGTGATTTTATTGGGACAGTTATCCAGTTTTTTAAAAATAAAAACCATGTCAGCAGAGGTTCTTTTAATAGAATGATTCTCTTGATGCAAAACTTCAATCTCATCCCAAAGGAAAAAATGAGAAATATTATCATTAATATTATTATATAAGTGGTTGTTGAGAACATTTTTGTTGTTTAATCTAAGACTATCCTGGTGTTCTTTACATCCAATGTGTAAAGGTCTTTTCAAAATTTCCAATTTCCAAATTAAGGAGAAAAGCGGAAAAGAAATGGATTTCCAATTTTTCAATTTCCGATATAACATTCCACGCAATCACAAGAGAAACAGTAAACAACATTCCTCTTTTCTAAGGTTTCTGATTGGTCTTTGCCTAATTTAATCATTTTATCAATTTTAGAATTAATACTAAATGTGGTACTTATTTGATAAGTTTTGAAAAGTCTTTTTATATTTCCGGAAATTGTACCATAGTATGAAATAGTAGTAGTTATTCTGGAAAAGATAATGTTTTACTATTTTTAAGTTATCATTATGAAATTTATCATCCGAAAGAATCAACTAAGACCTTCATAATAGCTATTTTTTGTTGGAATGGATGTTTTGGTAGAAAATTAAATAAGCGGCCAGAATATGTTGATTTGCAAAACCAGTTAGTAGAGATGGTACAATTATCATTTTTGATAATGATCATATTCAGAAAGTTAATAGTATTATTATTTTCTATTCCATGTGTGAATTGTAATATTTTACTAATTAAGTTCAGAGTTTTCATAGTAATTTCAGTTTTGTCTTCAGGATTAATTAGAAATGTAGCATCTATATAACAAAAGTATAACAAAGTACCAAAAGTTTGTCTATAAAAATTATAATTAAATTGAAAATAAGTGTTATCCATTGGGAATTTTATTGCTTCTTTGAATTCACCTAAATTTAAGGCAGTAACTTTCTTAATATAGGCCCATCTTTTTTTCAATACTATTAAGAACCCAATCTACAGGAACGTTAGTAAAGAGGGAAGTTACATCAAGAGAGATCATAATGTAATCAGAAAAAAATAATGAATATTTATCTAGTTTTTGTTTCAAATCAATAGCATTTTTGATAACAAAATTTAGGTTTAGGAAGAGGAAAATTTGAAATATTATTAAACACCTTAGCCATAGTGTATGTGGGAGAAATAATAGTGCTTATAGCAGGTCTCAAAGAACAATCATTTGTAAGAATTTTAGAAAGTCCATAAATTCTAGCCAGATAAGTACTTTCTGTGATGAGTTCTTGTCTCCCTATGTAGAGCCTAAGAACCTCTTAGTCTCCATTTGTTAATTTTATTAAAAGTTTTATTTTGTATAGATTTCAAAGGGTTATACTCAATTTTTTCATATGTTGTGCTATCGTGTAACATTAATTCCATTTTGTTATAGTTATCTTGCTTATTAAGGATAACACTAACATTACCTTTATCAGCACGAGTTATGAAAAGATATTGATGTCCTTTAAAAAGGTTCCAGTACAGCAATATTTTTAAAGATGATGCTACATGAATCAGAAATTGTAGTAGGTTTTTTGATTTATTGATAAGATTATCAATGCTAGTTTCTACATCTTTCACAATTTCTAAGATAGAGTTGACACAGTTGTTCTTTTTTCTCCTATTTTGGATTCTCGGACGTTAAAGACTCTTATATAGATGTATCTGTCTCTCATGATTTCATTCACATAACACACATTTTTTAATCCTTTCTGAGTTTACAATGTTTTGCAAAACAGGGCAGAAAGATTGTGTCTATATTTCCTGATTTTAAAATGATTTTTCTGATGTGCTGACTAACAGGGAATTTCGGAAACACGACATTACTTGAATGTATTGGAAATGTGGAGGTATGTATGAATTGTAGCTGGTGTAGGTAGGTTGGTAGGTAGGCACTGAAGCCAAGGTTGGAGGGTCCTCACCGCCGCAACATTACGCTGATTGCCTGAATTATCCGCAACCAGCCCGCCTACTCGATACATACCTAAGCCCTGGTATGCCTGCATTTACTCTGTTGGAGCTCATGTACTCCGAGACAGTGCCTATATACATATATATCTATATATCTATACATATGTTTCTATTTATGCGTATATGTTCAGATATGTACAGTATATGCATAGGTATGTATATGTATATGTATATGTATCTGTATCTGTATATGCATATGTAACTGTATATGTGTAATGTATGTGCATCTGTATATGAATGTGTATATGAATGTGTATATGCATGTGTATATGTATATGCAAAGGTATGTATAGATAACAAGAGACATGCATACCATCGAAATATACCAGCAATTCAGCACCTCAGCTAACTAAGTACACGTATCGTCACGGAGGCAATGCTAACGTATTTCGGAGAGGTTTACGAGGAGAAAATTGAAAACAGAGACATGTATGGAAGTGCAGACGAGCTGCTTCGGGCAAGATAATATAGGTTAACTTATGCTGTATGCAGAAATGCGTGAAATGAGAAGATCGTAAATGGGCTCAGTTTCTGCAAATAGGGGTTACACTGTTAATCGAATTGGAATGAATATAATTGGAGCCATTACAATTTTCTAAAAAGAGTATCGCAAAATCTATTCTTTCGGAAATTTTCAACCAAGATTTGGAGATGAGCCTGGGTCAGTGACGACTCGGTCCTGCACTATGAAAACGTACCTGCCATTCTTTGCCACTTATTCAGCAATTTCTGGTGAAGCACTTAAAAACACATCTGTGTAGATATGCTGCTGAGTCAGGAATCAGTCTCTAAGCAATCCGACTTTCCTGATGAAGGAGCTTAACATCATTAATTTTTTGAATAATAAATTAATAATACAATTATAATGAAATTAATCATTTTCTATTTAAAAAAATGGTGTTATATGTCTTGAAAATCTCGAAATCATTGTTGTTGAAAACCTTATGCGAAATTAACAAACATGTTTGATTTTTATTACACTTTCGCGGTTATATTAAAGCTTCCGAATTATCTAATAAATTCTTGTGAACATGATAATGTTTTATGTTAGTGGTTTTGGCTGGAAATTAGTACTTGAAAAATGAGAATTCCAATATAAAATCAGAGAGTTTCGAGGAAGACTCAAAATTTCTCAAAAATTCAGGTTTTGTTAATCATTTTTCCTGGATATTAGCATTTTCGAACAATTTTAGGTTATGTTAGCGTTTTACACCAGAAATTATCACTTTTAATCAGAAATTATTATTGCCTTTTTTGTTTTATTAGCATTTTCTGCTGAAAATTGAGATTTGAAACGAAAATCATCACAGTTTGAAGATTCATAATTTTTTATTTTTTTATTTTAAGTTACACCAGCGTTTTAGATTTACATTCTAGGTTGTGTTGTCGACTTACAACGAATTTACAGAAAATCGGTTGTTATAAACCAAAATTTTTAGATTTTGAAAAAGATTCACAATTCCGAAAAGTTTTCTGTTATGCTAATTATTTTCGTAGGAAATTATTGGTATTTTTAATGAAAAATCATCAGATTTTGAACAAGATTTACAATTCTGAACAGTTTTCTGTTTTGCTAATGTTTGTCGTAGGAAATTATTGGAATTCAAAAATAAAAACTTATTTGATTAGAAAAAATATTTACAATTCATAACAAATGTTGAGTTATGTTGGCATGTTTTAAATGTAATATATATTTTTAAAGAAAAAATCATCAGCTCCATGATTTTGGTTTGAAATAATGGAATTTTAAAGCCTGAAAAACTTCCGATTGTATCAGTGACTTTTATCATGAATTTAAATATTTATTTAAAAATAATTATATTTCCAAGAAATTTAATATCTTTTTAACCATTCCAGGTTACGTTGGCGTTTTACACTGATAATTGGTATTTTCAAACAAAAATCATTACAATTCGAACAAGATTTGTATTATTTCAACAACTTTGGATTATCTTAGTCTTTTTCGCCATAGATTCGCATTTTATATTTGATAGAAAATTTACTATTTTTGAATAATTTCAGGTTATGATAATATTTTTCATCAGAAATCGGTTATTTTAAACATACCCGCGTGATGCGCGCGATTTTTGTTCTTTAGCAATTTTTCAACTGAAAAATTGCTAAAGGAGAAATACTAGATTTTTAATCATACTAGAAAACAAACTAGCGTACTGCGCTCGATTTTTTTCCTTTAGCAATTTTCCAGTTGAAAAATTGCTAAAGAAAAAAATCGCGCGCAGTACGCTAGTTTGTTTTCTAGTATAATTAAATTAAAATTGTTAAGTTTTAGTAATAGAAAATATATCCAGAATACAAAAGGAATTCATCCATTCATTCAAATCTTTTCATAAGTACAAAAAATTCTATTTAAAAAAAATTAATTTCAAAAGAAGGCGCGTGAACAGGTTTTTCAAATTTCAAACGTTTTGAGTTTTTTTTTTAATTGTTTACACCTTTGTCAGAATTTACATTTTAAACTGTATAAAATTCAAATATACTTAGACCTAAAATTTGAATTTGCATTTTTTATTTTAAAGAATCTTCAATAAATAAATAGCATTACAAAATAATAATTGAAAATTTTACTTTTTGTATTTAGAAACAATATTCATGAAATATTATTCGTGTCTCCATTTATGCCGAAATTATTCCAGTTTATAAGGTGATTTCCATTTTTAATTCAATTTTATGTATAAGACTACTTTTAAAAAACAAAAATAAACGTACTTCTTATTCTTATGAAAAATTCATAATTTGAGAAATTTTTTTAATATGATATGCTTGACTCGACAGCGATGTTTTAGGAAATTGTATAATCTACTTATGACAATTTTGTGACTTTTATAAACATGTTTTATTAAAAATTCCTCGGATTTGTTTATAAAATTTGTTAATAACAATCACGGTTATACAATGACAATATATTTTACTGAATCATAACTCGGAAGGTAAACAAAACGTTTTTTGAAGGAAAAAAATCACATCGAATACTCACAAATCGCTCAAAATGGGAATTTGTTTGTAACATTTTTTTATTATCATGAAAAATATATTTAGTTTTGTTTTCTCATTTTTGCATATTACTTTAAATTCGATTAAAAACAAAAATCACCTAATGACTATCCGAAATCCTTCAAAAATCACTCACCGTTGTTTATAACAATACATTTGCTTGTAACAAATTATTTATCCATACGAAACTATCGAATAATGCTTTTCGGATATTTATTTATCTAGAGCAAACTAATATCAGTCATTTTAAATTAATTACGTGTTATTAAAGCTCATGTAATATCATAAAATCCACATTTTTCAATTTTATGTTCAAATAAGGTGAATAATTTTGTTTTCTAAATCGGGCCCAAAGGATTTCTTAAGAATGTAGTTCGCTTCAAATGAAAAATAGTAATTTGAAATCCATTAAGAATTATAACCGGAAGCGTAATGTGAACATTTTTTGTCTCTAAGATGTTAATAATGTATTACTTGGATTTGTATAATTATTTATGATAACCATTAATTATCTCATCAATAATCAACTATAATTAGCTTTCATATGATAAAAAATAGAGAATTTATTATCTTAAGATTCAATTATGAATTTTACGAATGACAAGCATAGTTAATTTCGTATTTTCAAAATCAACAGAACGGCACTGTATTTACAGAAAAAACAAAGTGCAAATTAACCACTAGTTTCCGGGTACCATTTGCATTCATCAAAAATTACCCATGGTAGTGTGAATGCTATGCTGCAAGAAGCGAATTTCTTAATAATATCCATGTCTGAAGGTTATGCTTTTCTGTGATGTAGGGCACGATGTATCGACAACTGGGGGAAACGATGTACCGACCACTTGAGGGTACGATGTACCGACTATTGACGGCATGGAATGCAAAACAAAACAACTCGTATTTCCTATCCAAGTCCAAATTTTATTTGAATCACGCCGACAGTAAACACCGTTCTAATTCTACCTGCAACAACATTTATTTATACATTTTCACTGTGTTCAAGGCAACGATTTTTTCGAAAAAACCACGATTCAATTCCAGAAAGAAAACCAGAAAGTTAAAAGTTGAAAAAAGATCTTTTCGATCTTTTTATTAGATACGGGATGTCAATATTTGACTAATCTGGATCGGAATGGTCTCGATGTCGTCAATATTGTTTTCGTGACTAGCGTACGGGTTCGGCTTAATAAAATTGCACGGCTCATAAGCTCAGCTTATCAGAAGAGGGAGGGAGTTGGGAAGGCGGGAAGGAAGGAAGGATAGAGGGGATGACTCGACGAAATCATCCCCGTGGAAAGTCTCGGTCATGAATTCATTTCATCCTCATGCGGGGGTCGTCTACTGGGAAGAGCGGGGAAGGGTTAAGGACGCGTATCATACCGCTTGATTAATGTACTTCACCCGCATCCACTGTGCCACCCTGGCCCATGAGGGTAGCCTGGACGGACACGCGTATCATTTGTTACGACCCCACTACCACTGACACTACATATACATATGCACATAGGTATATATGTTTATATGATACCTATATATACTCGATCGCCACCTTCGCGTCGCGGTGGTCCTAATGACCATGAATTTGTAATGATGCGAAGCGTTTTGAATTTGAAGCAGCATCGCCGCTCTGGACACACGAACACATATATAGAAAATACATATTAATACTGAGGACTTCACCCGTATGCAAATCGATTATGCACGCTAGAAAAATGTTTCCGCTCCCACAAGCACGTGTTCACTCTCCACGCAGAATATTTAGATTGGGATGCATTAAACTCGTTTTTTCGAATTAGGTTTATTAAGGTTCTGCATAAAGTATTGACAATGGCTGGTCCATTTCCTATTGAGAGTATTCTGACGCTAGGCGGAAAAATTATACATAGTTGGAAATATTACATACATATGTAATATGTACATATATAATAAGTAGATATGTAATATGTACATATATAATAAGTACATATGTAATAAGTACATATTTAATATGTACATACGGAGAAAATAGTTCACTGAAATATCACAAATTGTTACATAGAAAAGGGATGATTAAACAATTACTGAAGATAGAGTCACGTGATATGTGTCATATGCAGATATTATATAAGAATAAAAAAAAAATGAATGAAAAATAAATATAAAAATTGAAATTCATTGAAAAAGGGGAAAAGAGTTCACTGAAATGTCACAAATTGTGCCAAGAGGAAGAAATGATTTAAAGATCTCTAAAAATAGCGTCACGTGATATGTCTAATATCTACTTATTACATGAGAATGAAAAAATATGAAAATAAATAAAAAAATAAAAATGCATCAAAAAATGGGAGAACAGTTCAGTAATATGTACATATTACACATTTCACATGACGCTTTATTCAGTCATTTTTTAAATTATGTCTTCTTCTGATTTAAAAATCACTGGAAAAAAGCGTCCTGTGATATGTGTGATATGTACACAATACATATAGCACATATTACATATTTACATATAACTCACCACATGACGCTATTTTCAGTGTATTTCGAATCAAAGAAGAGATGAATAAAACATCACTGAAAATAGCTTTATGTGATATGTGTAATGGTTAAGAGGTAATTTTTTTTTGACGAAAAGTCTACCATTATATTTTTTCAATTTTCAATTTTTTCATTAAAAATCTATCCATTTCATTTTTGGTTGGAAATTAATCTTTTGTAGTTCAAGATTCAACTATTTGGTTAAAATTATTTTTTTTAATCGATGATTCAAGGACTGAGTAGAAAATTAATAGATTTTAATAATAGATTTAATACTTTCACGATGATTCATTACTACAAATTTAAATTGGAAATATTAAAATTTGAAATTACACAATTTAAAATTTGAAGATTTTTCGGCTTTCAATCGAAAAATGTTTAAATTTAAAATTTTTAAATTTTTAATTCAAATATATAATTAATAACTTTTGTTGATAATTCATCTTTTTTGTATAAAATCCATCTTGTTGGTTGAAGAATAAACTGTTTCATTCAAAATTCCAATTTTTTGTTGAATATTGAACTCTTCTTGAAAATACACTTTATTATAATTTATAATTTCAGTTGAAAATTCAACTCTTTTGTTAATAATATAATTATTTTGTTGGCGTTTTATCAATCTTTTATATTGAAAATTGGTATTTTCTCTCTGATAATTTATGCATTTCATTGAATTCTATCTTTTTAGATCAAATTGAACTGCTTTTGATTAAAAATTACAATTTTTGTTCAAAGAATCTAATACTTGTTTTAAAGTCGAACAACATTGTTAAAAATATTTTTTTTTGAGTATCCAGAATTTTATTTGAAAATGCAACTATTTGGGAGTGAATTAACTCCTTCGCTTAAGAATCATATCCTCGGGTTATGAATGTATTCGTTTTATAAAAAATTTGTTTCTTTTTGGCTTGGAAATTCAAAAATGTTATACAAAATCAAACTATTTGGTAAAGAATAATGATTTTTGTTGGGAATTCGTATTTTTGCATTTAAAATTAAACTGCATTGTGGAAAAATAATTTTTTCGGTTGAAGATTTATATCTTTTATAGAAAATTCGAGAAATTGGTAGATAATTAAACAACTTAGTGTAAAATTAACATTTTTGTGAAAAATTCATATTTTTGGTTGAAAATTCCACTATTTTAGTGTAAAATTATACTACTTTGTTGAAAATTAAACTATTTTTCTGAAACTTGAATAACTTTATTGGAAATTCGTTTTTGTTGTTGTTAAGAATTCATTTTTCTTATTTAAAAATGTAATATTTTATTTTTGGTTACAAATTTCTCTTTTCAAGGTGGAAATTTACCTATTGGATAGAAAACTCAAGTATTTTTTTGAAGTTCGTCCATTTGGGAAGAGAATTAATCTTCTTAGTTGAAAATTCATAATTTTGATTGAAGATTCAACTATTTTGTTGGAAATTCGACAATTCCCCTGTTGAAATCTTACGAAATTCTTCAAAATCCCTCTAAAATTTCTAAATTTTTAAGGGATGAAACTTGTTAATGAAACTTCTTGAAATCTCCAAAAATCCCTCGAAATCTCTAAAATTCTTGGAAATCCCTTGAAATCATTTAAAATACTGTAAAAGCTTTAAAACCCTATGAAATCCCATCAAAACCCTGAAATCAATTGAATTCCTTGCAAACTCATTGGAATCCATTGAAATCTCTGAAATTTCGTGAAATTCTCAAAAATGAATTAAAACGTTGAAAAAATTGAAATGTTTTCAAATTTTTCATTTTTGGGATCGCGAATGTGTTATTTCAGCTAATCTATCAACAAAGTTTAAAAATATGCCTGACGGCAATTTGAATTACCCGCCATAGAAATGCCTGACTAATGACGTCACAATTCATGAAACCACGGCGCGAAATTTAAACCACAAAACTCTCTTTTGTCATTTCTAAAGTTACAAACACTATTCTTTAGAAGCAAAGCTTCATTTTGAGAACCTTATAAACCCATATTTCAGGTTACATTTCTTTTCACAATTTTCAAAATGCCCCTTTATGAAGAAACTAATTATTCTACAGAAAGAAGAAAGTCACCATTCCTGAACGGGGCAACAAGTTGGCCGAAAGTTCAAACGAACACGCTATCGTTAACAGTGAATAGTCACTGAATAGGGAGAGGGGGGGGGAGGGGTTGTATATCACAACAAGCGGATTCTAGAGCCATTTCGATTCCGATGACACAGTGACATAGAGATTGTCTGGCGAGGCCATCCATTGGTTCTGTCTGATAAATAGGAACGCTACGGGAACAGAGTCGAATACTACAATGGGGTGCCGGAAGATCGGGGCAGCTTTAATTTCCCCCGTAGTTCCTGGCAATTACCGCATGGTGCGCCCCGCGATAGCCATCTCTATCTCCAACCACAATGGTCCCGGCTTCGGCGCAACCCCTTCAACCCTCAACTCTGAACGACCCACCCCCCCAAACCCTTACAGTCAACCCATCGCTGTCCCTGCTATCTTCTATCTGCCTTCTGCTCCTGGCTTCTCAGACATTTTCGAGCTTATTTCTTCCAGACGATTCTGAGCAGTATCAATGTTTTCTAAAAGGTTGTCAACAGATTTTCAAAGTGGGCTTTTGAGAGGAAATAATAGTATCTATTTTGTAGACATTGTTGATGTAAGATCTTGGCTTTAGAGTCAGGTGAACTGAGAACAATAAGGTTGATTCCAACGTTTCGGCACAGAATAGTGGCCGTCATCAGTGAATTTTATTAAATCTTCCTGCAACAGGGTTATCATCGGACCTAAAGATTGAAACGCGTGAAGATCTAGATGTTTTGGGGAAACATGTTCTCTTCAGCTAGGTTGACTCTTGCCTTGAACTATTTCTTGAGATTTGAAAGAACAACCGTCTTCTACGATTTTCTTCAAAAATCCGTTGCCCCTTCTTCGTTCACCATTGCTCATATTATCCATAATTATCGCTGCGGGATTGTGTTGATCCTTAATAATGAACTTTTCAAAAATTTTTGATGTACGTTTTTGGCTTTCAGCTCTGGTGAATTGAAACCTTTGAGTTGCTTCAAACGTTTCGGCACACAATGATTGCTCTCATCAGTGAATTTTATCAAATCTTCATGAAACGGAATTATTATCTTAACCTGATCGATTGAAACGCGTGAAGATCTAGATGTTTTGGGGAAACATGTTCTCTTCAGCTAGGGTGACTCTTGCCTTGGACTATTACTTGAGATTTGATAGGACATCACCATATTCTTCTACGATTTTTTCAAAAAATCCGTTGCCCCTTCTTCGTTCATCATTGCGCATATTATCCATAATTATCGCTGGATGATTGTGTTGATCCTTAATAATGAACTTTGTAGAAATTTTTGGATGTACGTTGTTGGCTTTAGAGTCAGGTGAATTGAAACAATTGAGTTTCTTCAAACCTTTTGGCACACAATGGTGTCCCTCAACAGTGAATTTTATTGAATCTTTGAGCAAGGGAATCATCAAACCTTATCGATGAAAATGCGTGTAGATTTAGATGTTTTGGGGAACACCTGCTCACCTGCATCGAAAAAGAGATCCTCTCTTGGGAATTCTTGGCTCTTTGGGAATTCTTCTCTTCTTCGATCATCATTGCCCATTTTATCTACAATTTTCGCTGGAGGATTGTATCGATCCTCAATGATACATTTTTTAGAAATTGTTGCCTCTTGCCTGAGGGCTTCGACCACTTTTTGAAATTTGAAAAAACAACATTACCATCTTCTTCTAGGATGCTGATCCAAGTCAGGTGTCACTCTAGCCAATAATTCCAACCAGAGAATCTTTTTTCTTCGATTGTGTGCCAAAACGCTTGAAGCTACTTAATATTTTTCAATTCACCCGAACATAAACGAATTCTTACTTTTCTTATCCGAAAAGAGGTTCGCAAAAGCATTTTCTACGCATGTTTCAGCAATTTTGCAATGAACAGGTAATCATGAAAAACATTATTCATTAAATCTAAATTTCCTTAAGAAAGCGAACAAGAAAGCTTAAATCTTCTAAAGTTTCGATTTCAATATTCGTTTGTCTTATATTCAGCAAATTCTTTCGGGATATGAATGAATATGGTCTAAATATAAGGTCTTACCATCCGTATTCAACAATTTGGTCCTAACTCCAGACTTTGACTCTAAATCAGATAAATTTGGCATGAATCTAAATTGAAGTATTTCCTATTATTGTGACATATTCTTTCAAAACAAGTGTTAATAGTTATTTATTTTTCTCTCTATTCACTTAATTTTTTATTATTGTTAATTCCGTTCGGAATACAAAGAAATATTTCACATCATATCAAAAAATAAATTTCAACAAAATCTCATCAACGAATAAAAAAGAAACAGGAGAAGCGGACTGGAACTCACCAATTCAAAAAAATTTCAAAAGATTTGGAAAATTTCCATTCATTTCAGCAAATTTGCAGAGATTGAAAAGTGTTGCAAAGAATTTCAACTTTTAAGGAAATTCCTAGGATTTCTAAAGATTTTGGTCAATTTATGGAATTTTGACAGCTTCCAAAAATTTTAAGAAATTTTAAAAGACTGAAGATTTTAAGGGAGTTCAAAGAATTTCACAAGAATGAATGGATTTTGTAGGATTTCAAAGATTTAAAGAGATTTCCAAAAATTTTAAGGGATTTCAAAAATTAATTTTTTTTATTAGCTTGCACTCTATTTTAGAAGATTCCAAGGGATTTCAGTAGATTTTTACAAATGTTTAAAAGGATTTTTTAAGAATTCAATGCATTTCAAGGGATTTCATCAAACTGTCGGGGATTTCAATAATCCTAAAGGATTTTAATGGAATTTAATAAGGTATTTAAATGAATTTCTAAGGATCCTAAAGCATTGCATAGAACTTGAAATATTTCAAGCGATTTCAAGGAATATTATCAGACTTGACGTAATTTCATGTTTTCGCATAATATTTTTGAGGGTTTTAAATAATTTAATTCACAAGAATTGAGATATATCGAAGAATTTCAAAGGATTTTAAAGATTTTAAGAGACTTTCAAAATTTTAAGGTATTTTAGAAGATTTTGAAGAATTTTGATTATTTTAGGATATTAAGAGGTCCCAAGGAAGTTTAAATAGATTTCAAGAATTTAAAGGGATTTCGAAGAATTTTAAGGACTTTAAGGTATTTTAGAAGATTTTAAAGAAGTTGTAGGGGATTGATTTTTTTTAATATTGCAAAGAATTTAAAATATTTTAGGGTATTCTATATGACTTCAATACATTTTGAAGGGACTTAAAATTTGTAAGGAAAGGATTTTAATGGATTTTATCAGATTTCAAAGCATTTCAATAATTTCAAGGAATTTCAAGTGATTCTAAGGAATTTTCATGAGATCGAAAAAATGTCAAGGGAAATTAAAATAATTTGAAGGATTTTGAATATTTTGAGGTAGTTTAGCAAATTCCAACGAATTCCTAAAGGATTTTGAAGGATATTAGGATCCAAAGCCTAAATTCCAAAATCCAAAATGTCGGATCTAATGGCTAACGACAATTGTAAAACAAAACCAATTTGATTAAAAATTGCCATTCGGAAAGGTTTCCGGGTCGCTGATTTCAAATCCAATGTCAGGATTTTGAAATCAAAAATAGAGGATTCCATATGGCTGGCAAAAATGTTGAAACAAAACAGATTATCTGAAAATTGCTGCTCTATGGGATTTTTGGGGATGCCTATTTCAAATCTAAAGTCATTATTTTCATTTTCAAAATTACAGATCCAATATGGCGGACGGAAATTGTAAAAACATGCCGATTTTGACTAAAAATTGCTAATTGAGGGTTGTTTGGGTCGCTGATTCCAAATTCAAAGTCCGGATTTGAGAATTCAAAAAAGTGGATTCAATATGGCTGTCAAAAATGTCGAAACAAAACCGAATATTTCAAAACTGCTACTCTCAGTGCTCTCCCAGTTGCTTATTTTGAATCCAAATTCTTTATTTTCATCTTCAAAATGGCGAACGAAAATTGTCAAACAAAACCGATTCGACTGAAAATTGCTACATGGGTTTTTTTTGGGTCACAGATTTCAAATCTAAAGTCAGGATTTCAAAATTCAAAATAGCGGATCCAATATGGCTGCCAAAATTTTTCAAACATAACCAATTATTTAAAACTGGCCACTCTGATTTTCTTTCGGGCTACTTATTTCAAGAACAAAGTCACCAATTTCATATACAAAATGGCGGATCAAATATGGCGGGATAAAATTGTGAAACAAATCCGATTGGACTAAAAATTGCTACCTAGAGGTTTTTTTTCGGGTAGCTGATATCCCCCCTTCCTACCATCTCAGGAAACGGATCCGTTTTTTTTCCTACTTGAATGAAGTAGAGGAGAAGGGTGTGGAAACGGATTAGCACGTCATTTCATTCCGCTCCTGGATACACTTTAGCAACTAGTTTCAGGAGACTATTTACCTTGAAAGGACTGACGAGTGTACTGGTAGCAGTGGATTGGTGGTGAGTGTTCAACTCGCGGCAAAGTCCTTCTGAGTTTGCAAATGGCGAGGAACGACAGGACTTACGATGGGGTGGTCTGGGCGTCGAAGACAGAAACGACCATGGAATGGGAACCAAAGGAGGAGGAATAGCGAACAAGTAAAACAGAGAGAGAAAGAGAGAGAGAGAGAGAGAGACGTCGGCAACATTATATCGTGTTTTAATTTAACTTGCTGCTGCACTTTAATTAGACTTTGACTGAATCGCAACGTCGACTCGAAAAGCGGCTGAACACTGTGCCAGGCAAGTAAGCTGTGAGTCGAGGGAGGTCTGTTTCTCCCTTTGCAAAAGTACATAATGGCGATGCAAACAGTGCTCTAGATACACTGTGAAAAAGCAGAGATCAAATAAACACGATTTACTTCCGAGAGTCGATTTGTCCCAATGGAAGAACAAAGTGTTCCTCTCAAAGGTTCCTTTTTTTGTTTCAGAGTGGTTCCCACATTTATATTTTACAAAAATTATTGCTGGGGATGCCATTTTTTGGAAGGATGTTCACTATGATCGAGGATATCTGTGAGGGTCGTCTTGACCATCACAGAAAGCCGAAGTGACCATCACAGCTGCCCAAACTAGGCATCACAGCGGGCCAAACTGAGCATCACAGCGGGGCAAACTGATTATCACAGCGAGCCACACTGATCATCAAAGCAGGCCGAACTGAACGTCCCATAGGGTCAAACTGAGCATCACAGAGGGCCAAACTGTTCACCACAGCGAGCCAAACTGTGCATCACAGCGTGCCAAACTTTCATCAGAGCGGGTCGAGCTGATCATCACAGCAGGCCCAAATGAGCATCAAAGAGGGCCAAACTGAGCATCACAGAAGGCCGTACTAATCATCTTATCATCCTCTCCTCTCCCCCGCTTTCTAACCGCACTTTCTTACCCACGCAAATGTTACCTATATTGTTCAGAAATATACAGAATCCAAAAGTTGAGAATGAAGATTTCGCCAGAAATGATAAAGATTCTCTAAACTCTAATTCAAGTTTTCCCCTGAATAAATTTGCAAAGTTTATGAATTGTGAGAACCACTGTTCAAGATCGAGAGCACTTACTCGGGCCATAACTCCTGCACACATTCCCTACGTTTCCACCCTTCCACCCTCATAAATATGAGAGACGAAGAACACAACGACGATGACGATGAACGACGAAGCACTCTCTGGTACGCGGAGAATCCGGGACTTTAAAACAAATATATCGCGCGTAAATCCAACCTGGATGTCAGCGAAGTCGGGGGATTCGGGAATGCCAGTGGGAAGGGAAAAAGGAGCAAATCGCAGCCGCTTTACTTTACATATTTCCTCCTGAAGTACTCATGTCGTCGCTTACAAAAATCAGCGGGTTGTCTCCTTCACTCGATCATTTTTATCCTGCATTCACATATCCGAAAACATTTCGAAGCGTAATTTTGGAAAGAAAATTATTTCGCATTGAGAACCAATTTGAAATAGTAAGACAAACATTAGGAGACGTTTGGACTTTTAAATTTCGCGCCTCAGTAGACTGAATTATGACGTCACTAATCAGGAGCATAACCTCATCGTGGCGGGAAATTTAAGTTTTGCAATTTTGTATGCTTCTTGATGCCTCTTCAACTAATTTTCTCGCTAATTCTAAAATATTTATTTTAATTGTTCGCGCCTCAAAACTAATTAGTTTACCAAATGACTTTTTAATTCAATATGTTACAATCAATTAAAAAAATTTACTGTCAGTGATTGGATTTCAAAATTGTCTTAATTTTAATTTTATTCGACTATGTAGTGTTTTAGTAATATATTTTCTTGAAATTTTATTTTTAAAGTTAGTAATAAAAATGACTCGCCTGTCAAAAATTTGCATTGAAGATCAGATAAAGAATATTTCAATATTTCAAGGTAGTCACTAACAATGAAAAAAAAATATTCTTGACCCTCTTCCAATTTAAATATTCAACCTGGGGAAGAACCTGAAAAATAAAATACCCGACACTGTAAAACGAATTTCTTAATTTATAGTTTACATTGAAAATAACAATAATTTTGAAAAAATTCCTAATACAAGTTTTGTTTTAAAAATGTACAAGTTTTTGTAATTATTGTTTTTGTACTAAAAATCTTTTTTCATCATACCTCAATCGAAAATCCGACTTTCGATGCCTGTGGAGCGGGTCGAAAATCGAATTTTCAACCCTAGGGAAGAAAGTGACAGATAAATGCAAATGGCGTCGCCATTTGCATTGATCTGTCACTTTCTTCCCTAGGGTTGAAAATTCGATTATCGACCCGCTCCACAGTCATCTCAAGTCGACTTTTCGATTATCGATATGATGAAAAATTGTATGCATGACTCGGGCCGAGGCAACGCTTTCACTCGTGTGATATCAGCCCTCGCTTCGCTCGGGCAGCTAACTTCACACTCGTGAAATCGTTGCCTTTCGACCCTCGTCACGCAATATACTATTCTTACAATGTTCCTTTGCATTAAGACATTTTTTCTTCAATTGTAATTTTTTCAAATTTAAACAATTATTTTCAGATAATACATTAAAAATCCTATGAAACTTTATTGATTGAAACATCTCAGTATTGTATTCTTAAAGCATTAATATGATTTAAAAATAAAATTCCCAACGCTATACAATTTTTAAGAGAAAAAAAATCGGAATAGAAAATTTCAGAGATTAGAAATGTACCGAAAATTGAAATTCCCAAATTGAAAAATTCCTTATTGTTATATTTATTGTTATCTTATCATTGAAAAAAAATTTTAACTATTCAGATTCCGGAATTTTATGATTCGCAAAATATTTAATTTTTTACATTTCTATTGAGCTAGAACGGGTAAATTTTAGTATTTGATTTGTTTGTCAACCAAGAGAGGAAAATTTATCAAATTTATTTCTGGACTCAAATAGGAAACTGTATATTTATAATATTTATGTTTTATTTTATTTGAGTTGATGTTATGTAACTTTCACATTTTTTTATATAAAAAAAGGCAATCTTTTATTCACAATTTTCTTCTGAACTGGTCGAAGAATATTTCGTCTCTGCATTTTTATCAAGTTGAAAGGGAGGAAACTTTAATTTTTAACTTTTTATCTGAATTGAGAGAAATTTTTCATTTTCAACGTAGCCAGTGAAATTAATGGGGTCAACTTTTATATTTTCAACATTTTCCTTGGGATCAAAATTATTCTTGATAAATAAATTCTAAATTCTAAATGCTGTTCAGCTTAAGGCTTGAATTTGACAATTTTACCTCTTAAACTGTAAATTTTCAATTGTTCAACCTATCACTAAGTAAAAAGAGTGAGTTAACACATGAAGTTAGCTGATAAGCCTTTTTATTCGTCATCTGATTGGCTGTCGAGTCACGTGATCGTTAATGCTACTCATAGCCAGCGAAATTCAAATTGTCATTCGTTTCTTTTTTTGTTACTATTTACTTAGTGACTAAAATTAAAAGTTGAAATATTTCTAAGCTGTACAGAATTTGTCATTGTTAATCACAAAAAAATCTGCGTTCTTATGTTTCCAGTTTTATTTCTAAAATATTATACATCAGACTCAGGTACCTTTCACACAATTTCAGATCAGTAGATTGCATGCAGAAAGTCCACAAGAGTGTAAGAGATGGAGAACAGTCTGTCCTTTTCGTTCCTGTGGGCAATCTACATGCAATTTGCTGATCTGCAATCGTGTGAAAGTGCCCTTAATAATAAGTAATTCAAAATCATTTGTCATGCGTATTTAACTTAGGGTGAGTGAGATGGTTATGTTCTTTTCCCTAATTGATCGTGATTTTCCCTAGAGGTTGGTGATTGGCGAGGGGCTATTCACTGAGAATTCATGTTATTCCCTGTTAGTCAAACTACCAAGTACTGCCCGACTGCTCTAGCGAAGACCGTAGTGACGACCAGAGACGACTAAAGACGACCAGCGACTTACTCGTGAGGATTGTCGGCAATAGCAGGCATCACGATTTGGTTTTCTGTCTTCTTTTCTCGTAGCATGAATACGTGAGAGTAAGAAAGACACGAATGGTCGCGAGCCACAGACCGTTCTAATTTATTAATTTAATTATTTATTACCCAGCATTACCACAGAAGTTAATAACATTATCAAATTGTTGTACCTAATTGCATTAACCACACATGAATATTAATTTTAATTTAAAAAAAGGGAACAATAATTAAAATTGTAGGGCTAGTAAAAAAATGCGTATGTGCATTGAAAATTGTATTTATTTCAAAATATTTAAATTTGCAAAAAAGTAATTGAACTTTCAACAAAATAGTTGATTTTTTTACCAAATATATCTGAACTTTTAACCTAAAAATATGAATTTTCAAGCAAAAACATTAATTATTTACCAGAAGACGAGTTTTCAGCAAACTACATGAAAAATCAAATAGTTTAATTTTTAACTAAAAAAGATAAGTTTTTAACCAAAAAACGAGATAGTTTAATTTTCCGTTAAAAAAAACTAATTTTCAACCTAAGTAAAAACGAATGATCAATCAGTTGAACTCAACGAAGAAAGATGAATTCTTAACATAATAGTTGAATCCTTAACCAAATAATTGAATTTTCATCAAAGAAGATAAATTTTATACCGAAATAGACGAATTTTCAACAAAAAAAGGTAATTTATAATCATGGAAGACGAAATTTCAAGGAAATAGTTGAGTTTTCAACTAAAAGAGATAAACTTTCAATCAAAAATTGAATTCTCAAATTCGCAGTTGAAAAAACTAATGTTCAACGAAAAGAAAACGAATTTTCAGCCGACTGAATTGATCTATAATAGACGAATCTTCAGCAAAATACATGCATTTTCAACCAAACAGTTGAATTTTTAACTTATAGAGGAAAAATTACCAACCAACAATAGAATAACTACATCATCAGATAAAAAAAATTAACAAAAAAAAAATTTCAACTAAATAGTCAAATTACGACCAGATAGTCGAATTTCCTATCAAAAAAAGCAGTTACCAACGAAACATGTAATAGTTCACATTACAACGAAAAATTATTTTAATATGAAACAAAAAACAACTAAATTAGACCAAAAAAGTAGAATTTAAAAAATTTAAATAGTTATAGTTGTCGTTAAAAGTAATATTTCAACCAAAACAGAATAATTTTCAACCACAAAAATAAATTTTCTGTCAAAGAAAAATTTTTGATAAAATACACGAATTTTTATTCATGAAAGTTCAATTCTCAATCTAAAATCTTGATTTTAAACCAAAAATAAATTAGCTACATTTGGCGTGACGGAAATATAATTTTATATAACCGCCAATTGAACAATAAATAATGAATTGAAACTATTTATTTGATACTAGTATGAGAATACTTTCAATTAAATTGTCTAGACAGTTTTTTTCATTTGAGAACATTGATATAATTTAAAGATCAACTTAGATTTAAACTGACTTAATAGAACCCAATACGAAAATTCAACTTTGAATTAAAAATTCTACTATTTTGTTGAAAATTCATTTTTTGTTGTTGTTGAAGATTCATAAAAAATAACATCCTTTTTGAAAATTCAACTCTTCGTTAGAATGTTCAACTGATTTCCAAAAATTGTTCTTTAAATTAAATTAAACTATTTTGCTAAAAATTAATTTTTTGTTGGTTGTGAATTGATTTTCTTCGTTGGGAATGCAACTATGTAAAAATGTAAACTATTGGTTGAAAATTGAGCTTTTATGGTAAAAAATGCATGTATTTTGTTAAAAATTCATCTTTTTTGGTAGAAAATAAATCTTCTGGGTAGAAAGTTCATCCTTTTTGGGTGAAACGAGGGGTAAACATGCAACTTTTTGGTTAAGAATTCATCTGTTTTGGTTGAGGATACAATTATATTTTTGCAAATTGGTCTTTTTTGGTTGGATTCAACTTTTTTATTTGAAACTAGAATCTTGTTTTGTTGAAATATTCAACGAAAAGTTATAATTGCATCAAATTGCATCAGATCATAAATGAATTTACTTTCAGAAGGGCATATATCTGCCTTTTGTTGGGAAATCGAGAAAAACGTTTTACAGCATTTATAAAAAGAATTGGTTTTTATGTGATACTACATTATTTTGGTCCTAGACCACGTACCAAATTACCAGAAGTTTGGATTCTCATTATCTCATTATCCACAGGCTGAATTTTATAATTTTGATGGCAAAGCAAAAGTTTAACTCACATTTATTATGGGATAGAAAGTTTTTTTGGAGGGAACTGACACACAGGTTAATAGGGCTCATCCTAAAGATACGATCAACGATTAATATACACCCTTTTGAAAGTAAACTCCTCAAATATCGAGACAAATAGTGCAAACGATACTGCGAACGAAACAGAACTGCGCATGATCAGAGCAGACGCTTTCGTACGAGTTCGATCGTGATCAATTTTCCGACTTCCACCGACTTTCCACGAACTACGGGAGAATGCTCAGAGACTACCAAAGACTAACCAAGACTTCTACTGACGACTACTGACGACTATAGGGACGACTTGAGGATTTCGGATAAGTTAGTCGCCGGTCGTCCTGAGAATTCTTCAGTGAATAGCCCCTCGGTGATTGGCCGTTCTCTTTGGCGCTCAGTAATTGGTCAAAAGCGAAAACTATCACGTGATCATCATGAATTTCATCTGTCGGAGGAGTGAGGACAGGCGATCGCGCAATGGCGCCCGGTGAAATACATGGTGTGCGGTCTACTTGCAGTACTTAAAACAGTTAAATTTTCAAAGAGGGGAGTTCAAAAAAATTAATTTTTAACAAAGTTGTTCAATTTTCAACCAAATAGTTGAATATTCAAAACAAAAAGATGAATTCTTAACAAAATAATTCAATTTTCAACCAAAGGTATGAATTTTGAACTAAAATAATATATCTGCAACAAAAAAAAAAAGTAATTTTTAACTCATTAAACCAACTTTCAATCAAGTAGTTCAACCAAAAAAGATGAATTCTCAACGAATAATGTCATATTCGATATTTCACCCAAGAAATATCTTTTCTTAAATAATCATTCGATCTCGAGTGTTTCCACTTTATTTTTATTTATATTTATATGGTGCTCATTTCACGAGCACTTTGCTTCCCGTTAGCAAATGTATTTGCTTCTTCATAGTGGAAGCATTTTTGATGTTTTAAATGATAGACAAACTAAAGTTTTAATTTTGGTCAATTCAAGAATAAAAATTTACAAAAAAAATATAAAATTACAAAATAATACAAACAATTTTTGAAATACAGAGAAAAATCAGACAAATCAAATTTTGTATTCGAAATGATAATTTTTCGAGCTGGAAAAGGGAAAGAAGAAATTCTGTCAAATTCAAATCAGACAAATTAAAAAGAGGGAGCATTTGTAAATTTTGATATAATAGACAAACTAAAGTTTTCATTTTGATCAATTTAAGAATAGAAGTTTACGAAAAATACAAAATAATACAAGCAATTTTTAAATACAATAAAAACCCAGACAAATGGAATTTTGTATTTGAAATGGTAATTTTTCGAGCTGGAAAAGGAAAGGGGAAATTCTGACAAATTCAAGTCAGACAGGTTAAAAAGAAAAAGCATTTTTTATTTTTTAAATAATAGACAAACTAAATTTTTCCTTTTGGTCAATTTAAGAATCGAAATTTACAAATAAAACTATGAAATTACAAAATAATACAAAAAAGTGTAAAAATAAAATGTCAAATCAGACAAATCAAATTTTGTATTTAAAATGGTAATTTTTCGAGCTGGAAAAGGGAAAGGGAAAATTCGGACAAATTCAAGTCAGACAAATTAAAAAGAGAAAGAATTTTTGATTCTTTTTTTTAAATAATAGGCAAATTAAAGTTTTCATTTTGGTCAATTTAAGAATAGAAATTTACAAAAAAATATAAAATTATAAAGTAATACAAAAAAGTTTAAAAATAAAATGTCAAATCAGACAAATCAAATTTTGTATTTAAAATGATAATTTTTCGAGCTGGAAAAGGGAAGGGGAAAATTCTGTCGCACCCTATCCCTTTCCCAGTTTTATGCTAAGTTAAGTTAAGAGTTAAGT